>JAAALK010000079.1:1108372-1119394 GCA_019279435.1 Zizania palustris
TATTGATTTGGAAGGTGTTTACAAATGATTACAAGGAGCCCCTATGTGAAATATCGCTTTAGGTGCTCCGCATGCCATGTATGTGTTAACTCTTCACCTTCCAAATTAGCTAACTTAAAAGAACCAGGACGCCCTGAGCGGACAATTATGTATGGACCTTCCCACTTATTTCCTAATTTCCCTGGTGCTATAATACTTCGCAAAACGTGATGACCCGGCCTAAGTTCATTAATCTTGACCTTCGGGTCGAACCAAGTCTTTGTCTGCTGCTGATATTTTGACAAATTGGCAACAGCTCGAAGTCTTGTCTCTTCTGTTAAATCAAGCGAAGTTTGTCTTTCTGCTTCTATTTCCGGTTCGGTGCTGCGAAAGGATCCTCCTTTAAGCTCCGTTGGTGGCATAGCCTCGTCTCCGAATAATAGTCTGAAAGGAGTGAAACCAGTAGACCTTGTCTGAGTTGTCCGAATGGACCAAAGAATTTTCGGGAGCTCTTCAGTCCATAGTCCTTTTGCCAATCCAACTATTCTTCGATTCAGCCCTAATAAGATATTACCATTGGCTCTTTCAACAGCTTCGTTAGACTAAGGATGCCTTACCGCAGCAAAACATAATTGGATGCCTAGGTCTTCACATTATTTCCTAAAGGGTTCTGTATCGAACTGTGTTCCATTGTCAACTGTCAGCTGCCGAGGCACTCCGAACCGGCATATAATATTCTTCTAGAAAATTTTTTGTACATTATTCGAAGTGATAGCTGTTAGGGGCTCTGCTTCGACCCACTTTGAAAGTATTCGATTGCTACCACTGCGAACTTCAAATTTCCTTTTGCTACTGGGAAGGGGCCAATAAGATCCATGCCCCATCTGGCCATGGGCCATACTGGAGCAATGACTTGTAGAGTTGTTGGTGGGCGATGACTTCTTCGTCCCATCCACTGACATCCTTGGCAAGTGCGGACTAAGCTCTCCGCATCAGCTACTATTGTAGGCCAATAAAGCCCCTGGCGAAGTGTCTTTCCTGCCAAAGCTCGAGGGGCTAAATGGCTACCGCAGAGTCCTTCATGAATTTCTCGAAGAATTTCTTGACCTTCGGCTTGAGATATACATCGGAGCAAAGGGGAACATACTCTGGCCTTGTACAAAATACCGTTGATTATATGATAACTCCGAATTCTAAGTTTCAGCCTCGAAAGCTATGGCCCTTCAGACATATTTGCTTCTCCTTGCAACAATTCCATAATTGAACTTCGTCAATCTGTACTTGGGATGCAAAGGACTTCCGCAGCAAGGATTTGTGGCACCGAAGGTGTACTGAGTTCTTCATAAAAAGCCTCTTCTAGTATGTCCATAGCTCCGGCTGCACCTTTTGCTAAGATGTCAGCTTGCACATTTTCTGCTCTAGGTATACTCCGAATGGAAATCCCTTTAAATGCTGCTTCAATCTTACGGATTTCTTCCAAGTATTTTGCAAGCTGTGGATGCCGAACTTGAAAGCTCTTGTCTACGTGCCCTGCTACAATCTGAGAATTTGTCTTAATAACAACTCTTGTAGCCCCTAGAGCGCGTGCCTTTTGAAGTCCCAATAAAATTGCCTCATACTCCGCTGTATTATTGGTAGACTTAAAGTTGAGTCTTGTGGAGTACATTGCCTTTTGCCCCGAAGGCAAAATTATCACGGCTCCGACACCTGCTCTAGATGCTTGGAAAGCTCCATCAGAGTAAATAGTCCAAATCCCTTCACTTGGCTTTTCCGGAGCCCATGCTGTAGGGGGGGTCCATTCTGCCACAAAGTCCGCCAACACTTGTGACTTAATTGTTGTTCTTGCCACAAAGGATATGCCAAAGGGTGCTAACTCAACGGACCACTTCCCAATTCTTCCTGTAGAATCCTTACTTCGGAGCATATCTCCCAAAGGATATGAAGTTGGTACAATTACATTATGTGCCAAGAATAATGCCTTAGCTTCCTCGAAGCCATTATCAGAGCATAAGTGAATTTCTCAAGCTCGGAATATCTTGTTTTTGCTACAGACTATGCTTCGGACACAAAATAAACTGGATTCTCTACCAACTTCCCGTTGAAATCAACCTCTGTAACAAGGACTGCACTGACAGCAGAGCCAGTAGCTGCAAGGTAGAGGAGTAGGGTTTCGTCCGCAATAGGTACCGTGAGTGTAGCAAGGTTACTGAGATAATTCTTAATATCTTCGAAGCTCTTTTGACACTCCGGTGTCCATGCAAAATCTTCGGACCCTTTCAATGCTTTAAAGATGGGCAAACATCTCTCCACAGACCTTGCCAAAAACCTGCTAAGTGCTGCAAGACGACCAGTCAGCTTTTGCACTTGCTTTAAATTCTCTGGGGGAGCCATCCTTTGCAACGCTGTTATCTGAGTGGGGCTAGCTTCGATCCCTCTTCTTGAAACTAGATACCCTAACAATTTTCCAGCCTGTGCCCGAAGATACATTTTTCGGGGTTAAGACGGATCCCACATGCCCAAAGGCTATTGAATGTTTTTGCTAAGTCTAGGCTATGTTTGTGCTTTAAAGCACTCTTTATTACAATATCATCCATATAGGCCTCTACATTGCGACCTAATTGATGACCTAGAGCCTCAGCAATTAACCTCGAAAAAGTAGCCCCGACATTTCTTAAGCCAAAGGGCATTCTTACATAACAAAAGACTCCTGAAGGAGTTACGAAGCTTGTCTTGATTTCATCTTCGCTCTTTAGCCAGATTTGATGATAGCCGGAGCACGCGTCGAGGAAGCTTAATAACTCCGAACCGGCAGTAGAGTCGACCAATTGATCAATTCGGGGCATGGGGTAGGGGTCGCGGGGGCATGCTTTATTCAGAGATGTAAAATCAATACACATGCGCCACTTCCCTGAAGATTTCTTCCTAACGAAGACTGTGTTGTCTAACCACTCCGTATGAGCCACTTCTTTGATAATCCCAGCCTTCAGCAGCTTTTCCACTTCCTAACGAAGTAGCGACTTCTAGAGGCAAGTCTTTGACAAATTGAAATGAATATTCCTTGCCATCTTTGACAATAACCTTCATTGCGATCTCTCCTTCGGGGCTTGGCCTTGGGATGGATTTCTTCAAAGATTCATTGGGAGAAGAGAAATCCTCCAGGTTATCTTGCACGCTGTTCACCTGTCTCGGATCAAGAGGAGGGCCATGACCATACTCCGCTCTTCGCGCGGTAGCCTAATCTCCGAAAACAGTGAGCACTCCTGCCTGTGTGGGCATCTTCATACATATGTAATTATGATGCGCCACAGCTCTAAATTGATTCAGCATGCCCCTTCCGAAGATGACATTGTATGCATATGGAGCATCCACAACATCGAAAATCACTTCTTCTGTCCTGGCCAGTAGCCCCTCTCCAATAGTAACTTCCATGTCAATTTGACCGAGGGCATCGAGAGAGGGTCATGCGAAGCCTTGTAAAGGACGGGCTGCTGGGAGAAGATGCTTCCTGGAGATGCAGAGTTGATCAAAATCTTGAACAAAGATAATATCTGTCGAACTCCCTCCGTCGATTAGCACTCTTCGGACCTCAGTCCCTGCTATGTCGGCAGTGATGACGAGTGGGTCTGCATGTGGAAACTTAATACCAGCTGCAGAAAAAGATATCGGCACATGGGACCATTCGGGCATAGCAGCTGCAGACGAAGAGGTTCCAATATGGCCCACTTCTCTAACATATTCTCTTCTCTGCCTCTTCGACATACTTCCGAGGGTCCCTCCTCCGGAGATGGGGAGGACTACTCTTTTCCCTCGATCTTGTCCCTCTTCTTGCTTTGGAGGTGGCATAACATTGACCACCAAAGGCCGTCTTGCAGGGTCGAAGTTCTCTATTTGTGCCACAGCCTGGACAGGCTCCGGATGCACTTTGGTCAGAACTCGGTCAGTAGTGCCTGGACCCGAAGTTCTTTCCAAATACTCTCCTCTTAAAGCAAGTATAGATTTGCACGCATCAGTTGCGTGACTCCGATTTTCACCATGGACACAGCAGAAAAAGGCCTGGGCTTTGCCAGCCGATTTCCCTGGCGGCCTCCAGCCACTGGTCTTGCTTCCTAAAGGCTGTGGAGCCCTTGGGGCAAACTTCTGCGGGGGTGCAATGTTCAAAACTTCTGAACGAGGATGCTTTTGCCCCCGACGCCTGTCGTGCTGAGTTTCGAAGCTAGGCCCTTGCGACTATGTTGAAGTTTTCACTTCCAACTTAACTTCTTGCAGTATCGACGGAGTTGCAGCAGTTCTCCGAAGCCATCCCTCTTCTAACCTTGAATATTTGCTCTTTAGCCAGATTTGATGATAGCCGGAGCACGCGTCGAGGAAGCTTAATAACTCCGAACCGGTAGTAGAGTCAACCAATTGATCAATTCGGGGCATGGGGTAGGGGTCGCGGGGGCATGCTTTATTCAGAGATGTAAAATCAATACACATGCGCCACTTCCCTGAAGATTTCTTCCTAACGAAGACTGTGTTGGCTAACCACTCCGTATGAGCCACTTCTCTGATAATCCCAGCCTTCAGTAGCTTTTCCACTTCGTCTTTGGCAAGGATAGCTCTCTCTGCAGACAGCTTCCGGAGTCCTTGCCGAACAGGCTGAGCCTGCGGGTTCACAAGTAAACTGTGCTCAATAATATCTCGACTGACTCCGGTGATGTCTTCATCAAACCAAGCAAAGACATCTAAATTCTCCTCAACTACTTTCTCTAACGAAGTAGCGACTTCTAGAGGCAAGTATTTGACAAATTGAAATGAATATTCCTTGCCATCTTTGACAATAACCTTCATTGCGATCTCTTCTTCGGGGCTTGGCCTTGGGATGGATTTCTTCAAAGATTCATTGGGAGAAGAGAAATCCTCCAGGTTATCTTGCACGCTGTTCACCTGTCTCGGATCAAGAGGATGGCCATGACCATACTCCGCTCTTCGCGCGGTAGCCTAATCTCCGAAAACAGTGAGCACTCCTGCCTGTGTGGGCATCTTCATACATAGGTAATTATGATGCGCCACAGCTCTAAATTGATTCAGCATGCCCCTTCCGAAGATGACATTGTATGCATATGGAGCATCCACAACATCGAAAATCACTTCTTCTGTCCTGGCCAGTAGCCCCTCTCCAATAGTAACTTCCATGTCAATTTGACCGAGGGCATCGAGAGAGGGTCATGCGAAGCCTTGTAATGGACGTGCTGCTGGGAGAAGATGCTTCCTGGAGATGCAGAGTTGATCAAAATCTTGAACAAAGATAATATCTATCGAACTCCCTCCGTCGATTAGCACTCTTCGGACCTCAGTCCCTGCTATGTCGGCAGTGATGACGAGTGGGTCTGCATGTGGAAACTTAATACCAGCTGCATCATCTACAGAAAAAGATATCGGCACATGGGACCATTCGGGCATAGCAGCTGCAGACGAAGAGGTTCCAATATGGCCCACTTCTCTAACATATTCTCTTCTCTGCCTCTTCGACATACTTCCGAGGGTCCCTCCTCCGGAGATGGGGAGGACTACTCTTTTCCCTCGATCTTGTCCCTCTTCTTGCTTTGGAGGTGGCATAACATTGACCACCAAAGGCCGTCTTGCAGGGTCGAAGTTCTCTATTTGTGCCACAGCCTGGACAGGCTCCGGATGCACTTTGGTCAGAACTCGGTCAGTAGTGCCTCGACCCGAAGTTCTTTCCAAATACTCTCCTCTTAAAGCAAGTATAGATTTGCACGCATCAGTTGTGTGACTCCGATTTTCACCATGGACACAGCAGAAAAAGGCCTGGGCTTTGCCAGCCGATTTCCCTGGCGGCCTCCAGCCACTGGTCTTGCTTCCTAAAGGCTGTGGAGCCCTTGGGGCAAACTTCTGCGGGGGTGCAATGTTCAAAACTTCTGAACGAGGATGCTTTTGCCCCCGACGCCTGTCGTGCTGAGTTTCGAAGCTAGGCCCTTGCGACTATGTTGAAGTTTTCACTTCCAACTTAACTTCTTGCAGTATCGACGGAGTTGCAGCAGTTCTCCGAAGCCATCCCTCTTCTAACCTTGAATATTTGCTCTTTAGCCAGATTTGATGATAGCCGGAGCACGCGTCGAGGAAGCTTAATAACTCCGAACCGGTAGTAGAGTCAACCAATTGATCAATTCGGGGCATGGGGTAGGGGTCGCGGGGGCATGCTTTATTCAGAGATGTAAAATCAATACACATGCGCCATTTCCCTGAAGATTTCTTCCTAACGAAGACTGTGTTGGCTAACCACTCCGTATGAGCCACTTCTCTGATAATCCCAGCCTTCAGTAGCTTTTCCACTTCGTCTTTGGCAAGGATAGCTCTCTCTGCAGACAGCTTCCGGAGTCCTTGCCGAATAGGCTGAGCCTGCGGGTTCACAAGTAAACTGTGCTCAATAATATCTCGACTGACTCTGGTGATGTCTTCATCAAACCAAGCAAAGACATCTAAATTCTCCTCAACTACTTTCTCTAACGAAGTAGCGACTTCTAGAGGCAAGTCTTTGACAAATTGAAATGAATATTCCTTGCCATCTTTGACAATAACCTTCATTGCGATCTCTCCTTCGGTGCTTGGCCTTGGGATGGATTTCTTCAAAGATTCATTGGGAGAAGAGAAATCCTCTAGGTTATCTTGCACGCTGTTCACCTGTCTCGGATCAAGAGGAGGGCCATGACCATACTCCGCTCTTCGCGCGGTAGCCTAATCTCCGAAAACAGTGAGCACTCCTGCCTGTGTGGGCATCTTCATACATAGGTAATTATGATGCGCCACAGCTCTAAATTGATTCAGCATGCCCCTTCCGAAGATGACATTGTATGCATATGGAGCATCCACAACATCGAAAATCACTTCTTCTGTCCTGGCCAGTAGCCCCTCTCCAATAGTAACTTCCATGTCAATTTGACCGAGGGCATCGAGAGAGGGTCATGCGAAGCCTTGTAATGGACGTGCTGCTGGGAGAAGATGCTTCCTGGAGATGCAGAGTTGATCAAAATCTTGAACAAAGATAATATCTGTCGAACTCCCTCCGTCGATTAGCACTCTTCGGACCTCAGTCCCTGCTATGTCGGCAGTGATGACGAGTGGGTCTGCATGTGGAAACTTAATACCAGCTGCATCATCTGCAGAAAAAGATATCGGCACATGGGACCATTCGGGCATAGCAGCTGCAGACGAAGAGGTTCCAATATGGCCCACTTCTCTAACATATTCTCTTCTCTGCCTCTTCGACATACTTCCGAGGGTCCCTCCTCCGGAGATGGGGAGGACTACTCTTTTCCCTCGATCTTGTCCCTCTTCTTGCTTTGGAGGTGGCATAACATTGACCACCAAAGGCCGTCTTGCAGGGTCGAAGTTCTCTATTTGTGCCACAGCCGGGACAGGCTCCGGATGCACTTTGGTCAGAACTCGGTCAGTAGTGCCTCGACCCGAAGTTCTTTCCAAATACTCTCCTCTTAAAGCAAGTATAGATTTGCACGCATCAGTTGCGTGACTCCGATTTTCACCATGGACACAGCAGAAAAAGGCCTGGGCTTTGCCAGCCAGTTTCCCTGGCGGCCTCCAGCCACTGGTCTTGCTTCCTAAAGGCTGTGGAGCCCTTGGGGCAAACTTCTGCGGGGGTGCAATGTTCAAAACTTCTGAACGAGGATGCTTTTGCCCCCGACGCCTGTCGTGCTGAGTTTCGAAGCTAGGCCCTTGCGACTATGTTGAAGTTTTCACTTCCAACTTAACTTCTTGCAGTATCGACGGAGTTGCAGCAGTTCTCCGAAGCCATCCCTCTTCTAACCTTGAATATTTGCTCTTTAGCCAGATTTGATGATAGCCGGAGCACGCGTCGAGGAAGGTTAATAACTCCGAACCGGTAGTAGAGTCAACCAATTGATCAATTCGGGGCATGGGGTAGGGGTCGCGGGGGCATGCTTTATTCAGAGATGTAAAATCAATACACATGCGCCACTTCCCTGAAGATTTCTTCCTAACGAAGACTGTGTCGGCTAACCACTCCGTATGAGCCACTTCTCTGATAATCCCAGCCTTCAGTAGCTTTTCCACTTCGTCTTTGGCAAGGATAGCTCTCTCTGCAGACAGCTTCCGGAGTCCTTGCCGAACAGGCTGAGCCTGCGGGTTCACAAGTAAACTGTGCTCAATAATATCTCGACTGATTCCGGTGATGTCTTCATCAAACCAAGCAAAGACATCTAAATTCTCCTCAACTACTTTCTCTAACGAAGTAGCGACTTCTAGAGGCAAGTCTTTGACAAATTGAAATGAATATTCCTTGCCATCTTTGACAATAACCTTCATTGCGATCTCTCCTTCGGGGCTTGGCCTTGGGATGGATTTCTTCAAAGATTCATTGGGAGAAGAGAAATCCTCCAGGTTATCTTGCACGCTGTTCACCTGTCTCGGATCAAGAGGAGGGCCATGACCATACTCCGCTCTTCGCGCGGTAGCCTAATCTCCGAAAACAGTGAGCACTCCTGCCTGTGTGGGCATCTTCATACATAGGTAATTGTGATGCGCCATAGCTCTAAATTGTTTCAGCATGCCCCTTCCGAAGATGACATTGTATGCATATGGAGCATCCACAACATCGAAAATCACTTCTTCTGTCCTGGCCAGTAGCCCCTCTCCAATAGTAACTTCCATGTCAATTTGACCGAGGGCATCGAGAGAGGGTCATGCGAAGCCTTATAAAGGACGGGCTGCTGGGAGAAGATGCTTCCTGGAGATGCAGAGTTGATCAAAATCTTGAACAAAGATAATATCTGTCGAACTCCCTCCGTCGATTAGCACTCTTCGGACCTCAGTCCCTGCTATGTCGGCAGTGATGACGAGTGGGTCTGCATGTGGAAACTTAATACCAGCTGCATCATCTGCAGAAAAAGATATCGGCACATGGGACCATTCGGGCATAGCAGCTGCAGACGAAGAGGTTCCAATATGGCCCACTTCTCTAACATATTCTCTTCTCTGCCTCTTCGACATACTTCCGAGGGTCCCTCCTCTGGAGATGGGGAGGACTACTCTTTTCCCTCGATCTTGTCCCTCTTCTTGCTTTGGAGGTGGCATAACATTGACCACCAGAGGCCGTCTTGCAGGGTCGAAGTTCTCTATTTGTGCCACAACCTGGACAGGCTCCGGATGCACTTTGGTCAGAACTCGGTCAGTAGTGCCTCGACCCGAAGTTCTTTCCAAATACTCTCCTCTTAAAGCAAGTATAGATTTGCACGCATCAGTTGCGTGACTCCGATTTTCACCATGGACACGGCAGAAAAAGGTCTGGGCTTTGCCAGCCGGTTTCCCTAGCGGCCTCCAGCCACTGGTCTTGCTTCCTAAAGGTTGTGGAGCCCTTGGGGCAAACTTCTGCGGGGGTGCAATGTTCAAAACTTCTGAACGAGGATGCTTTTGCCCCCGACGCCTGTCGTGCTGAGCTTCGAAGCTAGGCCCTTGCGACTATGTTGAAGTTTTCACTTCCAACTTAACTTCTTGCAGTATCGACGGAGTTGCAGCAGTTCTCCGAAGCCATCCCTCTTCTAACCTTGCATATTCTTCGAAATAAGACATCAACTGAGCAACAGAAGATATCTTTTTCCTTTGAAGTTTATCAAAGAGGCCCGCATGAATAACTCCCTCTCGAGCTGCGTCAACTACAGAAGACGTAGTTAACCCTCGAATTTGCGACTTCGTATGAGCGAAGCGCTTGAAATACTATCTTAAAGTCTCTCTAGGGAGCTGCTTCACCTGGAAAAGGCTTCCTGTTGACATTGGCGGTACGAAGGTACCCTGAAAGTTGCTCACGAACTTCTTCCTCAACTCCCCCCATGATCTGATTGATCCTGGCTTCAGAGACCAGAATCACCGTAGTGCCACTCCTTCGAGAGCTAGGGGAAAACATTTGGCCATAGTGTCTCGAACTCCCCCGCTGGCTTCAATTGCTAATGCATAAGAACGGGCGAACTCTCTAGGATCTTCATCTCCGGAATATTTACAAAGCTTCGAAGTTTTGAACTTAGGGTCGAAGCGCACTTTCTGCAACTCGGGATGCAGCGGAGATTCGGTGTCGAAGGAAGCGTTCTCCGGGGCTTCGGGATAAGGAAGTTCGTCGTCTTCGGGCACTTCGGGGATGACTGGGGTGGCCTGGGAATGAAGCCTATCTGCGGCTTCTTTCCGCCACCTTGCTACTTCAGCTTGGAGACTAGCCATTTGAGTGGTCATATCACCAATACCATCTTCATCTCCTCCGGAAGAACCTTCCGGGTCTTGAGAACTGTACGCATTAGTTCGAAGTGTAACTTGAGGTGGAAGAGGGACTCCGGCTGGCCGAAGTATAGATGGAGTTGGGGGAGGAACTCCGTATGCTCAAGGAAAGGAAATCGCTTCCGGAGTTTGAGGTGGAGGAAACGTCGAAGGCCCTCCGACCTCAACTGTGTTTGAAGATCTTGCTCCAGAGGTCTGAGGAGACCTCCGAATAGGACTACCACCTGCACTCCGCTTGGGAGGCATGGTTTGAGAACTTGGTAGAGAACGAAGTTTTTTGGACTAGGTTCCCCATGGACGGCGCCAACTGTTGGTGTAAAAAGATTACGCTAACAGGTTTTTGAAAGTTAGAAGCTAACAAACGAAGTGTTTGCGAAGCAAACTATTTCAAGCCTCCGAAAGGATAATAGCTTAAAACAGTTCGAAAATGTATATTGAATAACTTGTATTCGGTCCCGATTACAGGGTAAAACGAGGGGTATTTATAGGACCAAACATTAAGGAAAAGACCCTTTTACCCCTCTATTACAACCGACATAGTGGAAACTATTCGGTACCCTTAATAGGACTAAAATGGTAAAAGACTAATTTAATGAGAAAGAAGATAAGTCTTCCATCCTAGATGGCAAGGAAGCTCTCGGAAGAGTCCTAGTTCGAAGATATACTCCGAACTAGAGTTCACCTCCATACTTCGAACTTGATCCACGGTGATTCCGGAGTTATATGCTGGAAACCTTTGATTCAATC
>JAAALK010000079.1:1119494-1145961 GCA_019279435.1 Zizania palustris
GGAAGGCAACTATCAGGTGTATGCTTTATTAATTAGAGGTGATTACAAGCGAATTACCAGGAGCCCTTATGCAAAGTATCACTTAAGTGCTCCGCATGCCAAGTATGTGCTAATCTTCACCTTCTAAATTAGCTAATTTAAATGAACCAGGGCGCCCGAGCGGACGATTAGATATGGACCTTCCCATTTATTGCCTAACTTCCCTGGTGCTATGATGCTTCGTAGAACAAGATGACACGGCCTTAACTCGCTGAGCTTAACCTTCGGGTCATACCAAGTCTTCGTCTGCTGATGATACTTTGATAAATTAGCTACAGCCCGAAGTCTTGTTTCTTCTGACAAATCTAACGAAGCTTGTCTTTCTTCTTCGATGTCTGGTTCGGTGCTGCGAAATGAGCCCCCTTTGAGCTCCGTTGGAGTCATAGCTTCATCTCCGAATAGTAGTCTGAACGGAGTAAAACCTGTGGACCTTGTTTGCGTAGTCCGAATGGACCACAGAATCTTCGGAAGCTCTTCGGTCCACAGTCTCTTTGATAATCCTACTATTCTTCGATTTAGCCCTGAGAAAATATTTCCATTGGCTCGCTCAACGGCTCCATTGGACTGAGGATGTCTCACTGCAGCAAAACATAGTTGAATGCCTAGGTCTTCGCAAAATTTCCTGAAGGGTTCTACGTCGAACTGTGTTCCATTATCAACTGTGAGATATCTAGGCACTCCGAACCGGCAAATAATGTTCTTCCAGAAGAATTTCTGTACATTGTTCGAAGTGATAGCTGTTAAGGGTTCTGCTTCTACCCACTTAGAAAAATATTCAATAGCTACCACTGCGAACTTCAGATTTCCCTTTGCTAACGGAAAGGGACCAATTAGATCCATACCCCATCTGGCCATAGGCCATACCGGAGCAATGACTTGAAGAGCTGTTGGTGGGCGATGACTCCGTCGACCCATCCACTGGCATCCTTGACAAGTGCGGACCAAGCTCTCCGCATCAGCTGTTATTGTGGGCCAATAAAGCCCCTGGCGAAGTGTTTTTCCTGCCAGAGCTCTAGGGGCTAAATGGCTTCCACAAAGGCCTTCGTGAATTTCTCGAAGAATTTCTTGGCCTTCGGCTTGAGATATACATCGGAGTAAAGGGGAACATACTCCGGCCTTGTATAATATACCGTTGATTAACTGATAGTTTCTTGCTCTGAGCTTTAATCTTGACAATTGGGGCTCTTCGGGCAAATTTGTTCCTCCTTGCAAGAGTTCTATGATCGAATCTTTCCAATCTGCACTAGGAATGCAGAGAATCTCTGCAGAGGCAATTTGTGGCACCGAAGGTACGTTGAGCTCCTCATAGAAAGCTTCGTCAGGCACATCCACAGCTCCGGCAGCAGCCTTCGCTAAAATGTCCGCTTGCACGTTTTCAGCTCTTGGTATACTCCGAATGGAAATACCCTTGAAATGTGCTTCGATCTTGCGGATTTCTTCTAAGTACTTTGCAAGATGTGGATGTCGGACTTGAAAACTTTTGTCTACGTGCCCTGCTACTATCTGAGAATCTGTTTTTATGATTATTCTTGTAGCCCCTAGAGCACGTGCTTTCCGGAGTCCCAATAAAATCCCTTCGTACTCCGCTATATTATTGGTAGACTTAAAGTTGAGTCTTGCGGAGTACATTGCTCTTTGCCCTGACGGTGAAATCAATACTGCCCCAATGCCTGCTCCGGATGCTTGGAAAGCCCCATCGGAGTAAATAGTCCAAACTCCGTCATCTGATTTCTCCGGAGTCAACTTCGCAGGTGGAGTCCACTCTGCTACGAAGTCTGCTAGGACTTGAGATTTGATAGCTGTCCTTGCCAGGAAAGATATGCCAAAGGGTGCTAGTTCTACTGCCCACTTTCCAATCCTTCAAGTGGAATCTTTGCTTCGGAGCATATCTCCTAAGGATACGAAGTTGGTACAATTACATTATGAGCCAAAAAATAATGTCTTAGCTTCCTCGAAGCCATTATCAGAGCATAAACGAACTTCTCATGTTCGGAGTATCTTGTCTTCGCTCCTGACAATGCTTCGGATACAAAATAGACAGGATTTTGGACCAACTTCCCATTGATATCCGCTTCTCTGACAAGGACTGCGCTGACAGCTGAGCCTGTAGCTGCAAGATACAGAAGTAGGGTTTCGTCCGCAATAGGCACCGTAAGTGTAGCAAGATTGCTGAGATAATCTTTAATATCTTCGAAGCTTTTCTGACACTCCGGTGTCCATGCAAAATCTTCGGACCCTTTCAAAGCTTTAAATATCGGCAAACTCCTCTCCGCAGACCTTGATAAAAACCTGCTAAGTGCGGCCAGACGTCCAGTCAGCTTTTGCACTTGCTTTAAATTCTCCGGAGGAGCCATCTTCTGCAGCGCAGTTATTTGAGTAGGGCTAGCTTCAATTCCCCTGCTTGAAACTAAGTACCCTAACAACTTTCCAGCCTTAGCTCTGAATATACATTTTTCGGGGTTAAGATGGATCCCACATGCCCGAAGGCTATTGAATGTTTCTGCTAAGTCTAGGCTATGTTGGTGCTTTAAAGCACTCTTTATTACAATATCATCCATATAGGCCTCCACATTGCGACCTAGTTGATGACCTGGAGCCTTAGCAACTAATCTTGAAAAAGTAGCCCCGGCATTTCTTAGGCCGAAGGGCATTCTTACATAACAGAAGACTCCCGAAGGAGTTACAAAGCTCGTCTTGATTTCATCTTCGCGCTTCAACCATATTTGATGATAACCAGAATACGCGTCGAGGAAGCTTAGTAACTCCGAACCTGCAGTGGAGTCAACTAGTTGATCAATTCGGGGCATGGGGTAGGGGTCACGTGGGCACGCTTTATTCAGAGATGTGAAATCAATGCACATGCGCCACTTTCCGGAAGACTTCTTCCTGACGAAGACTGGGTTGGCTAACCATTCTGTATGGGCCACTTCTCTGATAATCCCAGCCTTCAACAGTTTTTCAACTTCGTCCTTAGCTAGAGCAGCTCTCTCTGCGGACATCTTCCGGAGCCCTTGTCGAACAGGCCGGGCCTTCGGGTTTACAAGCAAACTGTGCTCAATAATATCCCGATCGACTCCGGTGATATCTTCGTCAGACCAAGCGAAGACATCCAAATTTTCTTCTACGACCTTTTCCAAGGAAGTTGCAACTTCAGGAGGTAAATCTTTACCAAATTGAAAGGTGTATTCTTTACCATCTTTGACAATGACCTTCGTTGCAATCTCTCCTTCGGGACTTGGTCTTGGAAATGACTTCTTCGAAGCTTCGGAGGAGGCTGAAAAAATTTCTTCATTATTTTGGACACTGTTTACTTGCCTCGGATCAAGAGGAGGACCATGACCATATTCTGCCCTCTGAGCCATGGCTTGATCTCCGAAGATTGTCAGGACTCCTGCTTGTGTGGGCATCATTATGCACAAGTAGTTGTGATGCGCCACAGCTCCGAACTGATTCAACATGCCCCGTCCGAAGATGACATTATAAGCATACGGGGCATCTACCACATCAAAGATAACTTCTTCAGTTCGGGCTAATAAACCTTCTCCGAAGGTTACTTCCAGGCCTATCTGGCCAAGTGCATCAAGCGGAGGTCCTGCGAAGCCTTGCAGAGGACGAGCCGCTGGGAGGAGATGCTTCCTGGAAATGCATAACTGATCGAAGGCTTGCACAAAAATGATATCTGCCGAACTACCTCCGTCAATTAGCACCCTTCGGACTTCAGTCCCTGCAATATCAGCAGTGATAACCAATGGATCTGCATGCGGGAACTTAATACCAGCTGCATCCTCCGCAGAGAAAGATATTGGAACATGAGACCACTCCGGCATTGCAGCTGCAGATGACGAAGTTCCAATATGGCCTACTTCCCGAACGTACTCTCTTCGCTGTCTCTTGGACATGCTTCCGAGGGTACCTCCTCCGGAGATAGGGAGAACTACTCTCTTTCCTCTATCTTGCCCTTCTTCTTGCTTCGGAGGTGGCATAACATTGGCCACCGGAGGATGCCTTGCAGCATCAAAATTTTCTATCCGCGCCATAGCCTGGACCGGCTCCGGGCGCACTGCTGCTGCTGGACTTCGGTCGGTACTACCTCGACCCAAAGTTCTCTCCAAGTATTCTCCCCGAAGGGTAAGGATAGCCTTGCAGGTGTCAGTTGCATGGCTTCGATTCTCTCCATGAATACAGCAAAAAAGGGTCTGGCCCTTGCCAGCCGTTTTCCCTGACGGCCTCCAGCCGCTGGACTTGTTCCCCGCAGACTGTGGAGCTCTTGGTGCAAACTTCTGTGGGGGTGCAATGTTTAAGACTTCAGAGCGAGGGTGCTTTTGCCCTCTTCTTCTATCATGTTGCACTTCGAAGACTGGTTCTTGCGGCTGTGCCGAAGTCTTCACCTCTGCTTTAACTTCTGTCAATACTGTCGAAGTAGCAGTAGTCCTCCGAAGCCAACCTTCTTCTGACCTCGAGTACTCCTCGAAGTACGACATCAGCTGTGATACTGTGGTGATGCTCTTCCGATGCAGTTTATCCAGAAGGCCTTTATGACTGACGCCTTCCCGAGCCGCATCAACCACTGAGGATGTGGACAGCCCCCAGATTTGCGACTTCGTGTGAGCAAAGCGCTTGAAGTACTGTCTCAATGTTTCTCCGGGGAGCTGTTTCACTTGGAAAAGGCTTCCTGTCGACATGGGGGGCACGAAGGTGCCTTGAAAGTTACTTATAAACTTCCTCTTCAACTGTGACCATGAACTGATTGATCCTGGCTTTAAAGACCAGAACCATCTCAACGCCACTCCTTGAAGAGCTAACGGGAAGCACTTCGCCATAGTCTCTCTGTCTCCGCCGCTAGCCTCAATCGCTAGGGCATAAGAACGCGCGAACTCACTGGGATCTTCGTCTCCGGCATACTTGCAGAGCTTCGAAGTTTTGAACTTTGGATCGAAGCGAACCTTCTGCAGCTCAGGATGCAACGGAGATTCATTGTCGTAAGAGGCGTTCTCCAGGGCTTCGGGATAATCAAGATCGTCGTCTTCGGGCACTTCGGGGATAGCTGGGGTGGCTTGAGAGCGAAGCCTGTTCGCAGCTTCTTGTCGCCACCTCGCTACCTCAGCTTGAAGATTGGCCATTTGAGTGGCCATGTCTCCAAGGCTATCTTCATCTCCTCCGGAAGGACCTTCCGGGTCTTGAGAACTGGTATGATCAGTTCGAATCGGAATGGAGGGTGGTAGAGTGGCTCCGGGCGGTCAAAGTATGGAAGGGGTTGGCGGAGAGGCTTCATATCCTCGAGGAATAGAAGCCCCTTGTGGAGTTTGAGGTGGAGGGATAGTCGAAGACCCTCCGACTTCGACTGTGTCGAAGGGTATCTCTCCGGAGATCCGAGAGGACCTCCGAGTGGGATTGCGAGGTGCGCTCCGCTTAGGAGGCATGGTGTAAGAAGTTGGTAGAGAACGAAGTTTTTTGGACTAGGTTCCCCACGGACGGCGCCAACTGCTGGCGTAAAAGATTACGCTAACAGGTTTCTGTAGAAAAGAAACTAACAAACGAAGTGTTTGTGAAGCAAACTGTTCTAAGCCTCCGAAAGGATAATAGCTTAGAATAGTTTGAAAGTGTATATTGAATCACTTGTAATCGGTCCCTATTACAGGGTGAAATGGGGGGTATTTATAGGCCTAAACATTAAGGAAAAGACCTATTTACCCTTCTATTACAACCGACATTAAGGAAACTATTCGGTTTCCTTAATAGGGCTAAAATGGTAAAAGACTAATCTAATAGGATAGAAGATAAGTCTTCCATCTTAGCTGGCAGAAAAGATCCTGAAGGGCTTTGGTTCGAAGACATACTTCGAACCAATGCCTGTCTTCGGGCTTCGAACGAGGTTCTGAGCATCTTCGAAGATGGTCTTCGGACAATCTTCGAACTGGTTGACTGTCTTTATGCTGCTTTGGCAATAACCCCGAAGATGAGATATTTTCCCCCAACAAATCCAATTAACCAAAAAGAAATATATTAAATAAAATAAATCAGCTAGTTGAATGGAGCCTAACTGTTTCAAAGTGTATTGTGTGAAGGGGTTCACTGAAGGGGGCCTTCGGCGTCTAGTGTGAAGGGTCTCACCGAAGGTAGTCTTCGGCGTTTGGATCGATCTGGCCAAACGCAGGATCCAAACAGATGTCGATGTGAAATCACCTCCGAACAGCGGGGTTCGGTGCGAAGTCTCTGACACGACAAAATGCACCAACGCAACGCACTAGCATGACTTCGTCGGGAGCGAAGTGTGGGCGTGACGAAGCCTGACGTGACGAAGCCTGCTGCGGAGCACTCTAGCATGCGGGACTTGGTTAAACCGACAACAGCGTGATAGGTCTAGCACGGGGACTCCACCGGTGAAATTACAATGATGCGTCACGGGGTCCCGATCTTCACGACGTAGGATTGATCTTCAGATAACTAGCTATAGAATAGCCGGATAACTTGCTGCAAGCAGCGATAACTAGTGCAACCCGGCAAATAAAACTCGAAGCCAACCACCGTCTTTAACCGGCAACCTGAATCGAGGATTCGCCCAACCACACTCTCAAAGAACCGACCAACACAGCCTACAATCAATCAAGGAGGACCTTGAAGGGAGTAGGAGCACCAATTGGGAGCGGATGAAGCCGCCGCTTCTGTAATCCCGTGAAGGAAATCACAAGAGCAAAGGAAGGTAGAGATCTCTCTCTAAATTTGTTAGCACGCAGCTGAACAAGGGGTTCTGTATTCAATAATCAAAAGTGCCGATTAAAATGGTGCTAGGGGGTATTTATACAAGGAGTAGACCTTGAAGATAGGTGCGAACACGAAACGAAAAGACTAGGCGAACTATGTGAAAACGAATCAGCTTCTGGAGACTTTCCGTGTGGTTGTTGGTCTTCTGAGCGGTCTTCGGTATTTCAGCAATAAATCCTCCTTGGAAGCTTCAATTCACGAACGGTTGGATCCCTTGGAAAGGTGACTTGATAAGGTTTCACACCATGTAGAATATACACCATGGAACTCTATAGAATGATACAGTTTTAATACGAGAACATTGACTTCATGCAGACTGTTGACCTTCGAACCAGCAAGCACTAAAACTGGTCGGACGCCTTCATGCAAACTTCAAACTGGTTGGGGATAGATTCATTGGAAACTAGACTTCAAGAGTTTTCCAAAAAGTGCTCATTTTCCTTCATAGCTTTTGGAAATCAAAAGTTATGATTATTTCTTTGAGACAATCCTGCAGGACTGGCTTGGTTCGAGCATGATTCTTCTATGTGTCCATTTCCTTGTGAGTTCTTGTCATCCTTCTTGGTAAACCTGAGCATTAGCAATGTACATGACTTAGGTAGTATATAACCCTCATTAATAGTAAAATGAATTTCACAAAGTAGCGCGTGCACCTCTTGTTGAAGCTTCTTAGCTCGACTGCGTGTAATTGGTCCATCAAAAACATGTATTGGAGTCGCTGTGGTCGAAGTGGTCGGTGTATAGGTTGGTGTGATCGGCGTGGTCATATCATCCTCCCCCTCTTGAAAAGGAGTCGTCCTCGACTCTAAAATGTCTTCACTTGTGAATGCTGATAGGTCAGCAACATTGAAAGAGTTGCTCACGCCATAGCTTGGTGGAAGGTCAATCTTGTATGCATTATCATTGATCTTGGTAAGAACACGAAATGGACCATCCCCTCGTGGCATCAGCTTGGACTTGCGCTTATCAGGAAAGCGATCTTTACGTAAGTGAATCCACACCAAATCGCCTGGTTCAAATGACACCTTCTTTCTATGCTTGTTCATACTTGCAGCCTTACGTGTCGCCTTTAGCTCGATTGCTTCTTTTGTTCTCTCATGTATCTTCTTGACATGTGCAGCACGCTTGGAGGCTTCCATATTGGTTCTCTCCTGTAATGGTAAAGGCAACAAATCTATCGGAGCAATGGGTTTGAACCCATAAACAATTTCAAAAGGACACAAGTTAGTGGTAGAATGTACTGCCCTGTTATAAGCAAACTCCACATGAGGCAAGCAGTCCTCCCAATCTTTCAGGTTCTTTTTCACCATGGTTCGCAGCAACATCGACAGGGTTTGATTCACCACTTCAGTTTGTCCATCGGTTTGAGGATGACAAGTGGTCGAGAATAGAAGCTTGGTCCCCAGCTTGAACCATAATGTTTTCCAGAAGTAGCTCACAAACTTGACATCACGATCAGATACAATGGTCTTAGGCACCCCATGCAACCTCACAATTTCCCTGAAAAATAAATTAGCAACATGTGAAGCATCGTTGCTCTTGTTACAAGGGATAAAATGAGCCATCTTTGAAAATCTATCAACCACAACAAAAACAGAATCTTTTCCTCTCTGAGTTCTAGGCAGTCCCAGAACAAAATCCATACTTATGTCTTCCCAAGGAATTTTAGGAGCAGGTAGAGGAGTGTATAAACCATGAGGGTTCAGTTTAGACTTAGCTTTGTGACAAGTGATGCAGCGCTCCATGAACCGGATGACGTCTCTCCTCATCTTGGGCCAATAGAAGTGATCACCTAGCAGCTCATAGGTTTTCTTTTGTCCAAAATGACCTGTCAATCCTCCTCCATGGGACTCCTGCAATAAAAGCAATCTAACCGAGGAATTTGGAACACAAAGCTTGTTAGCCCTAAACAAAAATCCATCATACTTTTCCCAACCTTTTCCATCTTTACAATGAGTGTATGGTTCTGAAAATTCAGGGTCATCATTATACATGTCTTTCAAACTTTCACGACCTATAACCTTCACCTCAAGTTGGTTTAGCAACACAATTTTTCTAGACAAAGCATCAGCAACCACATTGTCCTTACCTTTCTTATACTTCACAATATATGGAAATGTCTTGATGAACTCAACCCATTTGGCATGGCATCGGTTCAGTTTTGCTTGGCCTTTCAAATACTTTAAAGCTTCATGATCGGAATGGATAACAAACTCTTTTGGCCATAAATAATGCTGCCATGTTTCAAGTACACGCACCAAAGCATACAATTCTTTATCATATACAGAATAATTCAATTGAGCACCTCCCAACTTTTCACTAAAATATGCTACAGGTTTGTCTTGCTGTATTAAGCGTTTTAGTGAAATCAGGAAGAACAAGCAATGGTGCTTCAGTTAAGCGTTTCTTTAATTCTTGAAAAGCATTTTCTTGTGAACTTCCCCATTTAAATTCAACACCTTTCTTTGTTAATTCATTTAAGGGAGTAGCAATGGTACTAAAATCTTTAACAAATCTCCTATAAAATCCAGCTAGACCATGAAAGCTTCTTATTTGACTTACATTCATTGGAGTTGACCAATCCTTGATGGCTTTCACCTTGGTTTCATCCACTTCAATTCCTTTTCCAGAAACAACAAAGCCAAGGAACACAGCATGGTCTGTGCAAAAACTGCACTTCTCAAGATTAGCAAATAATTTCTCCTTTCGGAGCTCATCTAGGACTTGTCAAATATTATTCATGTGCGCTTCAAAAGACTTGCTGTAAATTAAGATATCATCAAAATAAACAACCACAAATTTTCCAATGAAGGCTCTCAAAACATGGTTCATCAATCTCATAAAAGTACTTGGAGCATTTGTCAAACCAAAAGGCATAACTAGCCATTCGTACAGCCCAAATTTTATTTTAAAAGCAGTTTTCCATTCATCTCCAGCTTTCATTCTTATTTGATGGTACCCACTTTTCAAATCAATTTTAGTGAATATTATGGAACCACTTAATTCATCAAGCATGTCTTCTAATCGAGGAATAGGATGGCGATAGCGAATAGTGATGTTATTTATGGCTCTACAATCAACGCACATCCTCCAAGAACCATCTTTTGTTGGTACTAAAATAACAGGAACAGCACAAGGACTTAAGCTTTCACGAACATAACCTTTATCGAGAAGTTCTTGCACTTGCCTTTGTATCTCCTTTGTTTCTTCAGGATTGGTGCGGTATGGTGGTCGATTTGGAAGAGCAGCCCCCGGAATAAGATCGATCTGATGTTCAATCCCACGTACAGGAGGTAATCCATTCGGGGTTTCCTTTGGAAAAACGTCCTCATATTCCTGCAAAAGATGAGACACCATACTAGGAAAAGAGGTGTTATCGTTAGCTGACACTAAAATGTCTTTGTACACAAGTACAAAGAGTACTTGATCTGGGGTGTTCCTTATTTCTCTCATCTCAGATTTTGTGGCTAACATGACTAAATTTTTTTTCTCTTCTTTCTTTTGATCTCTCAATTTTTTTCTCATATTGGGCTGGTGGCTCTCACTCTCTGATTTGTGGAAGGCACTCGAATTCTTTTTCTCTTCCTTTCCATTCTCATCTCGCACACTAGAGATCTTTTGCAAATGCTCAGCAAGAATTTGCTGTGGTGTCATAAGTTTGAGTACAAACTTCCTCCCCTTCAAATCTAGAGTGTACTGATTTGTTCTCCCGCAATGCTGAGTATATCGATCATATTGCCATGGCCTCCCGAGTAGTATGTGACATACGGACATGGGTGCCACATCACACTCTACCGTGTCAACATATTCACCAATCTTGAAGGGAACTTTTACTTTGTATCCAATCTTGATGTCACCGGAATCATTCAGCCATTGGACATGATATGGATGAGGATGTCGCAGAAGTTTCAGATCAAGCTTGTAAACCATCTCACGACTAGCAAGATTATGGCAGCTTCCACCATCAATGATCATCTTCACTACCTTATCTTGCACTTTGGCTCTTGTCTTAAATAAATTATGCCGCTGGCCGTTCTCAGCTTCCTTCATCTGAACACTCAATATTGGTGCCACCACAAGAGCAGCACCTTGCTCAAAATCACAGCCGGTATGTTCCTCTTCTTCATGGGCTTCTTCTTCTATATCTTCCTCTTCACTGGCTGATTCGTACTCTCCATTATCATTTACAATGATCACTCTATTATTTGGACACTCTCTAGCAACATGTCCACGACCTCCACACTTGAAACACTGAATCCCACTGCTCTTGGATGTAGAACCCACTGAAGTGGAGGTGGAAGCTACTGGTTTGGAACTCGTGCTCGGGGCAGCAGAGTTCTTCCCACTAAAATTACTTTGAGCATTAGAACGTGAGCCTCCAAATGAACCTTTCGCAGCTGACCGTGCAGTAGTAAACTTGGAATTTAACTTGCTTCCTCCAGACATAGTCCTTGTACCAAAAGGCAAAGACTTACTGCTCTTGGTATCTTGCTGCAGTTGGCGTTCAGCTTTGGTGGCTTGATGTACCAAATCAATAAGACGACGGTGCGACTGAAACTCAACAATGCGTTGAATATTTCGATGCAACCCAGCCATGAATCGTGCCATAGTTTGTTCTTCATCTTCATATACGTTGGCTCTAATCATACCCTTCTCCATCTCTTTATAATACTCTTCAACATAATAACTTCCTTGTTTCAAATTCTGCAGTTTATCAAAAAGATCACGCCGATAATGCTTCGACACGAAATGTCTTCTCATTTCACGTTTCATCTCTGCCCATGTGGCAATAGGATGTTCTCCATCTTCTTCACGATCTTGGAGAAGTTGCTCCAACCAAATCAGAGCATATCCTTCAAATTCTAGAGATGCCATAGCCAACTTCTTCTCTTCTGTATAATTATGCAAGCGAAAGATCTTGTCGACCTTCAACTCCCAAGTGAAATAAGCTTCAGGATCAGATCCTCCATCAAATTTTGGCTTGGTAAATTTCAGTTTACCAAGCCTCTCTTCACGAAGGCCTCCTCTACGATGTTGGCGATCATGATGGGAATGATTATCATCATTTTCAGATTCAGATTCTTCAGTGTCTTGATTTCTTCGATTCCAGTCCCTCCCTCTTCCATGTGCAACACTTCGGTTCCTCCGTCCTCTTCTTCCTCCTCTTCCATCACTATTATCACCTTCTTCACCATGGGTGCTTGCTCCATCATTAGGTGGACGATGTCCCCTAATTTCATTTAGTATGGTTTGAAAATCTTGGGCCAACCGATCTTGTCTCTCTTCTAGACTTTGCTGGAATTCATTAAATTGTGCCATGGTGACACAATCATTGACCTCAACGCTGTCACCCATCTTTCTGTAAATTAGTTACAACAAAGGAACAAGAGTATATGTGGAATAAAAATATATGTGGGATCTCTCAATCTCACATCTCCTACCAACCGAGGCTCAGTGAAGTTCCTGCGTGTTACAGAGAAACAAAATGTGTGGTGGTACCGAGAGCGATGGTTAAGCGAATACAAGACCAGAGAGTACCGATTACGATGGCTTTTATGTGGAGCTTGGTGGGGATTATAAACAAAGAATGCCATCTGAATTCTAGTTGTTGTAAAGTTAAGTAACAATCCAAACTAGAGGTTCTGTGCTTAGTGCTGATCTCAAAATGCTAAAGATGTAAATGGATCACACACACGCGCAAAGAAAATCTCAGATTGATGCAAACAAGGAGTATGATTGGGATGCAAGTGTTGCAACCAAACCCAACCAAAATTTTGTACCAACAAAAGATAGCGATCTGGTTGCACAACTTGAAACACAAACTTTCAGCAATTGTGCTCTCAAACGAACTGATCTTTAAACTTTTCTTTCACAATTTTTCTCAACTTTCCTTTTTTTGAACTTTTCTTTCTTTTACTTTTTTTCATAGAACTGAACACAATGACCAGATATATAAGAGGCTCAAAGGACACACGACGGAAAATGATCAGTAACTAAAACAAAGACTATAATGGACTAAAAATTAACTGAACTCACTAAAACAACAGATTGAAATAAAGGGCTAAACAATATATATATATATATATTGGCTTTTGGTGGATAGGACGAAACAAAATATATGTAGCTAAGGGTAAAGAATCCTACCGTGGAAACCGATCCGCTCTGATACAAGATGATGCATCACGGGGTCCCGATCTTCACGACGTAGGATCGATCTTCAAATAACTAGCTATAGAATAGCCGGATAACTTGCTGCAAGCAGCGATAACTAGTGCAACCTGGCAAATAAAACTCGAAGCCAACCACCGTCTTTAACCGGCAACCTAAATCGAGGATTCGCCCAACTACACTCTCAAAGAACCAACCAACACAGCCTACAATCAATCAAGGAGGACCTTGAAGGGAGTAGGAGCACCAATTGGGAGCGGATGAAGCCGCCGCTTCTGTAATCCCGCGAAGGAAATCACAAGAGCAAAGGAAGGTAGAGAAAAATTGTGAAAGAAAAGTGCACCAATTGAGCACCAATTTGTTAGCACGCAGCTGAACAAGGGGTTCTGTATTCAATAATCAAAAGTGCCGATTACAATGGTGCTAGGGGGTATTTATACAAGGAGTAGACCTTGAAGATAGGTGTGAACACGAAATGAAAACACTAGGCGAACTATGTGAAAACGAATCAGCTTCTGGAGACTTTCCGCGTGGCTGTTGGTCTTCTGAGCGGTCTTCGGTATTTCAGCAATAACTCCTCCTTGGAAGCTTCAATTCACGAACGATTGGATCCCTTGGAAAGGTGACTTGATAAGGTTTCACACCATGTAGAATATGCACCATGGAACTCTGTAGAATGATACAGTTTTAATACGAGAACATTGACTTCGTGCAGACTGTTGACCTTCGGACCAGCAAGCACTAAAACTGGTCGGACGCCTTCATGCAAACTTCAAACTGGTCGGGGTTAGATTCATTGGAAACTAGACTTCAAGAGTTTTCGAAAAAGTGCTCATTTGCCTTCATAGCTTTTGGAAATCAAAAGTTATGATTATTTCTTTGAGACCATCCTGCAAGACTGGCTTGGTTCGAGCATGATTCTTCTATGTGTCCATTTCCTTGCGAGTTATTGTCATCCTTCTTGGTAAACCTGAGCATTAGCAATGTACACGACTTAGGTAGTATATAACTCTCATTAATAGTAAAATGAATTTCACAAAGTAGCGCGTGCACCTCTTGTTGAAGCTTCTTAGCTCGACTGCGTGTAATTGGTCCATCAAAAACATGTATTGGAGTCGCTGTGGTCGAAGTGGTCGGTGTAGAGGTTGGAGTGGTCGGCGTGGTCTCTGACACGACATGGGGGGCACGAAGGTGCCTTGAAAGTTACTTATAAACTTCCTCTTCAACTGTGACCATGAACTGATTGATCCTGGCTTTAAAGACCAGAACCATCTCAACGCCACTCCTTGAAGAGCTAACGGGAAGCACTTCGCCATAGTCTCTCTGTCTCCGCCGCTAGCCTCAATCGCTAGGGCATAAGAACGCGCGAACTCACTGGGATCTTCGTCTCCGGCATACTTGCAGAGCTTCGAAGTTTTGAACTTTGGATCGAAGCGAACCTTCTGCAGCTCAGGATGCAACGGAGATTCATTGTCGTAAGAGGCGTTCTCCAGGGCTTCGGGATAATCAAGATCGTCGTCTTCGGGCACTTCGGGGATAGCTGGGGTGGCTTGAGAGCGAAGCCTGTTCGCAGCTTCTTGTCGCCACCTCGCTACCTCAGCTTGAAGATTGGCCATTTGAGTGGCCATGTCTCCAAGGCTATCTTCATCTCCTCCGGAAGGACCTTCCGGGTCTTGAGAACTGGTATGATCAGTTCGAATCGGAATGGAGGGTGGTAGAGTGGCTCCGGGCGGTCAAAGTATGGAAGGGGTTGGCGGAGAGGCTTCATATCCTCGAGGAATAGAAGCCCCTTGTGGAGTTTGAGGTGGAGGGATAGTCGAAGACCCTCCGACTTCGACTGTGTCGAAGGGTATCTCTCCGGAGATCCGAGAGGACCTCCGAGTGGGATTGCGAGGTGCGCTCCGCTTAGGAGGCATGGTGTAAGAAGTTGGTAGAGAACGAAGTTTTTTGGACTAGGTTCCCCACGGACGGCGCCAACTGTTGGCGTAAAAGATTACGCTAACAGGTTTCTGTAGAAAAGAAACTAACAAACGAAGTGTTTGTGAAGCAAACTGTTCTAAGCCTCCGAAAGGATAATAGCTTAGAATAGTTTGAAAGTGTATATTGAATCACTTGTAATCGGTCCCTATTACAGGGTGAAATGGGGGGTATTTATAGGCCTAAACATTAAGGAAAAGACCTATTTACCCTTCTATTACAACCGACATTAAGGAAACTATTCGATTTCCTTAATAGGGCTAAAATGGTAAAAGACTAATCTAATAGGATAGAAGATAAGTCTTCCATCTTAGCTGGCAGAAAAGATCCTGAAGGGCTTTGGTTCGAAGACATACTTCGAACCAATGCCTGTCTTCGGGCTTCGAA
Source organism: Zizania palustris (assembly GCA_019279435.1). Taxonomy (NCBI): domain Eukaryota; kingdom Viridiplantae; phylum Streptophyta; class Magnoliopsida; order Poales; family Poaceae; genus Zizania; species Zizania palustris. Next base: position 1,134,828 of record JAAALK010000079.1, read on the forward strand.
CGAGGTTCTGAGCATCTTCGAAGATGGTCTTCGGACAATCTTCGAACTGGTTGACTGTCTTTATGCTGCTTTGGCAATAACCCCGAAGATGAGATATTTTCCCCCAACAAATCCAATTAACCAAAAAGAAATATATTAAATAAAATAAATCAGCTAGTTGAATGGAGCCTAACTGTTTCAAAGTGTATTGTGTGAAGGGGTTCACTGAAGGGGGCCTTCGGCGTCTAGTGTGAAGGGTCTCACCGAAGGTAGTCTTCGGCGTTTGGATCGATCTGGCCAAACGCAGGATCCAAACAGATGTCGATGTGAAATCACCTCCGAACAGCGGGGTTCGGTGCGAAGTCTCTGACACGACAAAATGCACCAACGCAACGCACTAGCATGACTTCGTCGGGAGCGAAGTGTGGGCGTGACGAAGCCTGACGTGATGAAGCCGGCTACGGAGCGCTCTAGCATGCGGGACTTGGTTAAACTGACAACAGCGTGATAGGTCTAGCAGGGGTACTTCACCGGTGAAATTACAAGGTGATAACAATCTGTTACATAGATTAACGAGTACTTCACGAGCGAAGTAGCAAGGCTTACTACGGTTTCGGGGTGGCCGATGGAGGGCTTCTAGGCAAACCCACGAAGGTTGCAGAAAAGTAAATAAAAGGTAAAGGTACGGTTCAAACTAGGGTTTGAAGTTGATTTGTGTTAGGGGGCCCTAATGAACCGGCCTCACCCCTATATTTATAGGGGCTAGTCTTCTAATATCTAAGATTAATCTGGTAGGATTCCGCCTAATCACATTTTAGGGATAAAAATAGCCAGAATTAGACTCAAACTCTCTATCTCCAAACAGCCCGAAGTGGGCATTCAGCAAGGCATGTCGAAGCCTGCTCCTCGGGCCGAAGCTTCGGTGAGGCAGGCCTCTGACAGCCCCCAGGCCAAAGCTTCAGTGGGGCAGGCCTCCGACAGCCCCCGGGCCGAAGGTAGCAGGCCGCCATGAGGCTTCTGAAGCCCAAGGCTCAATGGGCCTTCGGGTCTATAGGGCTTCGGCCTAATCCAGGACTTGTGTATTTCGGCCCAAATTACCAAAATTGATATTTTGACAATCTTGACCATTAATGCCATTTTTTGCTGTCAACACATGCCCCCTGCCTTTTAGTGAATTAAGTGAACTAAAAGCATAACGAGCCAAGGATGATACCTTCCATATCGGCCTTTTCGACATTTTCAAGCACTTTGCCACACACTTGGGAAATACTTTTTCAAGTACCTACCATTCAAAGCTCTTTGAAACTGCTCTCCTTGTAGGGACTCTAACACATATGCATTGCCTAGAGTGATCTTGGCTATTTTGAAAGGGCCTTCCCAACTAGGTGACCATTCACCAAATTTGGGGCTCTTAGTGCCTAAGGGTAAAATGTCTTCCAAACTAAGTCACCAACTTGAAACGATTTTGGTTTAACTATCTTATTGTAGGCTCTAGCTACTCATCTTTTGTCTTTCTCTATAGTTTCTAAAGCCATCAACTTCTTATCGGTCACTTTCTCTAAATTGTCTTTTAAAAGAGTTTCATATTCATCAACCGATAAGCCATCTTGCTTAAGAAATCTCAAAGAGCCAAGATCCACCTCTGCTGGCAGAACGACTTCTTGCCCATATACTAACTCGTATGGACTAACGTTGGTAGCACCGTGTTTTGCGATTCTACAAGCGCATAATTCTTCTTAAAGCACTTTTATTACTAGACTCGGCCAAACATTGGCCTAACCATATGTTGGGAGAAAATACTTCATCCCTAGGATCTTCAAGGTTGCAATACAATGACAATTCACCAGATCGAACACCTCGACTTGTCTCCGGCCTGGCATAGGATTAAGTCCAGAAGATCCATCCAGACTCCCGTTCGAAGATACACTTCGAAGGTTCAATATCCGTAGTGGACAACTGCCAGCAAGGACAAAAGACTTATCTTCTTTCTGATTAGATTAGTCTTTTACCATTTTAGCCCTATTAGGGGTACCGAAATAGTTTCCACTATGTCGATTGTAACTGAGGGGTAAAAAGGTCTTTTCCTTAAAGTTTTTACCTATAAATACCCATTCTCACCCTATAATAGGCATCGAATATTGAGATATTCAATACACAATTTCGAACTATTTCGAGCTATTATCCAATACGGAGGCTTGAGATAGTCCGCTTCACAAACTCTTTGTTTGTTAGTTCTTAATCTTAGAGAACCTGTTAGCGTAATCTTTTACGCCAATAGTTGACGCTGTCCGTGGGGAACTTAGTTCTACAAGCTAGTTATCTGCCGCTGACTGCACTTTGAAGAGCACCTATGGAGGGAGTTTTAGAGACTAAAGATTCCGCGCACCCTTCAGTAAGGGGCTTCCAAGTGTAGTTCAAAGGACTTTTTCTCCTTCCCAAATCATTCGAAGTCTTCGGTCTTCGGACCTTAACTCCATAAGCCATGCCTCAAAAGCGGAGCCTAGTTACTGATCCTCCCCGAAGGTCCCCTTGGACCAATGGTGTAGGACCCTCAGTCATTCCACAAACTCCCGAAGTGGTCATCAAACCTCGAGCACCCAGAGTTCCCCGAGAAGCTCCCTCGGTGCTTCGAACTGATTATCCCAGTTCTCAAGACCCGAAGGTCCCCTCCGGAGGAAGCAAAGACCTTCCCGAGGATGCGACTACCCAAGTAGCGCGACTTCAGTAGGAAGTAGTAAGGTGGAGGCAAGAGGATGCAAATAGGCTTCGCCCTCAAGCCATCACTCTTTATTCGGAGGTGCCTCAAGACGACGGTCATGATTATCCCGAAGCTCTTCGAGTCTCAGAAGATGCTGAGAATGCATCCTTTGAAGACAAATCTCCACTGCATACGGACTTGCAGAATGTGCCCTTCGACCCCAGGTTCATAGCCTCGAAGTTGCACAAATACTCCGGTGGGTCCGACCCATGAGAGTTCTCTCGTTCTTATGCCCTGTCAATAGAAGCCAGCGGAGGGGTGCAGAACACAATGGCGAAGTGCTTCCCCCTCGCGTTGGAAGGTGTGGCTCTCCGATGGTCTGTTCTATAAAGCCAGGATCGATTAGGTCAAGGGAGCAGCTGAAGAGGAAGTTCATAAGTAACTTCCAGGGTACGTTCGTAGCCCCAATGTCTATGGGAAGCTTGTTCCAGGTGAAGCAGCAAGCAGGGGAGACCCTTCGGGAGTACTTTGCACGCTTCGCCCACACCAAGTCCCAGATTAAAGGCTTGTCTACCTCTTCGGTAGTGGATGCAGTGCGCGAAGTGGTGTTGAACCCAGAGCTCCTCAGCAAACTTCACCGGAAGCCAGTATCGTTTGTAGCACAGCTGATGGCATACTTCGAACAGTATGCCAAGGAAAAAGAAGGCTGCCTCCGAAGAATTGTGGTGCATGCACCAGTCCTTCGAGAAGTGAAGACGGAGCCAGAAGTCCCGACTCCTCCGCAAGCCCCCCTTGATAATCACTTCAATGATCATAGACGGGGAAAGAAGCTATTCCACTCAACAGGCACAAGCTAACAAGGCTAGTACCTCGAAGCCTCAAGAGAAGATGGTTGGCAGGCGCCAGACTTACTTTTGTTGTGTTCATGGCAAAAATAGAAGCCATGACACAAAAGTTTGTAAGTCTGTATTGACCCTTCGGGTGAGTATTTAGGGCGAAGCTCAGGACGAGGTACTTCGGATCGGGCCCCTCCAACAGTGCGTTCAGAGCCTATGCAGGTTGTGGCTCGGTCCAGCAATCCTGAAGCACTGATGCAACTGCCGGTGGCCAACATTATGCCACCACCAAAGCAGGAGGATTCCTATGACCACGGCAAGCGGGTAGTCCTGCCCATCTCCGGAGGAGGGACCCTCGGTAATATGTCAAAGTGACAATGGAGGGACTATGTTCGCGAAGTAGGACACATAGGGACCTCGATCTCTGCTGCAGAAATGCCCGAGTGGTCCCATGTACCTATTTCTTTTACTGCCCATGATGTTGCAGGGGTGAAATTCCCCCATGCTAACCCCCTTGTTGTTTCAGCTGATATAGCGGGAGTTGAAGTCCGAAGGATATTGGTGGATGGTGGAAGCTCCGTAGATATACTCTTCGTCCAGGCCTTCGACCAGATGTGCATTCCCCGAAGACACCTACTTCCGGAAGCTCGCCCACTCCAAGGTTTCATAGGTCCTCCTCTCGATGCCCTCGGCCAGATAGGTCTCGAGGTTGCCTTTAGAGAGTGGCCCCTAGCAAGGGTTGAGGAGGTTATCTTCGATGTCGTCGACGCCCCGTACGCCTAAAATGCAATCTTCGGAAGGGTGGAGTCGCCAGGTAATTAGATCACACATAAATAATCCAATTAGCCAAAAAGAAATATATTAAATAAAATAAATCAGCCAGCTAAATGGAGCCTAACTGATTTGAAGTGTACTGTGCAAAGGTGTTCACTGAAGGAGGCCTTTGACGTCTAGTGTGAAGGGTCTCGCCGAAGGTAGTCTTCAACATTCGGATCAATCTGGCCGAAGGCAGGCTCCGAACAGATTTCGACGCAAAATCACCTCCAAACAATGGGGTTCAGTGCGAAGTCTCTAACACGACAAAATACAACAATGCAACGCACTGGCATGACGAAGCCTGACGCAACGAAGCCTGTTGCGGAGCGCTCTAGCATGCAGGAGTTGGTTAAACTAACAACAACGTGACGGTTTCGGTACGGGTAATCGAATCAGGGTTCTGCTGAGGGTGTTCTGGCAACCTCCAAAACCAGTTTCCTTGCTTCGGAAACCTCTGGCGAAGTGGTTCTAAGCGTGAAAACATACAAAAAAACAGAGATCAAGTGGTTCTGGCCAAGTGTTGCAGTAGGGGAACGAAGGTAGCAATTTGTTACGTAGATTAACGGGTACTTCACAAGTGAAGTAACAAGGCGATAGCAATCTGTTACGTAGATTAACAGGTACTTCACGAGCGAAGTAGCAAGGCTTACCACGGTTTCGTCATGGCCGGTGGAGGGCTTCGAGGAAAACCCACGAAGGTTGTAGAAGAGTAAATAAAAGGTAAAGGTATGGTTCAAACTAGGGTTTGAAGTTGATTTGTATTGGGGGGTCTTAATGAACCGGCCTCACCCCTATAGTTACATGGGCTTGTCTTCTAATCTCTAAGATTAATCTGGTAGGATTCGACCTAATCACATTTTAGGGATAAAAAATAGCCAGAATTAGACTCAAACTCGATCTCCAAATAGCCCGAAGTGGGCCTTCGGTAAGGCCTGCCGAAGCATTCTCCTCGGGCCGAAGCTTCGGTGAGGCAGGCCTCCGACAACCCTCGGGCCGTAGGTAACAGGCCGCTATGAGGCTTCCAATGCCAAAGGCTCAATGGGCCTTCGGCCCTGTAGGGCTTCGGCCTGATCTAGGACTTGTGTATTTTTGGCCCAAATTGCCCTAAGGTTCAACCCGTTCGCTAGGGGCTCCGCAAGATGTCAACTGAGATAGCATACCTCGCTAAAGTGGAGGTGGAAAAGTTGTTAAGAGCCAGAGTCATTAGGGAGGTGGACCACACGGAGTGGTTGGCTAACCCTGTCTTCGTCAAGAAAAAGGGCTCCGACAAGTGGCGCATGTGCATTGACTTCACATATCTAAATAAAGCATGCCTATGAGACCCCTACCCCATACCCCACATTGATCAACTTGTTGATTCTATGGCTGGCTCTGAGCTCCTGAGTTTCCATGATGCATACTACGGTTACCATCAAATATGGCTGAAACGCGAAGACGAAGCCAAGACAAGCTTTATAGCCCCTTCCGGAGTATTTTGTTATGTCTGAATGCCCTTTGGCTTGAGAAATGCCGGGGCAACTTTTTCATGTATTATTGCTAAAGCTCTAGGTCACTAGATAGGCTGAAATGTCGAAGCCTATATGGATGACATTTAATAAAGAGTGCTTTAAAGCACCAACATAGTCTAGACTTAGTAAAAACTTTTGAGAGCCTCCGAGCATGTGGAGTCCACCTCAACCCTGAAAAATGTATTTTGGAGCTCAAGCAAGAAAGTTGCAAGGGTATTTAGTTTCGAGCAAAGGAATCGAAGCTAACCCGATGCAAATAAGTGCACTGCAAACGATGGCTCCGCCTCAAAATTTGAAGCAAGTCCAGAAGATGACCGGACGACTCGCAACTCTTAGCAGATTCCTGGCCAGATTAGCGGAGCGAAGCCTCCCAATTTTCAAAGCCTTAAAAGGGTCCGAAAGTTTCAGTTGTACACCAGAGTGCTAGAAGAGCTTCGACAAAATCAAGTACTACCTTGGAAATCTATCAACACTTAATATGCCCCTTGCAGAGGAAACTCTCGTCTTATATCTTGCAGCAACAGGCTCCGCAATCAGCACAGTGCTTGTCAGAGAAATAGAGCTCAATGGAAAACTGGTTCAGAACCCAGTTTACTTTGTCTCAGAAGCCTTGTCAGGAGGAAAAAGACGGTACTCCAAGCTCGAGAAACTCACGTATGCTTTGGTAATGGCCTCGTGAAAGCTAAGGCATTACTTTTTAGCACACAATGTAATTGTCCCTACATCGTATCCCCTTGGCGATATGCTCCAGAGCAAATAATCCACGGGGAGAATTGAAAATGGGCTGTCATGCTAGCCCCTTCGGTATTTCCTTCACCGCAAGAACAGTCATTAAGTCTCAGGTTGTGGTTGACTTTGTTGCAGAATAGACTCCATCCACAATATGGGCTCTAGAAGAATCATGCGAAGGAGTGTGGACGGTGTACTCCTATGGAGCATTTCAAGCATCTGGAGCTGGTGCCAGAGCCAGGATAATTTCGTGTTCAGGGTAGAAAGCAATATACTCTGTAAGGCTCAACTTTAAGTCCACTAGCAATATTGCAGAGTACGAAAGAATCCTGCTTGGTCTCCACAAAGCGAGCGCACTTGGTGCCACTCGGGATGTAATCAAAATAGATTCTTAGGTCATTGCAGGGCATGTTGATAAAACCTTCCAGGCTCAGCATCCATACTTGAGAACTACTTAGAAGAAATCCACAAGACGGAGGTGTTATTCAATGGGATTTCCGTCCGGAGCATCCCACAAGCAGATAATCAGCATGCATACATCTTGGTGAAGGCCGCTGCTGGAGCATTGGATGTCCTTCAAGGGGCTTTTTATGAAGAGCTTGTCAACCCTTTAGTGCCTCAGCCATCCTCCACAGAAGTATTTTGCATACCAATCACTGATTGGTGGAGCCTAATATTAGACTTTTTGTAGAACAAAGCAAGTTCATTCTAGGGCCCAGAATTGCAAAGGTTACAGTCATGGGTCCAAAATTATAAGCTTGTCAATGGAGTGCTATATAAAGCTGGAGTCTATTCTCCTCTACTCCGATGCATCTTGCAACCCGAAGGCCAAGATATACTTCGGGAGAACCATGAAGGCTTGTGTGGTAACCACTTAGCCCCTCGGGCTTCAGCAAGCAAAACATTTCGCCAAGGACTTTATTGGCCAACAATTGTAGCTGATGCAGAATCATTGGTTTGAACTTGTCAAGGGTGCTAATGGATGGGAAGATGAAGCCATCGTCCTCCAACACCCCTTCAAGTGATTGCTCCGGTATGGCCAATGGCACGATGGGTAATGGATCTCATCGGCCCCTTCCCAAGGGCAAAAGGCAGCTTTAAGTTCACGGTGGTAGCAATCGAATACTTTTCTAAATGGCTCGAAGCAGAACCCTTAACTACCATCACTTCGAGAAATGTGCAGAAATTATTAATTGTTTCAGAAGCATAATTAAACGATGCTTCTGAAACAATTATATTGCTTGGTTAAATCACATTACAAACATCACAATTAGGAAAAATTAGTATCTAAGCCTAAGTAGAAATGAAGGCCTCTCTGACCCCTAGAGCTACCTCTGGGACTAGCTCGGTCTTTAGAGCTTGGAGTTCTTAAAACCTTCCTTTTGGTTTGAGTTTAATTGCCCTTTTTCTAAGATCTTCAGTCTTTTTGCTCTTCCTGAAGTTTGGCCCAAGTTAGAAGTTGTTCGGAGATAAACTTCGTCGGATCCTCGACTTGATGCTCCGAATGACACCAATTTACATAGTCCAAAGACGAAGATGTTATTACTTTATCTTCTTCTTTGATAGAAGAAAGGACATCGCTACAAACATCGGGTGCTACCTCTCCATGCTCCCCCCGAGGAACGGAAAATCGTGGGCGCCTATAAGGCCTTAAGCTCTCAAGAATAGCCCATTGTTGGCGAAGACCTTCGTCAAGTTCTAATACATCGAGATCAAAATCCGAATCATGCGGCAAAACCTAAAAACAAACATCCAAACAAGGACTGTTCATTCATTGAAATAGAAAGAACATTACAAAGTCTTTTTACATGGAAAAAGCGCCCTAAGAAGCTAGACCTTCGGGTCTGGAGGCGGAGCAATTGGCAGAAGTGGAGCCGGAGGCCTCATCTCTGCTTGCCTCTGTCGACCAGCTTCGTTGATCCATGCCTTGGCCGCAGCTTCGCTATCTGATTTCTAGGTTACCCGAAAAGCTTCCAAGCTAAGGCGACATCCAGCGATGGTTGCAACAAGCCTTTATCAGCAAAGACTATAGGCGTCGAACCCTTTACCGGAGTAATGGAGACCCCAACCGCTTCGAGGTGACGAAGGACTCCAATTTTGGCTACTTGTTCGGAGATTTCTTTGTAGCGAGTACCGGAGCCCTTCATCATCTTGGCCGCCACCTGGATCATCTTGAGCTTACAACCAAGAGGTTTGTACGTTGCAGCTAAGGATGATGGGCAGACCATTCCAAAATATTCCGGAATACCCTGGAGGGTGTCCATGGTCTGATCAGCCACCTCGTTATGCTTTGCATTAGCCCTTGTCATGTTTGTTGCGATGGTGGAGAGTTCAGCTATCCTCGTCATCAAGTAATTCTTCCGAGACAACGCTTGATGGAGCGTTCCTCGTCACCTCCACTGCTCGAAGCTTGTTGACTTCAGCTCTGAGCACCACCTGCTTCGCTTGAAGCTCCTTAATCGAAGATGCCAGGCCAACGTGAGATGCTGCTCCGTTCGAACTGCCTCCTCCGTAATGGCCTTCGCCCTCTGCTCTTCGAGGAGTTTTTCCTCCAATTGCAGTGACTTATCTTCGGAGCCCTTAAGAGCCCTCTGGATTGTTGTAACCTTTCTTTTGAGCCAATTAAATTCGAGCTCGTTGGAAGTCGCCGCCGCTCTAGCAAGAAAAAATTGCTGCGAAAAGCAAAGTAAGTATAGTGTAATTACAATAAATTAAATATACACTTTTTCCTTCACATAACTGGAGGGTAGCCCTATTTAGGGCAATGTCCAACTCCGATCCACTGGCCTCGCTCAGTGCGGAGACCAGTTTGGAGTTTCTAACTTCTTGGCTCTTTTGAGCCAAGGGCTACAGGAGAGACCGAAGCCCTGTCTGCTGCTCCAAGAATGGGGCTAGTAGCGGAAGCTAGGACAGGGCCCTTCGGTCGCTTTTTGTGGGATCCTCCTCTGAAACCTCCACCGAAGCATCGTTCATCAACCCCAACGATGTCATCACCAAAAAAGGGAGAGGCCCAGACCAATATTTTCCTTTACCTCTCCCTATTGTAGGAGCCACTGGAGGCACCCCTTCCATCGGAGTGGACCACTCCACAAGAGTGACCCCATCGGCTAAAGCAGGTCCAATGGAAGTAGCCTCCACTTCTGGAGCTAGCTCTTCTGCCGGAGCCTCGTCCCCAACTGGAGCCAAGTCCTCCGCCAAGACTCCGTCTCGGGTCGGAGCCATGTTGCTCCTCGAAGAATCTACAAAAGGTATTTTTCAATCATCTAAAAGATATTGCCAATACAACGGAATTATTTTAGGTATGATGAATCAAGAAGTAAAGACTAAAGGCTTACCTCCTGCTAAATTTTGGGGAAGAATCACGCGATCCCCTAGATACTCATACAATCTGATGTACTCCTCGATGTCCTCCAATGAAGTTTGGGTTGGTGTGGCGGACATAGAGGCCCTTACCTCTGTCACCACCACTCCGATCATGGGCAAATCAAAGCCCTCCGGCTCCGTTCCATGAGCCCCTACGGGCTCAATTCGGACTGCCTCCTCCCCTTCAGCCGCCGGCACTGCCTCAACATCAGCCCCAGGTTGATCCTCGGTTTCGGTCCAAGAATCCCCCTCACCACCCTCCATGAGTAAAGCTTCAAGCTCCCTCCCCATTCGAGCCTCCGAAGTCTCCTCCTCTTCGTACTCCTCCGAAAAAGAGCTCCGAATATCTAATGAAGGTGGACACACCGGAGGGGAAGGGAGCTTAGCCTTCCACGCCACCTTTTTTGCCAGAGTTTTCACGTCCTTGGAGGTCCCAGTAGCAGCTTTCCTCTTTCGAGGAATCGGCCCGCTGTGTCGAAGCTTGGAAGAGGAGGGGCTTCAATCCCGAGTGCACTCCACACTCAGTTGGAGCGTTCCTAGCTCCCGACTAGCTCCACCCTCTATTGATTCTCCACTGTGGTGGGGGCCCCAAGCAACCTCTCCGCTGCCCGAGCTATTTGCTCCGGATCAAGTGCCAACGGAGCCGCTGAAACAAGGTAACAATCTGTTAAGAAAAATTACAAATATTCTATAAAACTAATTCAAGTGCAGGAGATATCAAATTATTACCTAGAGAGTTCGAAGCAATCTCTCGAAGCTCCCCCTCTGAAGTGTTGTAGAAAATAACGGGCCAATCGGCCCCAAGAGGAGCTATCTGTACGGCGATGAATTCCTCTGCCAAGTCTCACATGCTCATGCGCTTGGCCACCGAAGATAGCAACCCAAGTCGCGTTGAAAGCAGACTTGCGTCCGATGTCACCTCCGCTTCCCTCCTATACCAGATCTCTTGGAGGGGCCCCGCAAGGCCGGAGTCTTCACTAACTGGAGTCTTCACTAACTTCGGCATAAAACCACCGGAGTATCCAATCGAAGTACCACCGGTCATTGATCGCCTTCGCTAGGAAGTTCTTCAAGTGCCCCTTCTAGAGCTAGAAGTTGACACTCCCGAAGGCCACCAGCAGCTTGGAGTCTCCGGGCCCGTTGTGCGGCATGGGTTCTCACGAAGCTTCGTGGGTTACCGTGAACACTTTGGACCTTCCTTCGCA
>JAAALK010000079.1:1146061-1255460 GCA_019279435.1 Zizania palustris
CCAATCTACTGAGGGGGGGCAGTCTACTGGTGCTCCGAAAACCACAACTCAGCAATCCGGACCTTCGCCCAGTGAAGATGACCAGCAAGCCTTGAGCATGCTCCCCCTTCTAGCTCCTTTCTTGGAGCGAAGAACTGGGCTTCGGACTTTGCTCGAGCCTTTGGATCGAGCTAGTCGCGAAGTCGGGGAGACGGACTTGGTGGCTATCTTGAGCGAGGCGGAGAGTTCAGAGCTTAATGCTGCCATGGAACGCGCAGCATAACAGGTACGAAGTATCTGCAAAACAACATCAAATATATATACAAATAATTTCTCACCTTGATTTTTTCTTTTCGCAGCAAACAGTCTTGGCCCGAGCTGCGAACATCTCATATAAACGTGGAAGCGTTCGTCTTCGAGAGGAAAATGCAACTCTTCAACGTAATCTTACAATCTCCGAAGGTCGAGTGGCCCACATGGACAACATGGTTTCAACGGAGCGCAGGGCCAGACAAAGCTTGGAGACTGTGAACAAAGAGCTCAAAGCAGAAAAAATTGTGCTTCGAGCAGAAATTGAAAAGATGTGGGCGGAGCACGCTACTACGGGGGCCGAGCTTGTTAGACTCCGAGAAGAAGCTAGCCAGCTACTGAATCAAAAGAATTCTTTAGCTACGGAGGCAGCTAGGCTCTCTGGAGTAGTAGGAGAGCTAACTTCGACGAAGGATGCATTAATTGAAGATAAGCTGAAGTCAGAGAAGGTAGCTGTGGAGGTCATGGACCAATTGCTAGGCATTCTGGAGTACTTCGATACTACTGGGACGCTTCCTTCGGATGACAACATCTCTCTGCTGCGCCGGCTGAAGAGGATCCAAGGAGCAGCGAAGCAAATGAAGACAGCAGGCATTCGGTACGGAGAAATCTCAGGACAAGTGGCTGCTGTCGGCATACTTCGTTACTACGAAGATTTGGGCCGATCAATAACTCCGAGCGCAAGAGAGGGTCCCATTACCTTCGATGATGACCAGCTTCTTACTCCCTCCGAAGGTGTGGCCGCTGCTTAGCAAGCCTTTCAAACTTCATGGAGAGCCGAAGGTCGCTCTGCGATCAAGGCCTGGATTGACGAAGGACAACGCCAGAAGCAGGCTCGGTCTCAAGCTTCGAGCAGTCAGCCTCCTTCAAACCCACAGGTTTAGAATTACCTTAGGATCTTCAACTATGTAAAGCACTATGCTTTGTACATTTATGAATGAAGATTTGTTTATCATGTTTTTAGGCTTTGCTTCATATGGAAGATGTCGAAGTGTTAGATGTTAACGACGAACTTCGCTTATTATGGGCTACCTTCGATATCTTAAAACTTCACAAGCGCCCTCGATTTCTAGTTCCTCGAGATAGTTCCGGAGCGATTACATCTGAAATAAGCAAAGATATATTATCTTGTATTAAAAAGGAAGAAAAAGAAGTTAACTTGGAAACTTCATCTTCTGAAGACATTATATGGTTCGAAGACGAAGATGAAGCTCAAGGTAAAAAGCCTGAAGAACTTGGAAGCTGGGAAAGGAGCCCCGAACGGCTTCGAACTTGGGCCGAGCTTCAACAAGAACAAAAAGACTTTAGAGCTTCAAAGGGAGGCAGAAGAGTTAAACGCAAAGTTGTTAGAACTCTCGGCACTGGAACTAGTCGTTCCAACCCTAGCTCTAGAGATCGAAGAGGTCTTCGATTCCTTCTTGGTATAGATACCAATTTTTCATGATGTAATCATATTTGCTCGAATAATAAATATCGATTTAAAATTGTCTCCCTATTTATTAGCCCCTCTTTGGGCGTAAGCAACTTCGAACTGTATTCAAAGATGGTTAGGCGCAAAGAAAAACTTAGGAGTACAATTTTGGGGGTTCGAAGCCCCTTAGTAATTTAAAGATCGACTAAAATCTTATAAAATGTCTTCGACTATTTGTAGTCTGAAGATTGGCAACTTAGTACCTTATGTTTTTGAAAGAAATCACTTGAGATAACTTTCCGGACACTTTAGTGTCTTAGATAATTTGTCACTTTTGACTTTCTTAACAGACATTCGAAGCTCATGGCTCAAACTCTGTTTTGTTTTGGCCTCCTTCGGCTCTTTTTTGCGAATTCTGTCAAACCAGTGATTTGGAGTTCGCAGTGGTCTCTTTGGACTCTTTTTACGGATACCTACAAGCCGGTGGCTTGGGCTCCGCATTATTTGGTCTCTTTGGACTCTTTTTATGGATGTCTTCCAGCCGGTGGCTTGGACTCCGCATTCTGTGGTTTTTAGGCTCTTTTACGGATGTCTTCAAGCCGATGGCTTGGACTCCGGATTATGTCAGCCCACCACCTCGGAAAATATGATTCAAATTAATGACACTTCCCTCTCGGTCAACTCCTCTATTCCAGTGCGTCCACTCGGAAGTGGGAAGTTTATGAGGGGTAGGCATTATCTGAACCATATGCTTTATTAATTCGGAAAGTGCTTACAAATGATTACAAGGAGCCCTTATGCGAAGTATCGCTTTAGGTGCTCCACATGCCATGTATGCGCTAACTCTTCACCTTCCAAATTAGCTAATTTAAAGGAACCAGGTCGCCCTGAGCGAACAATTAAGTATGGACCTTCCCATTTATTTCCTAATTTTCCTGGTGCTATGATACTTCGCAAAACAAGATGACCCGGCCATACCGGAGCTATAACTTGAAGGGCTGTTGGTGGGCGATGACTCCTTCGTCCCATCCACTGACATCCTTGACAAGTGCGGACCAAGCTCTCCGCATCAGCTACTATTGTAGGCCAATAAAGCCCCTGGCGAAGTGTTTTTCCTGCTAAAGCTCGAGGGGCCAGATGGCTACCGCAAAGTCCTTCATGGATTTCTCGAAGAATTTCTTGACCTTCGGCTTGAGATATACATCGGAGTAGAGGGGAACATACTCCGGCCTTCTATAAAATACCGTTGATTATTTGATAATTTCGAGTTCTAAGCTTTAACCTTGAAAGTTGTGGCCCTTCGGACATATTTGCCTCTCCTTGCAACACTTCCATGATTGAACTTCGCCAATCTGTACTTGGAATGCAAAGGACTTCTGCAGCGGGAATTTGTGGTACCGAATGTGTATTAAGTTCTTCATAAAAAGCTTCTTCGGGTATGTCCATAGATCCGACTATAGCTTTCGCTAAGATATCCGCTTGCATATTTTCTGCTCTAGGTATACTTCGAATGGAAATCCCTTTAAATGCTGTTTCGATCTTTCGGATTTCTTCTAAGTACTTTGCAAGCTGCGGATGTCGGACTTGGAAACTCTTGTCCACGTGCCCTGCTACAATCTGAGAATCTGTTTTAATAACAACTCTTGTAGCCCCTAGAGCACGTGCCTTGCAAAGTCCCAATAGAATTCCTTCATAGTCCGCTGTATTATTGGTAGACTTAAAGTTGAGTCTTGCGGAGTACAAAGCCTTTTGCCCTAAAGGCAAAATTATCACAGCTCCGACACCTGCTCTAGATGGTTGAAAAGCTCCATCGGAGTAAATAGTCCAAATTTCTTCGCTTGGCTTCTCTGGAGCCCATGTTGCAGGGGGAGTCCACTCTGCTATGAAGTCAGCCAATACTTGCGACTTAATTCCTGTTCTTGCTAGGAAAGATATGCCGAAGGGTGCTAATTCAACAACCCACTTTCCAATTCTTCCAGTGGAATCCTTACTTCAGAGCATATCTCCTAGAGGATACGAAGTTGGTACCACAACATTATGTGCCAAAAAATAATGCCTTAGCTTCCTCGAAGCCATTATCAGAGCATAAATGAATTTCTCAAGCTCAGAATATCTTGTTTTTGCTCCGGACAATGCTTCGGACACAAAGTAAACTGTATTTTGTACCAACTTCCCGTTGAAATCAATCTCTCTGACAAGAACTGCACTGACAGCAGAGCCAGTAGCTACAAGGTAGAGGAGTAGGGTTTCGTCCGCAACAGGCACCGTGAGTGTAGCAAGATTACTGAGATAATTTTTAATATCTTTGAAGCTCTTTTGACACTCCGGTGTCCATGCAAAATCTTCAGACCCTTTCAATGCTTTGAAAATAGGCAAACTTCTCTCCGCAGACCTTGCCAGAAATCTGCTAAGTGCTGCTAGACGACCAGTCAGTTTTTGCACTTGCTTCAAATTCTCTGGGGGAGCCATCTTCTGTAACACAGTTATTTGAGTGGGGCTAGCTTCGATCCCTCTGCTTGAAACTAGGTACCCTAATAATTTCCTAGCCTGCGCCCCGAAGATACATTTTTCGGGGTTGAGACGGATCCCACATGCCCGAAGGCTATTAAATGTTTCTTCTAAGTCTAGGCTATGTTGGTGCTTAAAAGCACTCTTGATTACAATATCAGCCATGTAGGCCTCTACATTACGACCTAGCTGATGACCTAGAGCCTTAGCAATTAACCTCGAAAATGTAGCCCCGGCATTTCTTAAGCCAAAGGGCATTCTTACATAACAAAAGACTCCTGAAGGAGTTACGAAGCTTGTCTTGATTTCATCTTCGCGCTTCAACCAAATTTGATGGTAGCCGGAATACGCGTCAAGGAAGCTTAATAACTCCGAACCAGCAGTGGAGTCGACCAACTGATCAATTCGGGGCATGGGGTAGGGGTCGCGGGGGCATGCTTTATTCAGAGATGTAAAATCAATACACATGCGCCACTTCCCTGAAGATTTCTTCTTAACGAAGAATGGGTTGGCTAACCACTCCGTATGAGCCACTTTTCTGATAATCTCAGCCTTCACTAACTTTTCAACTTCGTCTTTAGCAAGGACAGCTCTCTCCGCAGACATCTTCCGAAGTCCTTGCCTAACAGGTCGAACCTTCGGGGTTACAAGTAAATTGTGTTCAATAATGTCCCGACTGACTCCGGTGATGTCTTCATCAGACCAAGCAAAGACATCCAAATTTTCCTCAACTACTTTTTCTAAGGAGGCAGCAACTTCTGGAGGCAAGTCTTTACCAAATTGAAATGAATATTCCTTGTCATCTTTGACAATAACCTTCGCTGCAATCTCTCCTTCAGGACTTGGTCTTGGGAAGGATCTTTTCGAGGATTCGCTAGGAGCAGAAAAATTCTTCGGATCATCTTGAACACTGTTCACCTGCCTTGGGTCAAGAGGAGGGCCATGACCGTACTCTGCCCTTCTTGCGATGGCCTGATCTCCGAAGACAGTGAGTACTCCTGCTTGTGTGGGCATCTTCATACACAAGTAATTATGATGCACCACAACTCCGAATTGATTTAACATGCCTCTTTCGAAGATGACATTATATGCATATGGAGCATCTACAACGTCAAAGATCACTTCCTCTGTCCTGGCCATTAGCCCCTCTCCGAAAGTAACTTCCAGGCCAATTTAGCCGAGGGCATCAAGAGGGGGTCCTGCAAACCCTTGCAAAGGACGGGCTGCTGGGAGAAGATGCTTTCTGGAGATACAGAGTTGGTCAAAAGCTTGGACAAAAATAATATCCGCCGAACTCCCTCCGTCAACTAGCACTCTCCGAACCTCAGTTCTTGCTATGTCAGCAGTGATGACAAGTGGGTCTGCATGTGGGAATTTGACACCAACTACATCATCTGCGGAGAAAGATATTGGCATATGAGACCATTCGGGCATAGCACCTGCAGATGAAGAGGTTCCAATATGGCCCACCTCTCTGACATACTCTCTTCTCTGCCTCTTTGACATACTTCCTAGAGTACCTCCTCCGGAGATGGGGAGGACTACTCTTTTTCCTCGGTCTTGCCCTTCTTCTTGCTTCGGAGGTGGCATAATATTGACCACCGGAGGGCGTCTTGCCGAATCGAAGTTTTCTATCCGCGCCACAGCCTGGATAGGCTCCAGACGCACTTCAGCTGGAACTCGGTCAGTAGTGCCTCGACCCGAAGTTCTTTCCAGATATTCTCCTCTCAAGGCAAGTATATCTTTGCACGCATCAGTTGCGTGACTTTGGTTTTCACCATGAATATAGCAGAAAAAGGTCTGGCCTTTGACAGCCGGTTTCCCTGGCGGCCTCCAGCTACTTGTCTTGTTTCCTGATGGTTGCGGAGCTCTTTGGGCAAACTTCTGCATGGGTGCAATGTTTAGAACTTCCGAACGAGGATGCTTTTGCCCCCTACGCCTGTCATGTTGAACCTCGAAGCTAGGCTCTTGCGGTCGTGCTGAAGTTTTCACTTCCAATTTCACTTCTTGTAATATTGACGGGGTTGCAGCGGTTCTCCGAAGCTATCCTTCTTCTGACCTTGCATACTCTTCGAAATATGATATTAACTGAGACACAGAAGATATGCTTTTCCGGTGAAGTTTATCAAGGAGGCCTGGATGAATGACTCCTTCTCGAGCTGCGTCAACTACTGAAGAAGTAGTTAACCCTCGAATTTGCGACTTCGTATGAGCGAAGCGCTTGAAGTATTGTCTCAATGTCTCTCCAGGGAGCTGCTTCACCTGGAAAAGACTTCCCGTTGACATTGGGGGCACGAAGGTGCCTTGGAAATTGCTTACGAACTTCTTCTTCAGCTGCCCCCATGAATTAATTGATCCTGGCTTCAAAGACCAGAACCACCGCAATGCCACTCCTTGAAGAGCTAGGGGAAAGCATTTTGCCATGGTGTCCCACACTCCCCCACTGGCTTCAATTGCTAGAGCATAAGAACGAACAAATTCTCCAGGATCTTCATCTCCGGCATACTTGCAAAGCTTCGAAGTTTTGAACTTGGGGTCGAAGCGTACTTTCTGCAACTCGGGATGCAGCGGAGACTCGGTATCGAAGGAGGCATTCTCTGGGGCTTCATGATAAATAACCTCATTGTTGGGGGAGATAATCCCTGGAGTCGGCGGGGTGGGCCCCCAGCCGGAGGGCCCAGGCTTGATGACGAAGGCCGCCTTCCGGAGGAGCGAGGCCGGAGGCCACCTTTCGGAGGAGCGTGGCCGGAGGCCACCTTCCGGAGGAGCGTGGCCGGAGGTCACCCTCCGGAGGAGCGTGGCCGGAGGTCACCTTCCGGAGGAGCGTGGCCGGAGGTCACCTACCGGAGGAGCGTGGCCGGAGGCCACCTTCCGGAGGAGCAAGGCCGGAGGCCACCTTCCGGTGGGAGGAAGCCGGAGGTCGCCCTTCGGCGTAGGACACGGGAGCTCGTCTTCCGGAGGCTGAAGGCCCGGGGCTCTCGGCCGACCCGGCGAGACGGGCCCGAAGAGAGTCGTGGCGGAAAAAGGACTAGGCGGTCGTACGAAAGGACAGGATCACGATCTTCTGAGCCGTGTCGGGCGGCGCAGGAAGCATCCGACACGGCCGATACGCTGTCAGAGTCGAATCTTCTTGTCTGTACTGTGTATCTCTTTGTCTGTACTACCGGTCAGGGTTGGTCGGGTGGCCGTTGGCAGCCCGGAGGCGCTTAGTCCTCTGGGCGGGGTGCCCTATAAATACCCCCCACTACAGTTGTAACAGGCAAGCTGACTAAGGCATTGAATACACTACTCTTGTTTTCCACTAAAACCTGCTGGTTCGATCCGTCGTTCCAACAGTTGGCGCCGTCCGTGGGGATCCTAGTCCGAAAAGCTAGTGTCCTCTACACCCATCCACCCAAAGCATGTCGAGCCGGAAAGGAGCGAGCACGGCCCCCCTGCGCAGGTCGACCCGAACCGTTGGGGGCGGCGAGCCCGCCCCGGTCGTCAACCCCAATCCTTCAGCTCCCATCACCACAACCGTCGGAGCGGCGCCTCCACCGGGCCCCGCCCAGTTGCAAGAAGAGACACCCGGAGCTCAAGGCGCCGACGGCCTGCCCGAGCCGACCTCCGCCAACCTGGCCGGGTCGCCGGGCGGGCCGCCGGAGCAGCATCTCCCAGGCGGACCTCCAGTAGTAGTGTCCCTTCAGACAGACTACGTCCGCTCGCAGGACCCCGACACGACTTCCGGGGGAAGCGGGAGCCAAGCCGATGCCCTGGCCGCCGAGAACGCCAGGCTAAAGGCGGAGCTGGCTTTGTGGCGTCAGGAAGCGTCGCTCCGGCCCCCGGCCCCTCCGGCAGCCTTCCGCGCCGCGAGAGCTGCGGTCACGGACCTGAGTGACGACGAGAACCCCCCGGAAGAGGAGAACGCATCATACGACGAGGATTCTCCCCTGCACCCGGACCTCCAGAGGGTGCGTTTCAGTTCGAGCTTCCGCGCTGCCAAGCTCCCCAAGTACTCCGGGGACTCCGACCCCGGCGAGTTCTCTCGCTCTTACGCCCTGGCGATAGAAGCGTCTGGGGGGAGCCGGGACGCCATGGCCAAATGCTTCCCTCTGGCGCTCGAAGGGATCGCCCTTCGGTGGTTCTGGTCCCTCCGGCCAGGGACCATCCACTCGTGGGAGCAGCTGAAAAAGAAGTTCGTCAACAACTTCCAGGGGACCTTCGTGGCCCCCATGTCCACCGGGAGCCTTTTTCAAGTGAAGCAGCAACTCGGAGAGACCCTGCGGCAATACTCCCAGCGCTTTGCGCACACCAAAGCTCAGATCAAGGGGCTTTCGGCTTCTTCAGTCATCGACGCGGCCCGGGAAGGCGTCACCCACCCAGGTCTCCTCGACAAGCTCCACCGGAAGCCCATCTCTTCGGTGGCACAGCTCATGACGTACTTCGAAGAGTACACCCGGTCCGAAGAGGGCCAGATACGCCGACAGGCGATGGTAGTCCCTGTCCGGGCTCCGAGCGTCCGAGCGTACGAAGCGCCTCCAGAGCCCAGCCGGGGCCCACGTCGCGCCCCTGACCTCCGGCGCCCGGAGCCCACTCGCCCGGACCTTGTTCATCAAGATTCACGGCGGAACCGAAAGCACTTTCGGGGGGAAGTCCTTAGCATCACCCCTCAAGCGCCCGCCAAGCACCTGCACACGCCCGGCGGAAGTCGCCAGGCTGGGCCCAAGCCTCCACCCCGAGCGCCTGCCAGGGGAACCTATTACTGCAGCGTCCATGGAGAGAACCGGAGCCACGACACCGACTCCTGCCGCACCATCCTCGCTCTTCGCAGTGACTACCTCGAGCGCCAGTCCGGTCGCGGTTCCTCCGACCGAGGGCATTCTACCCCTCGGCCGGACCCGGTCCAAATAGTCGGGCGTCAGGAAGAGCCGGAGGCCATGACCCCGGCCGAGGGATTCGGCGGAGTCCCGGACCTCAAACTCGAAGCCGCTCCGGACCGTGGCAAGCGCGTGTGTAGGACCGAAAGTAGCGACCAGAGGGGGGGTGAATGGGCGCCTAAAAAATTCTTTCGAATCAATGGCCTGCTCCCAACACCCAACGCACCTCGATAAACAAAAACCTCTGAAGCAAACAGAACGTAGGTACTTAAAATGATCTAGCCTAAAAACAACCGGTATCCTAATCGAAAAGACACCAACTCAGTGCTTAAAGGCAGATTAACTCCATTCACTAAACGAATAGCATCTCCACAAATATTTCACCAAAACGTAGGTAATCCATCATTTACATCAAAATATTCATATATGCTTTTCAGCCATCACAAATATGTCTGTCAAAGGCATTTAAGAATAGACCAACAGTAGATGATAAATTATCAGATGAATCATACGAGTACCAAACAAAGAATAAATTTCTCAGATCCTAATCAAAGTATCATCTCAAACTAATCATGCCAGAAATAGATGAACTAACAGATTCAAAAAGAAAACTAATCAGAATACTGTAGCTGCTAGATAATAAACCATGAAGAAGAACCGAGCGACATGATTCACCTCGAACTACGTGCGTCTGGATTTCAAGAAAAACTCCTGTCGCCAAAGCTTGTTTTCCACGTTGCGGTGTGCCACAGAAGATCCGGACTGCACACTTCGTGAGACTTCTTGCTTGGCACGACGACCGAAGCTTCTTCCTGCCGCTTGCATGCGCACGCCGTCACTCAGCAGCAAACAGCCGCACGCCTCCTCCGCCGAAGACCGAGCACAGTGCCAAAACGATTGGCGCCCGGCTTGAGCTGATCCGCTGCCGTGGATCCTCGAATAAAACCGGCCACTGGTTTTCGAGAGAAGCACCGTGGAGGAAGGAAAAAATCAAACAGAAGAGCTGGCGGCGCTTGATGAACAGAGAGAAGGAGGAAAAAATGACCCTTGAGATTTCAGAATTGGTAAAGTGATTTCTTCAAAAGGGTACCCTAACCCTAGGCTGTTGGGGCCTATTTATAGGCAGCCCATTAAATATAAAAATGCAGAAATACCCCTAGGGTTTTTTACAGACGCTAAATAAAAATGGAAAAGACCGAAATGCCCTTAGGATTTTTTACAGACTCGACTGACAGACTGTGGGCCTAAAGGCAAAATAGTAAAAACCTAAATAAAGGTAACTTGTCCTGATGCGGAGCTTTCGTAGCAGCTACGGCTTCGCCTCAGGACGGTCAGATCCGAAATCAACGGTCGTCAGTTTTGCGCCGAAACTGACAAAGCGTCCACCGTCTTCGCACCGGGTACCCGGATTGGGCCGGCCAGATTCCGCGGCTCCCTCAGCCCGGCAATCACTCGCCGCCCGTGTACCTGAGTCAATCCCGGTCAACAGTCCAGTGGATCCTCTGCTGCTCCTAGCCCATGTACCCGGATTGGGCCAGCCCGACTTCGCGGCCTCCTCTGCCCGACAGTCGCTCGCTGCCCGTGTACCTGAGTCACACGCGGCCCAGACGCAGCAGGTCATCTCTCTCTTTTCAGTCCTCTTTGACTATCGTTGACAATGACTCATCACATCTAGAGCCATGAGGCCCACGCTATTCAGCATGGCTCCTCAATCTCCCCCTTGATGAGTGCATTGTCAACACTTCTCTTCTTCAACTTTCCAGTACCTGCAAGCAACTGTGGAAACACGAAAACAAAACACAAGAAAACAAAGAAGAAGAAGAATAAAGTAAAAAGCTCGAAAACGAGTGCAATCTCAGAAACATCAACAAGGATATCAAAAGAGTAAGGACAAACGGGACAAAAACTCCCCCTGAAACAAATCCCAGAGAAAGCCAAAACTCCCCCTCAAACTCTTATACCAAAAAATTTCTCCCCCTTGTTGACAAGTGAACTCATCAAGCACTCGAAAAACGACACTGACTCCCCCTGAAATGCAACTCCCCCTCAAAATATGCAATGAATGCAACTGGGGTGCAGGTGGAGTGCAGAAAGCATGCTTCTCAGATATGATTGACTGCAATTACAACATCTAACAAGTATAGCAAAAGACATACTGTCTAAGACACATGGCATGATCAGTGCAACAGATGATATCTAAAGAAAGTCATTAGCACGCATTTTTCAGTTTTTGCAAACAAAGGCTTCACCACATTTTCCAGTTAACAAGCGAGGTATGACATGAGATGCAGAAGCTAACTGATATCTACCAAGATAAGCATTGTCCAAAACAAAGTGCTTCAGCAAACTTGTTGTCTTTTTAATTTTCAGGCTTTTTCATTTTCCTTTTTCATTTGTGCCAAGGGTTATTTGCATGTCAAACCTTATGCTAACCGACCAAGTCAAGCCTAGGCCAGAACTGGACCATCAGAAGCTTAAGACATTGGTCTTGGCATACACTACACTGTCCTAGTTCATACCAAAGTGCTATGGTAAGCAGTCCAGAACAATGCAATGCGACAAGGCAAACCCACTTGGATCTTTTCAACTCAAGCATAAAAAGGCATGGAATTTTCATTCATTTGATTTTTATCATTTTTTATAGCACATTTTCCATATTAAAGCATAAAGATGTCCAAGTTGCATATCTGCATCTATGTGATGAACTAGCTACAAGGCATGTAACAGATAGCAAAAGCACTCAGCCTACACATGCTAGTTACCGGAAGCAATGGTGATCATTTTTCATGTTTAAAGCATAAAAGCCATGCATATGACAGATATCAGACATATCAAGTGAACTGAACCAACGCATGATCATTGACAAGTAATCAAAAGCATGTACCAGCTAGAATAAGTAAAGCAGTTCAATCATATAACAGAAGCAGGCTCAAAAGTGTGATATGTGAATATGTATGATATGAACACACACCAAAAGACTCAAGAAAAGAGTAAAGAAGAAAGAAAACTGACGCAAAATATCCTAAAAAGGATACACAACACCCAAATCCCCTCGTAAACGCTCAAAGGTAGACTGATCTAGGGGTTTGGTGAAAATATCAGCCAACTGATGATGGGTATCAACATGAACAAGGTCAATGACACCTTTCTCATATTGATCCCGCAAAAAGTGAAAGCGCACATCAATGTGTTTGGTTTTTGAATGGAGACATGGGTTTTTCCCTACACTAATTGCACTGGTGCTGTCGCAAAACAAAGGAACTCTGGTAGGAAAGAACAACCCAAAATCTCTCAAAGTGGAAATCATCCAAACCAACTGTGAGCAGCAGCTAGCAGCAGCTACATACTCAGCCTCAGTGGTCGAAAGAGCAACTCCAGATTGCTTTCGAGAAGACCAAGAGACAAGAGAAGAACCGAGAAACTGGCAAGTACCGGAAGTCGACTTGCGATCCAACCGGCACCCACCAAAGTCAGCGTCCGAAAAGCCAGATAAATCAAGAGAAGATGATGCTGAATAGTAAAGACCGAGATCAGGCGCATAGGTAAGATACCTGAAGATGCGCTTGACAGCTTGCCGATGAGACGCGCGTGGTGAAGACTGGAAGCGCGCGCACAGTCCTACGGCGAACTGTATGTCTGGCCTCGTCACCGTCAAGTACAGCAGCGAACCGATCATCCCTCGAAACTCTCTCTCATTGACCTTGACGCCGCTCTCGTCCTTGTCCAGGCCCCCAGATGTACCCATTGGGGTCATCTGAGGCTTCAGCTCTCCACCAAAGTCGAATTTCTTCAACATGTCCCGAGTGTACTTACCCTGGTGGATGAAGGTGCCGTCCTTGGTCTGCTTGATCTGGAGCCCTAGAAAGTACTTAAGCTCACCCATGAGGCTCATCTCGAACTCGCTGTGCATCTGCTCAGAAAACTTGGACACAAGATCATTAGTAGTACCGCCAAAGATAATATCGTCCACGTATATCTGAGCGACTAAAAAATCTGAAGCATCTCTGAGCAAGAAGAGAGTCTTATCCACAGAACCCATCACAAAGCCCTTCCCCAACAAAAACTGCTTCAACCGGTCATACCAAGCCCTAGGGGCTTGCTTCAACCCGTATAAAGCTTTTTGCAACTTAAAAACATGTCGAGGAAACTTGGGGTTCTCAAAACCGGGGGGCTGCCTAACATAAACCTCCTCCTCTATGTACCCGTTCAGAAAAGCACTCTTGACGTCCATTTGAAAAAGCTTAAAACCCTTCGAAGCGGCAAAAGCTAAAAGAATGCGAATGGACTCAAGACGGGCAACAGGGGCGAAGGTTTCTTCAAAATCAATACCTTCCTTCTGGCAGAAACCCTGGGCAACTAGTCGAGCTTTGTTGCGCACCACAACCCCATCTTCACCTTGCTTGTTCTTGAACACCCACTTGGTGCCTATGGGGTTGCATCCGGGTGGCAACTCAACCAATGTCCATACCCGATTGCGGACAAAATTCTCAAGCTCTTCTTGCATGGCATTAATCCAGTTCGAGTCAGAAAGAGCATGAGAAATGTCTCTGGGCTCAGAAGATGCAACAAAAGCAGATTCAGCAAACACAGCAAGAGAGTCAACAGACGAACGCAAAGTTCTTGAAGACACATCACCGATGATGAGCTCTGAGGGGTGATCACGCTGAACTGCTCGGGATCCCTGGTGATCTGAAGTCACCTCACCGGAGTCAGCAGCTGGCACCTCTGGACTCGACTGAGGGGGCTCGATCGAAGTGGAAGAAGTGATCAGAGGTCCGCCCTCGTCCTCAGTCGAAGTCTCAGAAGGTGTGGGCTCTGCAGGAGGTGCAGAAGGCCCACCCTCATCAGCAGCTGGAGTATCCTCATCTTCCTCGAAGATGGACTCTCCGAGCTCACCATCACCAGAAAGCTCAAAAGAAGGAGTTGAAGAAGGCAAGGACTCATCAAAAGAAACCTCGCAAGTCTCGACAAGCTGCTGGGAGTCGAGGTTCCAAACACGAAAGCCTCGAGAATGCAAAGCGTAACCAAGAAAAACACCATCCCAGCAACGAGACTCAAACTTGTCCAAATGCCCTCCCTTCTTGAGCACAAAGCACTTGCAGCCAAACGCTCGCAAGTGGCTCACCTTGGGCTGTCTACCAAACCGCAACTCATATGAGGTCTTACCTAGGTAAGCTCTAAGAAAAATGCGGTTGGCCAGATAGCAAGCCGCGTTCATGGCTTCAGCCCAAAAGCGCCTAGGAGTCTTGTGCTCATCGAGCATCGTCCTGGCCATCTCGACTAGCGTGGGGTTCTTTCGTTCCACAACGCCATTCTGTGGGGGAGTGTAAGGAGCAGAAAACTGATGGTCAAGACCCTGATCACTACAGAAGCTGACGAACTGAGAGTTCTTGAACTCAGAGCCGTTGTCGGAGCGAATTGCTCGCATCCGACCATTGTTCTCATTCTTCAGCTTCAAAATCAGGTCATGAACAAAATGAAAAGTTTCATCCTTAGACTCCAAAAAGAAAACCCACGAGAATCGAGAAAAGTCGTCAACAATCACAAGTGCATACCACTTCCCACCGACTGAACGTACTCGAGCTGGACCAACAGTGTCCATGTGTAAAAGCTCGCCCGGATACGAAGTCATCACCTGAGTCACAGGTGAGTGAGAAGCGGCAACCATTTTCCCATGACGACAGGGATGGCAAACTAGATCCTTCTCCATCTTAAGCTTGGGCAATCCTCGGATGAGGTCCATAGAGCTCAACCTGACTAGCAGGTCAAAACTCAAATGACCTAACCTCCTATGCCACTTCCAGAGCTCAGAGGAGGATCCAGCAATCAAACAGCGAGAAGGGCCAAAAGAACTAGAGAAGTCAATCCGAAAAACTTTACCGAAAGGTAAGATCTGGCAAATCAAAGACCCTCTAGAATCAAACACAGAAGAATTGCCCTTCTTAAAACGCACCTCCAAACCATCCTCAAGAAGTTGCGAAACAGAAATCAAATTAAAGTTCAAGTTTCCAACCAAAGCAACGTTCTTCAAAGAAAAATGGTCTGAAATGCGAATTGAGCCAATGCAACTTACTTTCCCTTGACCACTGTTCCCGAAGGTGATGTACTCTTTGGAGCTCGGGGGAGTGAGACTGGAGAACCATCTGCGATGTCCCGTCATGTGGCGAGAACATCCTGAGTCCATGATCCAAACGTCCTCCAGTCCCCGATCCTGCACAATCAGTGGTTGTAAGTGGGAGCAAATGGTCCGGCACCGGGTTTAGCAAAAGAGCTAAACCAGTGTCGAGCCATCTGCTCAAAAGATGGAAAGCAGAAATCATCAGAAAAGCTTGGACCATAACGCGGCTCAAAGCGCGGTCCTCGGTTCTGCCTAAAACCTCGGCCACGAGGTCCAGGACCATAGCCAAAACGGCCTGGAGCTCTGCCGGAACGAACACCACCATCTGGAGCACGGGCATGAAAGCCGTCTCCTCTACCACCACCTACACGACGCGGCCTGGCCTCCAGCCTCTCCCCGCGTCGAGGAACACGCAGTCTACCACCCTGCTGGTAGAACTGCTCCTGACCACCACGAGCACGCTCTGCTCTCTCAACCCGCTTCCTCCTGAAGCAAAACTCCGCAAGATGCCCGTCTCTCTGACAGTACTCACAATGATAGGTGGGCTTCTTGGGATGTGGTTGAGGCTTGGGGTTCTTGGGCTTAGTGGTGTTTGGTGTCGGCTTCTTGGGTTGAGAGGGTCCAGGAAGAGAGTCAAGAGAAGTGTGGAGGAGTTTGGGCTTTGGAACCCAGATGGGTTTCTTGGGTGGAGCTTTGGGTGGTTCATGGATCACTCCATCCTTGGGCTGACAAGCCTGGGAAGACTCAGTGGAATGGGTCTTGGGATATCTCTGCTCAGGAGTCATTTTACTCCACTCCACTGCCCGGCTAATGGCACTCTCAAAGTCAGCCTTGGTATAGGTGTAACCTACCCCAAACCCATCCTGCCTCTTGAACTGCTGGATCATCATGCCGAGCTGAGGCTCTCTGGCACTGATCCAACTCAGGATAGAACGGAGGTAAAAGTTCTCATTCTGAGAATCAACTAGCTCCTCTCTCAAGGAAGCTAGTACCTCCACCTGAGACAAGCAGGTCTCACACTCACTATCTACCTGGACAGACTTCTCGGCTTTTAGCTTAATCAACTCAAGTCTAAGAGACAGACAGTTCTCACAGACAGTTGGTGGAATTGACAATGTCTCAAGCTCTAGCCTAGTCTGTGCCAGCTCAGCTCTCATTCTCTCCAAATCACCCAGACACTCATCGCCCTTAGCTTTCAGCTCAGCTAAACTAGCAAGATGTGATGGGCAATCAGCACAGGGTAGGACGACGGTGGCTTGAGCATCTTTCAGCTCCAGCTGAGCGCTTTCAAGCTCAGTGGCCAAAGCGTCCCTCTCATCAACCCTTTCTGTGTACCTGGACTTCAGAGTCGACAGGTCACACAGAAGCACCTCACACTTTGGGCACTCACTGCTATCACCCAAGCAAGGAGAAGAAGATAGACTCTCAATTCTGCCGTTGGCCACGGCAAGCTCACTCTCTAACTCATCTATCCTCTTCTTAGCCCCTCTAAGCAGTTTTTCCCGATACTTTAACTCCTGACGATTGCTTTCAAGTAAATCAACGATTTCGCGTTCATAGGATGATACCTTTTCATTGTCGTCGTCGTCGGAGTCATCGGAGGAGCCCTTCTCTTCCTTATCCCCAAGAGCCATTGAGCAGAAACTCTTGCGGGATCTTCGGCGCTGGTGTGAGCGGCTCTTCGGTCTGTCCCCGAAGGCCATGAAGCAAAGGCCTGCTGGATCGTCCTTGTCCTTCCCCTTCCTGATGATGATCTCCTCATCGCTCGAGCTCGATGAAGAGGAAGAAGACGTGGACCGCTTGGAGTAGCTCTTCTCCATCTCGGCGAAGAAGGCCTTGTCGCGCTTCTTGTTCTCTCGCCGGTAGTCCTTCAGGGCCTTTCTGAAAAATCTGGTCTTTGGCTTGCCCTTGTTGAAGGAGGAGCTGTCGTGCTTGCCGGAGTCGTGGAAGCCACCACCGATGCCCTTCTTGTGGCCATTGCGCTTGGGGCAGTCGGCGATGAAGTGTCCTGGATCACCACACTCAAAGCATCCGGTCTTTGTGCCGTGTCTTTTGAACATCCTCTTATCATAGACACGACGCACCCGGTTGTTAAAAAGACACAAATCATCATCTCCCAACAACTCAAGCTGGTCCTCAGTGATAGACATCAAGGAGAACCCAACAAAACTCACAGAAGAGGGATCAACAGAAGGTGTAGCAAGGGCCAGAGACTTTGATCCAGAGCCTGTGAGATTTGATCTCAACTGGGTATCAACCTCGGTGGCCTTCAGCTTGCTAAACAAATCAGAAATGGTCAAGGTATCATAAGAAGTGCTCTCAATGATAGAGGATACCTTGATCTCCCAGATCTTTGGGTCCAAGGTATGGAGAACCTTGAGCGCCTGTTCATGATCTGAGACTAACTGAACACCCTCAGCCTTGTTGTCCCGAAGCTTGTTTATGATCGACTGAAAACGACCAAACAACGCTTCAACAGATTCACCCGGCTTTTGTGTGAAGTTCTCGTACTCACGCCGGTAGGTCTGATAGAGCCGAGCCTTGACCTGAGCTGTCCCCTCATGGTGTGCCTGGAGGGTAGCCCAGATCTCTCTCGCAGTGGAGAGATGGCTCACACGCTCAAACTCAGTGGGACCCAAACCAGAAAACAAGATGTTCACCGCTTTGCTATTGTTCACATGCTGGGCGATGATACCAGGAGAATCACGCTCAGCAACTGGCAATATGACAAACGTAGCGTGAACGCAAATGTCCCAGATGTCCGAGCTTTGGCTCATGAGATAGGCTCGCATGCGAGTCTTCCAATAATTATAGCCATAAGCTTCCAAGGACGGGACCTTGCCAGGAGAAGTCATGATCACTACTGGGGTTTAGAACCGGTTAAGGTATGGAAAAACCCTAACCAAGCTCTGATACCACTTGTAGGACCGAAAGTAGCGACCAGAGGGGGGGTGAATGGGCGCCTAAAAAATTCTTTCGAATCAATGGCCTGCTCCCAACACCCAACGCACCTCGATAAACAAAAACCTCTGAAGCAAACAGAACGTAGGTACTTAAAATGATCTAGCCTAAAAACAACCGGTATCCTAATCGAAAAGACACCAACTCAGTGCTTAAAGGCAGATTAACTCCATTCACTAAACGAATAGCATCTCCACAAATATTTCACCAAAACGTAGGTAATCCATCATTTACATCAAAATATTCATATATGCTTTTCAGCCATCACAAATATGTCTGTCAAAGGCATTTAAGAATAGACCAACAGTAGATGATAAATTATCAGATGAATCATACGAGTACCAAACAAAGAATAAATTTCTCAAATCCTAATCAAAGTATCATCTCAAACTAATCATGCCAGAAATAGATGAACTAACAGATTCAAAAAGAAAACTAATCAGAATACTGTAGCTGCTAGATAATAAACCATGAAGAAGAACCGAGCGACATGATTCACCTCGAACTACGTGCGTCTGGATTTCAAGAAAAACTCCTGTCGCGAAAGCTTGTTTTCCACGTTGCGGTGTGCCACAGAAGATCCGGACTGCACACTTCGTGAGACTTCTTGCTTGGCACGACGACCGAAGCTTCTTCCTGCCGCTTGCATGCGCACGCCGTCACTCAGCAGCAAACAGCCGCACGCCTCCTCCGCCGAAGACCGAGCACAGTGCCAAAACGATTGGCGCCCGGCTTGAGCCGATCCGCTGCCGTGGATCCTCGAATAAAACCGGCCACTGGTTTTCGAGAGAAGCACCGTGGAGGAAGGAAAAAATCAAACAAAAGAGCTGGCGGCGCTTGATGAACAGAGAGAAGGAGGAAAAAATGACCCTTGAGATTTCAGAATTGGTAAAGTGATTTCTTCAAAAGGGTACCCTAACCCTAGGCTGTTGGGGCCTATTTATAGGCAGCCCATTAAATGTAAAAATGCAGAAATACCCCTAGGGTTTTTTACAGATGCTAAATAAAAATGGAAAAGACCGAAATGCCCTTAGGATTTTTTACAGACTCGACTGACAGACTGTGGGCCTAAAGGCAAAATAGTAAAAACCTAAATAAAGGTAACTTGTCCTGATGCGGAGCTTTCGTAGCAGCTACGGCTTCGCCTCAGGACGGTCAGATCCGAAATCAACGGTCGTCAGTTTTGCGCCGAAACTGACAAAGCGTCCACCGTCTTCGCACCGGGTACCCGGATTGGGCCGGCCTGATTCCGCGGCTCCCTCAGCCCGGCAATCACTCGCCGCCCGTGTACCTGAGTCAATCCCGGTCAACAGTCCAGTGGATCCTCTGCTGCTCCTAGCCCATGTACCCGGATTGGGCCAGCCCGACTTCGCGGCCTCCTCTGCCCGACAGTCGCTCGCTGCACGTGTACCTGAGTCACACGCGGCCCAGACGCAGCAGGTCATATCTCTCTTTTCAGTCCTCTTTGACTATCGTTGACAATGACTCATCACATCTAGAGCCATGAGGCCCACGCTATTCAGCATGGCTCCTCAGCGTGGTCCTTCCCATATCCGGAGGAGGAGCCCTCGGAGCGCTGTCCAAGCGGCAGCGTCGGGATTACGCTCGGGAAGTTGGGCACATCGGCACGTCCAGCCCTTCGATCCTCCCGGAATGGTCTCACGTCCCCATCAGCTTCACCGCCGAAGATGCCGCTGGAGTCAAGTTTCCTCACGCCGACCCACTCGTCATTTCGGCAGACATCGCCGGAGCCGAGGTGCGTCGCATTTTAGTCGACGGAGGAAGTTCCGCTGACATCATCTTCGTGCAGGCCTTTGACCAACTGTGCTTGTCGCGCAAGCACCTGCTGCCAGCCTCGCGACCGCTCCAAGGCTTCTCGGGCCCTCCGCTCGATGCTCTGGGCCAGGTCTTGTTGGAAGTGGCGTTCGGCACCGCGCCCCTCCAGCGTCGCGAAGAAATCCTGTTCGACGTCGTCGACGCTCCGTACGCCTACAACGCCATCTTCGGCCGAGGGATGCTCAACCGCTTCAGCGCCATCGCTCACCACAACTACCTCTGCCTCAAGATGCCGACTCCCAGAGGGGTGTTGTCTGTCCTGGGCGACCAAGCCGCAGCCCGCCGGGTCGAGTACGGCTATGCGGCACCACTGGAGCCGCGGCAGGTCCACAGCGTCCGCGAGGGCGCCG
Source organism: Zizania palustris (assembly GCA_019279435.1). NCBI lineage: Eukaryota > Viridiplantae > Streptophyta > Magnoliopsida > Poales > Poaceae > Zizania > Zizania palustris. The sequence continues at coordinate 1,166,390 of JAAALK010000079.1, forward strand.
AAGACACCAACCTCCCACTAGAGGCCGGCCCTGCGCAGAAAGGGCGCCCCGTCAAACCCCTCCCAGAAGGGGAAGTCATCACCAAGAACCTGACTCACGGGGGGAAAGAGTACTCGATCAAGTTCGGAGGGGGGCTGGAGCCAGAATTATCAGCACAGCTCGAGGCCATCGTCTGTAACAACCTCGACATCTTCGCATGGTCGGACGAAGACATCCCTGGCGTCGACCGGACCATCATCAAGCATTCCCTGGCAGTTGATCCGAAGGCTCGACCAGTCCGCCAGGGGCTTCGGAGGTTATCCGCCGAACGGGCTGAGCTCGCCAAGGCCGAGACCGACAAGCTGCTCCGCGCCGGGGTCATCAGGGAAGTGAGTCACACCGACTGGTTGTCCAACCCTGTGTTTGTCCAGAAGAAAACATCTGGCAAATGGCGCATGTGTATTGACTTTACTTCTTTGAATAAAGCTTGCCCCCGTGACCCCTACCCGCTGCCTCGCATCGATCAGCTAGTAGATTCCACAGCCGGAGCCGAGCTCCTCAGCTTCCTCGACGCATATTCCGGTTATCATCAGATCTGGCTCAAGCCTGAAGACCAAGTGAAAACCAGCTTCGTCACCCCAGCCGGAGTGTTCTGTTACCTCCGGATGCCCTTCGGCCTCCGTAATGCCGGAGCAACCTTTTCAAGGTTAATCTCAAAGGCCCTCGGTCATCAGCTCGGGCGGAACGTGGAAGCTTATATGGACGACATCGTCATCAAGACTGCCTCCGCAAGTCAACACGGGTCCGACATAGCCGAAACCTTCGACAGCCTCCGGCAGTGTGGGATCTGGCTTAACCCTGACAAGTGCGTCTTCGGAGCACGCGCAGGGAAGCTGCTTGGGTACCTCGTCTCCAGCCGCGGCATCGAAGCAAGTCCAAGCATTGCAGAACATGGCGCCACCTCAGAACCTGCGGCAGGCGCAGAAGCTGGCCGGACGGTTGGCCGCCCTGGGGCGTTTTCTCGCCAAATCAGCAGAGCGAAGTTTGCCCATCTTCAAGGTGCTTCGAGGTTCCAAGCATTTCGAATGGACCCCCGAGTGCCAGGATTGTTTCCAGCAAATCAAGGATTATCTCTCCGGCCTCGTGGCCCTCGCCACACCACGGGCCGGCAGTCCTTTGCTGGTTTATCTCGCCGCCTCTGGCACCGCCGCAAGCGCGGCCTTGGTTCAGGAGGAAGAGTCCGGTGGGAAGCTAGTCTAGCGGACCGTCTACTTCGTTTCCGAGGTTCTCGCCGACGCCAAGGCCAGATACTCCGAGCTAGAGAAGGTGGGTTATGCCCTCGTCATGGCCTCCCGGAAGCTCCGACACTACTTCTTGGCCCACGACATCATCATTCCAACAGCCTATCCGCTGGGCGACATGTTCAGAAACAAAGACGCCACTGGTCGCATCGGGAAGTGGGCAGTAGAGCTGGCCCCGTTCGGGATCTCCTTCGTTGCTCGGACAGCCATTAAATCCCAGATTCTCGCTGACTTCGTCGCAGAGTGGACGCGGGCCCGAGAGCCCGCGAGCGCCAGCACGGGCGAAGAGATTTGGACCGTTTTTACGGATGGCGCTTACCAGGCCTCCGGGGCTGGAGCCGGAGTAGTCATCGTCTCCCCATCGGGTCAGCAGGCCCTATACTCCGCTCGGTTAAGCTTCAAGGCCACCAACAACGTCGCAGAATACGAAGGAGTCCTCTTGGGACTTCGCAAGGCGCTCGCTTTGGGCGCCGCGCGCGTGATCGTGAAGACCGATTCCCAAGTGGTCGCCGGGCACATCGACAAGTCCTTTCGAGCGAAGCACCCGGACCTCGCTTCCTACCTCGACTCCATCCGCAAGTACGAAGCATCCTTCAAGGGCATCTCCGTCCAGAACATCCCGCGAAGCGACAACGCCCAAGCGGATGCCCTCGCTAAGGCCGGGGCCGGCGCCCAGGCCTTGCCGCCAGGGGCTTTCTTCGAGGAACTCGCCCAGCCTTCGGTAACCCATCGAAGCGAGGCGGCCGTCTCCGCCGCCCCGGAGGAGAGCGAACAGTCGTCATGCCCGGCCCCAGTACTCTGTACGGCCAGCGTCGATTGGCGCGAGCCCATCCTCCGCGAACTCGCAGGCGGCGACGAAGTCCATCCCAGTCCGGAGCAGGTTCGCCTGCAACTCCGCGCAAGGTCATTCGAGGTCATCAATGGAATCCTGTACAAGTCCGGAGTATGTTCCCCGCTGCTCCGCTGCGTCTCGCATTCCGACGGTGTCGCCATGCTCCGGGAGATACATGAAGGGTTGTGCGGCAGTCACTTGGCGCCGCGGGCCCTCGCAGGCAAAGCTCTCCGGCAAGGCGTGTACTGGCCCACCATCATCGCCGACGCTGAAGAACTCGTCCGCACCTGCCAAGGTTGCCAGTGGATGGGCCGACGCAGTCACCGCCCTCCAACAAGGTTGCTACCTATCCCTCCTGTGTGGCCCTTGGCCCGTTGGGGCATGGACCTCGTTGGTCCACTCCCAGAGCGAGGGGAAACCTGCGCTTCATCGTTGTCGCAGTCGAATACTTCTCCAAGTGGGTTGAAGCGGAGCCTCTCACCACCATCACATCCCGAAGTGTCCAGAAGTTTTTCTGGCAGCATATCGTGTGCCGATTCGGAGTACCCAAGCAGCTCACATTGGACAACGGAACGCAGTTTGATGCCGGCAGCTTCCGAGCATTCTGTGACGAGCTGGGAGTTCAGCTTTGCTTCGCGGCCGTGCGGCACCCCCAGTCTAACGGAGCAGTGGAGCGAGCTAACGGGCACATTCTGTCCGGCCTTCATAAGCGTATTGTCGGGTTGGCCCGAGGCACGTGGCCCGACGAACTACCCAAGGTCTTATGGTCCATCCGGACGACCGTTTCTCGGGCAACGGGCTTCACCCCATTCCGCCTCCTGTTCGGCGACGAAGCGATGACGCCAACGGAGCTCCGCGCTAGTTCACTGCGCGTCGTAGCACCCGAAGTTGAAGATGAGCGCGCCGTCTCCCTTGACCTAGCTGAAGAAACACGGCTGCGCGCCGTCGCCAACCTGTCCCACTATCAGAGAGAGACCAAGGGGTGGTATGATACCAAGGTTAAGCGCAACGAGTTCCAACCAGGGCACCTCGTCCTCCGCGCAGTGGTCGCCCCCTCCAAGTTGGGCAACAAATGGGACGGACCGTACATTGTTACGAAGTCTGGACGGCCTGGGTCCTACCGTCTTGCTACACTAGAAGGCGAAGAGCTGAAGCATTCGTGGCACGCCGGGGACCTGAAGCGCTACTTCCCGTAACACTACCGATGTACTTTATTCGCGGCCACCGCCGCCTGTTTGTATCCCCCATCTGCGTAATAAAATTTTCAGCCAACTATTCCGACCGACACAACTCGCGTCGCACCCTCATATTCGGGTTCCGAGCTATGCCTCGACACACCCTCACAATCGGGTTCCGAGCTATGCCTCGACGCACCCTCACATTCGGGTTCCGAGCTCCGGCTCGACGCGCCCTCATATTCGGGTTCCGAGTTATGCCTCGACGCACCCTCACATTCGGGTTCCGAGCTATGCCTCGACGCACCCTCGTTTTTGGGTTCCGAGCTCCGGCTCGACGCGCCCTCATATTCGGGTTCCGAGCTATGCCTCGACGCACCCTCACAATCGGGTTCCGAGCTATGCCTCGACGCACCCTCACATTCGTGTTCCGAGCTCCGGCTCGACGCGCCCTCATATTCGGGTTCCGAGTTATGCCTCGACGCACCCTCACATTCGGGTTCCGAGCTATGCCTCGACGCACCCTCGTTTTTGGGTTCCGAGCTCCGGCTCGACGCGCCCTCATATTCGGGTTCCGAGCTATGCCTCGACGCACCCTCACAATCGGGTTCCGAGCTATGCCTCGACGCACCCTCACATTCGGGTTCCGAGCTCCGGCTCGACGCGCCCTCATATTCGGGTTCCGAGTTATGCCTCGACGCACCCTCACACTCGGGTTCCGAGCTATGCCTCGACGCACCCTCGTTTTCGGGTTCCGAGCTCCGGCTCGACGCACCCTCACATTTGGGTTCCGAGCTATGCCTCGACGCACCCTCGTTTTTGGGTTCCGAGCTCCGGCTCGACGCGCCCTCATATTCGGGTTCCGAGCTATGCCTCGACGCACCCTCACAATCGGGTTCCGAGCTATGCCTCGACGCACCCTCACATTCGGGTTCCGAGCTCCGGCTCGACGCGCCCTCATATTCGGGTTCCGCGTTATGCCTCGACGCACCCTCACACTCGGGTTCCGAGCTATGCCTCGACGCACCCTCGTTTTCGGGTTCCGAGCTCCGGCTCGGCGCACCCTCATATTCGGGTTCCGAGCTCCGGCTCGACGCACCCTCACATTCGGGTCCCGAGCTCCGGCTCGACGCGCCCTCGTATTCGGGTTCCGAGCTCCGGCTCGACGCGCCCTCGTCTTCGGGTTCCGAGCTCCGGCCCGACGCGCCCTCATGTTCGGGTTCAGAGCTATGCCGGTGTGACACGCACCGTCCGCTCTCCCTCTCCTAAGCTACTTAGTGCCCAGCTAGTCAACCAGCTACCCGCCAAGAGGGGGGGAAGAGAGAGAGCGAGGCGCAAGCTGCAGCAAGCATATGAAGCGTACAACAACAAGCACATAAGCATACAATGTTCGTTACAAGCAAAAGGAGGAGGTCAAGAAAAGTTCTCGTCCAGGCCAAGAAGGAACCGCGGGCCCCTTCGGTTAGACGGACCGGAAGTCGTGCTCGCCCCCCGACCGGACCTTTCCTTCCTCTTCCTGCGCTCCTCTTCCTTCTTTTGGGCGCGGAAAGTTCTCTGGTCCGCCTGGAGCTGAGCCCAGCTGCGCAGACCGCCCTCCTCCGGGGGCGCTCCGCTCAAGTCAGCCTCCGTATCGGACCAGTCAACTGGTTCGAAGGACGAGGACGGCGAGCGGGACCCCCTCTCTTCTTCCTTCACATGCTTCAGAACCCCCTGAAGGACGTCGGAGTCCACACGTCCGTCACTGCCGCAGGGAAGAACGAAGCGCGCGGGCCGGTTTGCCCGCACAGCTTCGAGGATGGCCCAGCGATGCCGAAGGGCATCGTCCGGTTCAAGTACCTCGACATCAAGATCGCGACCGCAAACACCCTGAGTAAGTCCCGAAAAAGTAGTCTTTATTAATACAACTAAGTTCCCTAAGCTATTACAGGGTAAGGCTGAGACCAATCCCTAGAGCTACACCTGCGGGTCCGGCAAGCGGGCCGAGGCTGAAGGGTTCGAAGGGGCTGGAGGGTCGCGCGCACGGAGTGCATCCTCCAGCCAAGCCTGGATCGCCGCAGGGCCTTCGGTCTGCCAGGTCGCCTTGAGCGCCCTCCAAGATTGGGTCAGGGCGAGGCTTGGCGTCCGAAGATGGTCCCCCGTGAAGGCGACCGGGTGCGGGCTCGAAGGCGAAGGAAGCGGAAGCCCGGACGCCTCGAGGTGCCAGAGGATTCCGTACGCTGCCACCCGAGCGGACACCTCACCGTACTGCGCCATGGCAAGGTGTATTTGCCGGACGGCAGATCGAACGAACTTCACCCGGCGGACCAGGGGCTCCCGGGCGACGTCGAACGTGCCGCAGCCGGTGCCGTAGCGCGCCAACATCTTCCGCAAGGATTCGGCGGCCTCGGCCGCCGTCTTCCCGGCCTCGGCGAGCTCCTCGGCGGCCTTCCCGTTCCGCGCGTTGAGGCCCGCCTCGACCTCCTCCAAATGAGTCACCCGGGCTCCAAGGGCTTCGACCTTGCTTTCCGCCTCTGAGGCCCGAGCTTGGAGTCGGGAAACCTCTCCTTCGAGCCGATCCGCCTCCGAGGCCCGGGCCCGGAGTACCTCTGCCTCAGCGGCTCGGGTTCGGAGGGCGCCGACCTCCGCTTCCAGCTCGTCGACGCGAGCCCTGAGCGAGTCCGCCTCCGCTGCTCGGGCCTCCAGCGCCGCAACCCTCGACGCCTTGGATCGGAGGACCTCGGCCTCCAACGAGCGCTCGCGGGCCAACCTCTCCGCGGCCGCCACCCGGGACGCGAGCCCTGCGGCATACGCCTCATGATGTTCGCGTTCGAGAAGCAGAGCGGACATCTGCCCCTGCGCTAGCGCCACCACCTGCATGCGGAAAAGTGGTCAGAAGAGCCGCGACGAGGGCGTCAAGGGTGTCCAAGGAAAGTACCTGGCCCGCGGCCGTCTCGATGGCCCTTCCGAGGTCCAAGCCATCCGATCGTCCCAGCTCGCCTATCAACCGGGGCATCGCGCAGCCGCAGGTAGTAGTCGTGAATTGGGGCCACTCTCGAGGCGAAGTCCTCTCCATCAATCAGGAAAGGGCGCAGAAGCGGCACGGAGCCGCGCGCGGTTCGTAGGTCGGTGGGGGGCTGATGCCGGACCCCGACGTCCCCGGCGGGCTCCTGAGGGGCCCCCTCGGCGCTCCGGGACTCCGCCTCGTCCTGCGGATTCGAGCCTCCCCTCGCGATGACAGGGGCTCCGGACCTCGCGTCCGGAGCATCTGCCGGGTAGCGGCCGACTGGCTCCACGCCTCCGGCCGAGGTACCTGCACGAGCGAACGGGAGTTAAATACAGAAAAGCTCCTTGCACACGAAGGGGCATGACGAAGTTACCGTACCTACGCCCGCAGTATCGTCGACGCGGTCCGGAGGCTGAAGATGGCCCGACGGGCTTGGGCGGAAGAAGAGGTTATCGATGGAGTTCGGCGGAGAGCTCGCCACCGCCGCGGCCAGTTCCGCCTCCTTGTCGGCGCTCCTTTCAACGGCGCCGAGTGGGTCAGCTAGGCCCCCGCGGCCCAAGCTGTCCGTGGCCCTGCTCTCGAGGGAGCCCGCGGAGCCGCCCGCCGAAACGGGTATCGGAGAAGAGGCGGTCCCCGGGCGGGGCGTCACTCTGGCGGTGCGTGACTCTTGATCGGCGCCCGGCGCGAGCTCCGTTGGGTTCGGGCGAAGGGGAACATCCTCGCGCCCCCCAGTGCTCGGCCGGATCGGCGGAGCCGGAGCCAGAATCTCCGGAGGGTCTCCTGACTCCGACTGGACTCCTTCGCTGGAGCCCCCTCCCTCCGAACGAGAAGCCGAAGAAGGTCCCGGTGACGTGCGCTTCGGCCCCCTCACGATCCTCTTCTTCTTCGAGCGGCCCGGAGAAGGGCAGCCGTCCGCATCGCCCGCCTTCCTCTTCGAGACGTCCCGGAGGATCTCGCCCTCCGGGAGAGGCGGGGGCGTGAGCTCGAGCGCCCCCCACGCTCTGTTGGAGCGTTCCCAGGAGCCCACCAGCTCCAACCGGCGGGCCCGCTCGGCCGCGGTGGGAACCCCCAGGATCCTCTCCGCCAAGCGAGCGATCTCTTCGGGGGTCCGAGCGACGAGCGATCCTGCATCTTTTCGTCAGGGCCGGGGTACCCCTCGAGCACGAAAAAGCAAGGCTGAAGGCAAAAGAGAGCTGAGACTTACCAAGCTGGCGAGAGAGCTCTGTCGGCACCGACGCGTCTCGACTGCTCCGGAGCAAGGCAGGCCACTCCTCCTTCAGCGGGGGGATCTCGAGGGCCACGAACTCCTCCGCCAAGTCCCGCATGCTCATCCGGCGGGCGACGATCTGGAGAAGCTGTACCCTCGTCGAGATGGCCCCGGAGTTGACTTCGACCCGCGCCTCTCTCCGGAACCAGATGTGGCGCGGTATTCCGGCCAGGCCGGAGGTGAGCCCTACGCGAACGTAGAACCACCGGCTCACCCACTTCGAGTACCACCTTTCGTTGGTGGCCTTCGCCGGGAAGGAGTCCACGTACCTCCTCCGGAGCTGGAAGTTGATGCTCCCGAAAGCTAGCACCCGGCCGTCCTTTTTCTTCGGTTGGCAGAGGGCTTCGTGCATCTCAGCGAAGACCTCCGCTCTCCCTTCGCAGCCTTCGGCGCGCATGGCCCACTCGAAGATGGCGAGGCGGGCCACGGCGTTGGGAGACAGCTGCGGGAGTTCTAGATGGAACGCCTCCAGAACCCCGGCAAGAAGCTCTGAGGCAGGGAACCCCAGGCCCGCGTCGAAGAAGGCTTCGAAGACGACGACCTCGCCTTCCCGCGGCCGCGGGGCCGTCTCCCGCCCCGGCCTCCTCGCCGGCGTCTCTGGGCCAAGGCGGTTCCTGGTCGCCTGCTCGATCGAGGCTTCAGTGCACGCAGACGCCCCGAGCTCCAGGGTCTGCTCTCGGAATCGCTCGGAAGCGGGGCGGAGCTCGCGCGCGCCGCGCACCTCTGGCGTGTCGGTCGCCGCCGCCGCCGCCGCCGCCGCCGCCGCCATCTGGCGTTGCAGGAAACGCGGGTCCATCGCCATTGCAGGAACTGGCTTCCTCGGCATTCTTGGAGAACAGATGGAAGGAGTGCAGGGCTCAGAAGGCGAGTGAACAATGGACTAAGCGGTTGTAGTTGACGCGTGAGGGTGAAGGAGGAAGAGGCCGTGAAGGGCGAGTATATATATCTTTCGGAAAGGCCGGCGGTTCGACTCCCGTTTCGGTTAACGTGTGAACGTGGCGGTTTGCGCGGCGCCGCATTTAAAACCGGTTGGCGCATCGGGGCGCGGGGGCGATCTCCCAGCGATCCGCCTCTTCGGTGCCGCCGGCGCGCGTATTAATTGCTCTTGGCGGCGCTCGCCCGGCCCCTCGGGGTTGGTGCCCCCGGAGTCAAGATGCGCCAGCCTCCCGTCAGCTCGGTCAACTCCCCTCGGTGTCTTGAAAGCGGCCGGAAGCCCGAGGCAGGGCTTAATTCCCCGGCCTCTCGACTCCCTGTCTCAGTGCACTCCGGCGCCCCGGTGGATGCGGCGCCCTAAAGTGAGGTACGCACTCGTGTGAATTGGCGGGATTATCTTATGCGCTTCCACCCCCTCCTATTGCAGGACTACGAGCGGGAAGAAGCGAGGGGCTACTGTTGGGGGAGATAATCCCTGGAGTCGGCAGGGTGCGCCCCCAGCCGGAGGGCCCAGGCTTGATGACGAAGGCCGCCTTCCGGAGGAGCGAGGCCGGAGGCCACCTTTCGGAGGAGCGTGGCTGGAGGCCACCTTCTGGAGGAGCGTGGCCGGAGGTCACCTTCCGGAGGAGCGTGGCCGGAGGTTCCTCACGACATTTGGGTCTCGAAGCGTTTCTCTTTCTCATGAAGTATTCACACAGCGTTGAGAGCTCGGAGTCAGTGTCATGCCCCGATTTAATAAATCAGTACTTTTATTGAAATTCCATAGAAAATCAATACAAACAAGACGTTCATCATGCGACAACGTACAATACGAGCAATCATTCACGGTTCGTAGACCGCATTGGTGCAAAAGTGAATAAAGATGAAGAGAAACTAATAAAACAAAGGGTCCTAGATGAACGCCTCCTTCCAGTCTCGCCTTGACTGGGTCGCTACTCCAGACCTTCATCCTCCTTGTAGTAGACGGGCTCTGGTGGTGTAAGTCAACGGGGGTGAGTACAAACGTACTCAGTAAGTCACCGAATGCAAATATAATGCAAGGTAATAATAAGGGAGATAGTGGCTAATTTTTGCGGAAGAGCATAATTTGTAAAGGAATTAAATGTGAACAATTTATTAGTACTGAAACGTAAACATGTGTATGCATCATCATCTTCTAACTCGAGGGGTACAATCAATCCACCTCGCTCAACAGTCCTTACATGCCATGAATAACTCAACCATTCAAACAATTGTAACTAACTGCGAGTAGTCACACAACCCGCCCTTGATCGTGGGCTCGGCTTTTCAAAAAGATTAAATACTCTGATCAGAGGTGTACCACTGTACCCACAAGGCACACACTAATCACTTACACTAAAGTGTAACGAGATGACCCATACCACGGGAACTCATGCCAAAACCTTCCATATGGTCCTCCTCGACCCGACAATACCCCCTTATGGGTTTCATATGGTGTCCCAACACGTTGAGCCTCACCATACCCCCCCTTGAGCCACGTCGGTACAAGTCACCCGCAGGTTGCCCCTTGCCCCCTCCACTATGGTGCATCGAGTCGGATTGTTCCATACTTTCAGTTAGGACTTACCCATTAGACTTGTGGTTGGTACGGAAGTGCTTTGCAACAGATCCGACAGACCGGTCCTTATAGTGCCCCGGGTGCGACCAACCAATGCCCTAGCTTGCACCCAGAACCCACTATACTTATAACATAGCCAACTCCAACAGAGTCCAGAGACAAGAATAACGGGGAAATTTCATATAGTAGAATCCATCTATCTACGACTCATTCTTTTTATCCTATAGCAGTTGTGCCGGTACATTGGGCACTAGCTAATACTTTTATAGTAGAGTGAAAAGGAGTTAAGGATCAATAAGCATGGCTTGGGTTTGCTCACAAGGACGGGGATCTAATAAATATAAGTGTAGGGCTTGATATTTGACTAATGCAATATTAACCTATGAGTTATAACGATAATTTATTAAAACATGGGCTCAATGATGATCAAAATGGGGGTTGTGACTTGCCTTGCTCAGCAAATGGTGACGGTGGAACCTCGGGGTAAAACTCAGGATCTTCGACGGTGTCGTAGTCTTCTCGATACGGAAAATAAACACGACATTCAATAAACAATCCAAAAGTCACCAATACAAGCATACATATTTTTGTTGGATTAAAATAGTGAAATGAAGTTATTATATCCTATGAAATTATTATATGAATTTTTAAGGTAATTTCAGAGAGTTCTGAGTTTTTATTATATGAAATAATTATTTATCCTAAAAGGGTTTTTGAATTATTATTAAATAAGAATAAAATGTGCAAAATAAACATATTGTTTTTATTGCATAAATGTGTAGAGAATAAAAAGATAGATTTTACAAAATTTGAATGGTCGAATTTGGAGCTAAATTGAAGGAGATATGAATTTTTGGAGTTTAAGATGAATTCTGGAATTATTTTTGAACCGTAAAAACGCAGGTCTACATGCGTGTGCTGTGCGGCATGCAAGACGGGCCTACAGCGGGATCAGGAGAGAAACGGGAGAGTATATAAATGAAGTTTTTAACCAATTTCTTATATGATGTTTGTATTTATTGTAATAGTTATAAAAATATTAAAAATTCAAATAAAAAGCCTAGTGTATATTTTTAGCTTGAAGAATTTAATAAAAATTTCCAAACCCAAAATTTGAATTCTTTTTGAGATTCTTAATTCCTCGTTGTTTTAACCATTTTATTATTCATACACGGTCCATATAATTTAAATTTTATTTTTTGCAATTTAAAATAAAATTTATAAAATCTCATAAAATTTTATTTTGTCTTGAGAAACTTAACATAAATTACTCATCTCACATCCTAAGTTATATATCATGATTTGTATTTATTTTTATCTTCTTTATTCAATATATAAAAATAGTTTTTAAAAAGGATTTTTAATGAAATTTAAATACGTAGTTGAAATGAGATTTTGACCTAATAAATCGAGATATATATTATTAATTTGACGATAAAGGATCCAGTAAAAATAACGAATAAATTAGATTAAATAGATTATCACGGATTAAGGGACGATATGAGAATAACCTATTATATATATTATAATCAAAGCGGGATCATCGGGTTTTGATAATGATATTTTAGGATCAATAGTAATTAATAGTTGAAACGTATCGATGAAAAAATAAAATGGATTAGATTAAACGAACAACATAAGGACATGTTAATGAACTATTTAGAGCAAACGTCACCTAACACGGTCAGGATAAAACAATGATTAATTACATGTAGACAAGAAAGAGATGATTATTACCGTATGAAATCAGAACGGAGGTAACATGGACGGCAGAGGAGGAGATGGGCTTGCCCAGAACAGCGAGGTAGAGGCGGCATGGTGGTTCGGTGAGGGGGAGACATGGTGGCGGCTCGCTCGAGTAGTGGCAAGGTGAGGCAGTGACAACACTCGGCGGAGGCAACAGGAAAGAGGAGAGGGGCTGCGATGGAGGAAGTGGGAGAGGTGTTGGCTTGTGGAGGAGAAGAGATAAGAGGGCATGGCTTTTATAGAGGGAGGAGGCACCTGAATAAATGGAAGCTGTGGGTAAGAGATGGAAAGATATGTGTAGAAGGAAATATAGGAAGAATAAAGGAAAGAGGAAGAAAGGAAATAGAAAGAGAAGAAGGAAGGAGAAAAGAAGGAAGGAGGAGGGTGCGGCCAAGAAAATGGAAGGGGGAAAAAAGAAAGGAAGAAAGAAGGGAAAAGGAAAGGAAGAAAGAAAAAGGAAGGAAAATAGAGGGAGAAGAAGGAAAGAGAAAAAAGGAAGGAGAATGGAGAAATGGAAGGAGGGAGTGGAGGTGGTTGTGCGTGCAGCCAAGGGAAGTGCGCACGAAAAAAAAGAAAGCAAGGAGAGGGAAGGGAAAGGAAAAAGAAGGAAAGAGAAAATGGAAAAAAGGAAAGAAAAGAAAAGGAAAGGAGGAAAAAATAGGAAAATATTTTCCTGAAAATTCAAAATTGAATTTTTAACAAAAAGTAAAAAGTTTTTTGAAAGTTTGAAATTTAAAATAAATTTAGAAATTTTGGATTTTTAATAAATAACGCGTGAATATTTTAATGAATAAACGGCGGTTTGAAAAATAAATTAATTTTGTATTCGCGTCGAAATTAGAAATTCCGAACATGAACACCAAAACAAGGTTTTTAATTCATTTTTGGTACTATAAAAATAATTTTTAAAGTGATTTTTAATGGAATTTAAACACGCGGTTAAAATGGGATTTTAATTTCGCGACCGAAAATAGAATGTTGATTCCTTCGGATTTTTGATTGGGAAAGAAAAATATAAATAGTCAGAAATGATGATTCAAATTATATTGGAAAGAGAGTGGTTTAATTACTTTTTTTATTAAAGTTATTCATTGAAATATTATGGATTACTATTCTAGTTACAAAAATCCTTAATAAAAACCTAAATTGATTTTAGGCGGAAGAAATTTACTAGAAATTTCTCAAGCCGAATTTTATTTGGTTTTATATTATTTTTAATTGAAATTATTTATCATATATTTTATTCACACAACATTCTTGTTGAAATATATTTTATTAATTAGTATCATAGTTTTACAATGATATGATATTGATTATATTTAATTCCTTTGCACCAAAAATTCCAAAAAAATTTTGGGACGCAATTTAAGGCTAGGTGATTGTTGGGAAAAAATACACTAGCTGCGATTTATTTTTAAATGAAATTTTAAACTCGTATTTTAGCTTTCCTATTTATCAATTTATACTTAATCCTTTTCTTGAAATTCATTTATTAATTACTTTATTTTTTTTAACGCCTGATGAAAATCAGGGCGTTACAATTCTAACCCCCTTAACAAGAATCTCGTCCCAAGATTCGAAAAGGATAGAAATAGAAGGTTAAGGATAGGCTTCAACTTTTCTTGGATTACTTCTTCAAACTGATGGCTTCAAGACTGCATCTTCAGAATTGGGCTTTACTTAGTTAGGGATTTCTTGACAACGTTTCTTGACTTCATGGTTGGAGTTGATCACTTTGAACCATGGCGCCAAAATTTAAGCAGGAGATTTTAGAATTTTTTTTCCTCTTTTGAAACAGACGTTTGATAGGTACATAGGGAAGAGGGAAATGAATAATAAGAAAGAGTGAGATCAGATCTATAGATAGGACCCTAACCAACTTTATTACTGATGTTATCTATGTATTGATCAATCATTATACCTCAAGCAAACAACCTAGTATGATTACATCACAAGAGACGATGTAAACCATACGCTAAAAAAATCAAGCAGTTCGTTCAGAAACTAATGATATCTAGGGCTTCTACACTTGACATTCTCCTCGAATGATGCTAAGGGCTGCTTCTTGGCCCGTCGTCTCTGACCCAATTTCCTTCGCTTAGACGGTGAAGAAAGGGAGATCATCATCCGTAGAGTCCTTCAACAAATCCCTCGTGCTCACGAGAATAGATGAGAACCAAGATTGTCATCTAGTAAAATTTTTTTGATGACTAGTTGAAAAAGAAGTGGGAGAAAGCAATAGAATAAATTTTTTCATAGATACTTTTTTTGATTTTTGCAAATAAGTCCTAAAGAAGATCTGTTTGGCTTCCTACAGTCAAGTCGGCTATGATACAATCTTGTCGCGCCCCGATTTAATAAATCAGGACTTTTATTGAAATTCCATAGAAAATCAATAAAATAAGATGTTCATCATGCGACCACGTACAATACGAGCAATCATTCACGGTTCGTAGACCGCATTGGTACAAAAGTGAATAAAGATGAAGAGAAACTAATAAAACAAAGGGTCCTAGATGAACGCCTCCTTCCAGTCTCGCCTTGACTGGGTCGCTACTCCAGACCTTCATCCTCCTCGTAGTAGACAGGCTCTGGTGGTGTAAGTCAACGGGGGTGAGTACCAACGTACTCAGCAAGCCACCGAATGCAAATATAATGCAAGGTAATAACAAGGGAGATAGTGGCTAATTTTTGCGGAGGAGCATAATTTGTAAAGCAATTAAATGTGAACAATTTATTAGTACTGAAACGTAAACATGTGTATGCATCATCATCTTCTAACTCGAGGGGTACAGTCAGCCCACCTCACTCAACAGTCCTTACATGCCATGAATAACTCAACCATTCAAACAATTGTAACTAACTGTGAGTAGTCACACAACCCGCCCTTGACCGTGGGCTCGACTTTTCGAAAAGATTAAATACTCTGATCAGAGGTGTACCACTGTACCCACAAGGCACACACTAATCACTTACACTAAAGTGTAACGAGATGACCCATACCACGGGAACTCATGCCAAAACCTTCTATATGGTCCTCCTCGACCCGACAATACCCCCTTATGGGTTTCATATGGTGTCCCAACGCGTCGAGCCTCACCATACCCCCCCTTGAGCCACGTCGGTACAAGTCACCCGCAGGTTGCCCCTTGCCCCCTCCACTATGGTGCATTGAGTCGGATTGTTCCATACTTTCAGTTAGGACTTACCCATTAGACTTGTGGTTGGTACGGAAGTGCTTTGCAACAGATCCCACAGACCGGTCCTTATAGTGCCCCGGGTGCGACCAACCAATGCCCTAGCTTGCACCCAGAACCCACTATACTTATAACATAGCCAACTCCAACAGAGTCCAGAGACAAGAATAACGGGGAAATTTCATATAGTAGAATCCATCTATCTACGGCACATTCTTTTTATCCTATAGCAGTTGTGCCGGTACATTGGGCACTAGCTAATACTTTTATAGTAGAGTGAAAAGGAGTTAAGGATCAATAAGCATGGCTTGGGTTTGCACACAAGGACGGGGATCTAATAAATATAAGTGTAGGGCTTGATATTTGACTAATGCAATATTAACCTATGAGTTATAACGATAATTTATTAAAACATGGGCTCAATGATGATCAAAATGGGGGTTGTGACTTGCTTTGCTCAGCAAATGGTGACGGTGGAACCTCGGGGTAAAACTCAGGATCTTCGACGGCGTCGTAGTCTTCTCGATACGGAAAATAAACACGACATTCAATAAACAATCCAAAAGTCACCAATACAAGCATACATATTTTTGTTGGATTAAAATAGTGAAATGAAGTTATTATATCCTATGAAATTATTATATGAATTTTTAAGGTAATTTCAGAGAGTTCTGAGTTTTTATTATATGAAATAATTATTTATCCTAAAAGGGTTTTTGAATTATTATTAAATAAGAATAAAATGTGCAAAATAAACATATTGTTTTTATTGCATAAATGTGTAGAGAATAAAAAGATAGATTTTACAAAATTTGAATGGTCGAATTTGGAGCTAAATTGAAGGAGATATGAATTTTTGGAGTTTAAGATGAATTCTGGAATTATTTTTGAACCGTAAAAACGCACGTCTACATGCGCGTGCTGTGCGGCATGCAAGGCGGGCCTACAGCGGGATCAGGAGAGAATTGGGAGGGTATATAAATGAAGTTTTTAACCAATTTCTTATATGATGTTTGTATTTATTGTAATAGTTATAAAAATATTAAAAATTCAAATAAAAAGCCTAGTGTATATTTTTAGCTTGAAGAATTTAATAAAAATTTCCAAACCCAAAATTTGAATTATTTTTGAGATTCTTAATTCCTCGTTGTTGTAACCATTTTATTATTCATACACGGTCCATATAATTTAAATTTTATTTTTTGCAATTTAAAATAAAATTTATAAAATCTCATAAAATTTTATTTTGTCTTGAGAAACTTAACATAAATTACTCATCTCACATCCTAAGTTATATATCATGATTTGTATTTATTTTTATCTTCTTTATTCAATATATAAAAATAGTTTTTAAAAAAGATTTTTAACGAAATTTAAATACGTAGTTGAAATGAGATTTTGACCTAATAAACCGAGATATATATTATTAATTTGACGATAAAGGATCCAGTAAAAATAACGAATAAATTAGATTAAATAGATTATCACGGATTAAGGGACGATACGAGAATAACCTATTATATATATTATAATCAAAGCGGGATCATCGGGTTTTGATAATGATATTTTAGGATCAATAGTAATTAATAGTTGAAACGTATCGATGAAAAAATAAAATGGATTAGATTAAACGAACAACATAAGGACATGTTAATGAACTATTTAGAGCTAACGTCACCTAAAACGGTCAGGATAAAACAATGATTAATTAAATGTAGACAAGAAAGAGATGATTATTACCGTATGAAATCAGAACGGAGGTAATGTAACAACCCCAAAATTAAAAGGGCCTCCTCCGCCCCTCCTCGTCGCCGATCGCCGTCGGTCGCTTCTCGTCGCCACCGCCGGTACGACTGAGCTCCCCTTGCCTTCTTGGTTCCGTTTTAGGTGATTATTATTTGGCACATAATAACCTTATAAAGAAAATTCCCCTTTAGGGTTTAATTAATTCTTTAAACAAATAATTCAGAAAGATCCTTAAAAATTTATAAATTAATTCCAGAAGATATAATGACTCCATTTCACTGTTATTAATACAATAAAAATGGAATGACCATTTTGTCCAAGACATTTTATTTAATAACATTCCCAATACCCCTTTTAGGATTTAATTAATATTCCCTTTAAATAATACAGAAAAACTCTTAGAAATTTATATAATAATTTTAGATGATCTATTAACTCCAGTACACTGTTTATAAGCCAATAAAGATATAATAATTCATTTTGCTCATTTTAACTTATTAAACAATATTTCCAAGGTCCTTTAAAATAAATTATTAAAATACAACACTTTACAAAAAGTATCATGAAAACTTGTATAGTAAATTCAGAGGACTTAATGACTTTATCCTACTGTTTAATGCAACAAAAGTAGCATGATTACTTTGCCCACTTTAATATATTAAATAAAATTACAAAAGCCCTTTTAGGATATTTAATTAATTCATAAAGTAAAACTCCATACTTTATGAAATTATCTTAAAGCTATATAACAAACTTCAGAAGACTTAATATCTTAAAGTCACTATCTTTGATACCATAAAAACATCAAGGCTAATTTATACCTTTTTAGTTCATCTCTAAAAAGAGGAAATAAAAACCCCTAGGAAAAATAAATTACATCAAGTCATAAATTCAGAAATCTCATTAGGAATCAATCTGAAATATTTAAGTAACAATTCCCTAGAATTTAAGACTCTATCTCCCTTACTTAAATCCAACGACAACTTGTATGCTTGTATGCTTGATTTTGGATTGTTTATTGAATGTTGTGTTTACTTTTTTCGTATCGAGAAGACTACGATGTCGTTGAAGATCCGGAGTTCTATCCCGAGGTTCCACCTTCACCCTTTGCTGAGCAAGGCAAGTCATCGACCACCTTGAAACAGTTGATCATATTGAGCCCATGATTTAATAAATTACCGCTATAACTCATAGGTTAATATTGCATTAGTCAAATATCAAGCCCTACACTTATATTTAATAGATCCCCGTCCTTGTGTGCAAACCCAAGCCATGCTTATTGAGCCTTAACTCCTTGTTACTCTACAAATATTATATTAGCTAGTGCCCAATGTACCGGCACAACTGCTGTATGATACAAAGAATGAGTCGTAGATAGATGGATTTTGTTATATGAATTTCTCCGTTATTCTTGTCTCTGGACTCTGTTGGAGTAGGCTATGTTATAAGTATGGTGGGTTCCGGGTGCAAGCTCGGAAACTGGTTGGTCGCACCCGGGGCACTATAAGGACCGGTCTGCGGGATCTGTTGCAAAGCACTTCCGTACCAACCACAAGTCTAATGGGTAAGTCCTAACTGGAAGTGTGGAACACTCCGTCTCACGGCACCATAGTGGAGGGGGCAAGGGGCTAGCCCTCAAGGCGCCTTGTACCAACAATGGCTCAAGGGGGGGTATTGTGGAAACTCGACATGGCGAGACACGGTACGAAACCTATAAGAGGGTGCTGTTGAGGCGGGGAAGACCATATGGAAGGTTTTGGCACGAGTTCCCGTGAAATGGGTCATCTCGTTAGACTTCGGTGTAAGTGATGAGTGCGTGCCTTGTGGGTACAGTGGTACATCTCTGATCAGAGTAAAATCAATCTTTTCGAAAAGCCGAGCCCACGGTCAAGGGCGGGTTGTGTGACTACTCGCAGTTAGTTTATAATTGTTTGAATGATTGAGTTATTCATGGCATGTAAGGACTGTTGTGCGAGGAGGTAAAACGTACTCCTCGAGTTAGAAGATGATTATGCATTCACATGTTTACTGTTCCTTACTAATAAATTGCTCACATTTAACGCTTTACAAATATGTTGCTTCCGCAAAACTAGCCACTATCTCCCTTGTTATTATCTTGCATTATATTTGCATTCGGTGGCTTGCTGAGTACATCTGTACTCACCCCATTGACTTACAACATCAGAGCCCGTCTACTACGAGGAGGATGCAGGTCTGGAGTAGCGACCCAGTCAAGGCGAGACTGGAAGGAGGCGTTCATCTAGGACCCTTATTTTATTAGTTTCTCTTCACCTTTATTCACTTTTGTATTAATGCGGTCTACAAACCGTGAATGATTGCCCGTATTGTACGTGGTCGCATGATGAACGTCTTGTTTTGTTGATTTTCTATGGAATTTCAATAAAGTCCTGATTTATTAAATCGGGGCGCGACAAGATGGTATTAGAGCCGACTTGACTGTAGGGAGCCAAACAGACCTGACCTTAGGACTTATACTTACTATATTTTCTTACAAACACTACTTATCCTCTCATCTTCCGAGATTTTCACAAAAACTTTCTCTCTTTTGTAGATGCCGGTCCATACCATGAGCGGGACTCTCCGTGATGAGGCCAGATTCATCCGTGAGCTTCGCGTGCTCGTCGACTTCTTGGGGTTTCCCCATGAGCCTGCGTTCCACGGGATCTTTCCCGATGCGAACGAGAGCTACTATGAGGTCACGGTTGTTATCCGCCCCTCCTCCACGCAGCCACCCTTCTACACCCATGGAGTCGGAGGACCTTCGTTCGTGGTGGCCAGCCAGCGAGCCGCTCTTCAGTCCCTCGCCGAGCTTCGACTGGTCTACGACTGCCACCTCCGCGACACCGTCTACTGCTTCATGCCCATGCGTACACCAGGGAGTCACCGCAGCATCTACGTCAGCCCCCTCATGCAGAGCAACTCCGCCATCACCCGCACGATGAGACTCTTGGAGGCCATGGACAACCTCCACATAGAGGCCGTCCTCGACGCAGATAGTCAGCACGACACCATCGACTTCTACCGCCACACTTCGGAGAACCTGACCCGTGAGAATGCCGAGCTCCGTCGATAGCTTGAGCAGAACCCCCAGTTGACCCTCGAGGTGGAGGAATTGAGGCGTCAGAACGAGCTTCTACGCCAGGGCGCCATGGTCGATACCCAGCTCCGCCAGCAGCTCAAAGACTTGAAGAAGGATCTTGAGGAGATCGCACCTCTTCCGCCTCGCAAGAAGAAACCACTTCGGATCCCCACCGTGAGGCCCAAGAGGATCTCCAGCTGTGCTCCACCCGCAGGACCATCCAGTTCCTCGACCCCGACCGTCTCCCACGAGCCCGTGATCGAGTCGTCCCCTGAGCTACCGTAGACGTAGTTTTACGCTTGATTGTTTTCTTTTACTTGTTTGTATGGCCACTCATGTCAGATATAAGACATGAGTGAAGAAATTAAATAAAAGAAAATAAATATAATCGCAAGAACGATACATTTTGAAATAAAGCTTAAAATCATTTCCCTCTTCCTCCTAGACCTATTGAATCATAATCCCAATCTAAATAGGAGAATCTATCTCTAAGTTTTAACTCTATATGATTCGTTCGTCGCCATTCTGTGAGATCAACTCCAATCATGAAGTCAAGAAAAGCTGTCAAGAAAGCCCTAACTTAACCAAACCCATTCTATGAAGATGTAGGCTTAAAACCTCTAGTGTAAAGAAGTGCTTCCTAGCTAAAGCATATCCATGACTTTCTAGCCTTTCCGAATCTCGGGACGAGATTCTTGTTAAGGAAGTTAGGATTGTAACACCTCGATTTTCACGAGGCATTAAAAATAAAATTTCCCCTTAATAAATAAATTTCAAGAAAAGGATTTAGTATAAATCAAGAAAGAGGAAAGCTAAAATATGGGCCTAAAAATTTCATTTAAAATTAGCTAGAGTATTTTCCTAAAAATTCTCCTAAGCAACAAATTGTGTTCCAAAATTTTTTCTGGAATTTTGGTACCAAGGAATTCAATGAGACATAATCAACATCACTTCATCTTAAACCTCTAACACAAATTAATAAAATATATTACAACATGAATGTTGAGTGAATAAAATACATGATAAATCATTTATATTAAAAATAATATAGGGCATGAGTGTGAAAGTTAATAAGGGACTAACATAAAGCATCTAGGTCAAATTATCCATCTTAGGCAATAAAATCAGTAACAATTTCCCCTTAATGACGGCACCTCCTTTTTGAACCCTTCAACTTCAGGATGGCCAATAACCAAGGATCAGAAGCTCCACATGATGGAAACACCTCAGGCAATCTGCCTCAGTGGGGTGCAGCTGGACATCAGCAGACCCCTGTGGTCTATCATCCCACACTTGCGGAGATGATGGCAAAACAGAACCAACTGATCGCCACGCTGCTTACCCAGATGCAACAACAACAGAAGCAGATGCAAGAGCAGCAGGCACAGTTGTTCCATCTCCAACAACACCAACACGAGCTCTCCCTTCAGCTAATCCACGGGGACTTCGCCAATTTTCAAAGATTGGTGAACGGAGCAGCTATACCAGAAACCAGAGTGATTCCAGCTCAAGCCCCAACCCCTGCCAAGCCACGAACCACCCTCGGAGGGCCAAGCACAGACATCCCACCCCAAGCACCACCAGCCGAAAGAACTCCAGCGCAAGCTACCGGATACAAGAGGGACAGGAACGGCAAGCCGATTGTGTGCTACAACTGCCGCCAAGGAAGCCACTACGCCAACAAGTGCCCCTACCCCAAGCGGGCGCCATCCTCCATTCCAAACCCAGAGGGACATACCCCAGATCACCACAAAGAAAAACCAGATACAACCAAAGACACTCCCAACGTGGTCTCAACCAACCCAGATCCGGAGATCGCTTTGCCTACTTCTGATGTAACTCCTTCTCCTAATCCGGAGTACCAGTAGAACTCAGTCCCTTAGTTTTCCCGAGGTTCGCTTCGAATCTCGAGGACGAGATTCTCTGAAAGGGGGATAGGATTGTAACAGCCCCAAAATTAAAAGGGAATAAAATAAAGGAAAAATAATATTCAATGAATTTCTGAATTTTATTATTAAAGAAAATTCTAAAAGAGCCCTATTAAAGCCAAACAGAGACAAATATTCAAAATTTGCACTTGAAAATTTTATGGGATAAACTAGAGACCAAGAAATATTTTTGAGAATTTTTACAAAATTTTTCCAATAGATCTTCAAGCCTTAAGCAAATATTTGAATTTCTGGAATTAAATTTAATGGAAAATACATTTTAAAACTTATTGGGCCGAAACCCGGAAATCCCCTTCAAAGGCCTTTCAGCCCAGCCCAGTCCGGCCGCGCCCACCGATAGGCGGGACCCACCTGTCGGCACGCCGTCCCCTCTCTCCTCCGCACCGCACCGCGCTCAGGCCCACCTGCCAGCCTCTCCCGCATCCCCCTCGGTCGCTGTCAAGTATGGCCCACTGGTCGGCGCCGCCCCCCTCCCTCTCGCTGCCAGTTGGTCCCGCGCGTCAGCCTCTCTCTCACCCGCGCCCGCCCACTGACAGGTGGCCCCCACCTGTCAGGTTCTTCTTCCCCGACGGAAGGGGATCCCCTCCTTCCAAATCCGGCGACCCACCTTTCCAAATCCGCCGCCGGCCGGCGGGATTCGCTAAATTGAGCCCGTGATCCTCTTCCCCGTTCGCCGGTGATCCGTTTCCCCCCTTAGCCACACGGTTTCGTCCTTTTGGAAGCCCATCCGAGAGCTATAGTAACCTCGCCGGAGTAAAATTGGAAACACTTCGGGTTTCCCTCCCTCCGCCTTCCTTTCACGCCGCCGATGACCCCTATAAAGCCCCTGGCTTCACCGCTTTTCACCCACACCTGCATCACTCAATCCCCCACCATCCCGAGCCGCCGCCTCCTTGTTTCGGTTTATTCCCCTGCTTCGGCTCCGGCAGCCCTTCGTCGGCGCCACAGGCCACCGCCGCCCTCGCCGTCTCCACCACCGGGATCCCCTCTGCGCCCTCTACCTCGGCCCCACCCCCGTTGGGCCGGAGCATCGCCGGAACACGTTGTCGCCGTCGAACCCGAGGGCCTCCTCCGCCCCTCCTCGTCACCGATCGCCGTCGGTCGCTTCTCGTCGCCACCACCGGTACGACTGAGCTCCCCTTGCCTTCCTGGTTCCGTTTTAGGTTCTAGCCCGACCGGGTAACCCGCGCCACCGCCGGAAACCCTCGCCGCCACTCGGCCGGAGTCGGGGACGAAGCCCTCGGCTTCCCCCGTGCCGCGTGCGTGCCGGACGGGCTCGATGTCGTGCGATCTGTGATGAACGGCTAAGATTAAAACCCGCTCGGGTTTAATCTGGGCCGTCCACTCGGTCAAAGGGTTATCGGGTTCCCTCAGCCGTCAATCGCCACTTGAACGCCCCGCTCCACTGGCAATCGTTGGATCTGGATCCAATGGTCCAGATCTGGCCGGTCCAGCGCACAGTGCGTCGGTCCATGGTGGACCTGGCTCACCGTGGACCCGCAGCTGTTTCTGGTTTTAAATAAAATTCAGAAAAAATACTTTAAACTTTAAAAATTCATATCTTGCTCAATTTAACTCCAAAATTCACCATTTTGATTCTGGAAAATTTGTCTTTTCATCCTCTACACTTTTATGCAATAAAACAATATGTTTATTTGGCACATAATAACCTTATAAAGAAAATTCCCCTTTAGGGTTTAATTAGTTCTTTAAACAAATAATTCAGAAAGATCCTTAAAAATTTATAAATTAATTCCAGAAGATATAATGACTCCATTTCACTGTTATTAATACAATAAAAATGGAATGACCATTTTGTCCAAGACATTTTATTTAATAACATTCCCAATACCCCTTTTAGGATTTAATTAATATTCCCTTTAAATAATACAGAAAAACTCTTAGAAATTTATATAATAATTTTAGATGATATATTAACTCCAGTACACTGTTTATAAGCCAATAAAGATATAATAATTCATTTTGCTCATTTTAACTTATTAAACAATATTTCCAAGGTCCTTTAAAATAAATTATTAAAATACAACACTTTACAAAAAGTATCATGAAAACTTGTATAGTAAATTCAGAGGACTTAATGACTTTATCCTACTGTTTAATGCAACAAAAGTAGCATGATTACTTTGCCCACTTTAATCTATTAAATAAAATTACAAAAGCCCTTTTAGGATATTTAATTAATTCATAAAGTAAAACTCCATACTTTATGAAATTATCTTAAAGCTATATAACAAACTTCAGAAGACTTAATATCTTAAAGTCACTATCTTTGATACCATAAAAACATCAACGCTAATTTATACCTTTTTAGTTCATCTCTAAAAAGAGGAAATAAAAACCCCTAGGAAAAATAAATTACATCAAGTCATAAATTCAGAAATCTCATTAGGAATCAATCTGAAATATTTAAGTAACAATTCCCTAGAATTTAAGACTCTATCTCCCTTACTTAAATCCAATGACAACTTGTATGCTTGTATGCTTGATTTTGGATTGTTTATTGAATGTTGTGTTTACTTTTTCGTATCGAGAAGACTACGACGTCGTTGAAGATCCGGAGTTCTATCCCGAGGTTCCACCTTCACCCTTTGCTGAGCAAGGCAAGTCATCGACCACCTTCTGTGGAAACAGTTGATCATATTGAGCCCATGTTTTAATAAATTATCGCTATAACTCATAGGTTAATATTGCATTAGTCAAATATCAAGCCCTACACTTATATTTAATAGATCCCCGTCCTTGTGTGCAAACCCAAGCCATGCTTATTGAGCCTTAACTCCTTGTTACTCTACAAATATTATATTAGCTAGTGCCCAATGTACCGGCACAACTGCTATAGGATACAAAGAATGAGTCGTAGATAGATGGATTCTGTTATATGAATTTCCCCGTTATTTTTGTCTCTGGACTCTGTTGGAGTAGGCTATGTTATAAGTATGGTCTCTGGACTCTGGTCTCTGGACCGGTCTGCGGGATCTGTTGCAAAGCACTTCCGTACCAACCACAAGTCTAATGGGTAAGTCCTAACTGGAAGTGTGGAACACTCCGTCTCACGGCACCATAGTGGAGGGGGCAAGGGGCTAGCCCTCAAGGCGCCTTGTACCAACAATGGCTCAAGGGGGGGTATTGTGGAAACTCGACATGGCGAGACACGGTACGAAACCTATAAGAGGGTGCTGTTGAGGCGGGGAAGACCATATGGAAGGTTTTGGCACGAGTTCCCGTGAAATGGGTCATCTCGTTAGACTTCGGTGTAAGTGATGAGTGCGTGCCTTGTGGGTACAGTGGTACATCTCTGATCAGAGTAAAATCAATCTTTTCGAAAAGCCGAGCCCACGGTCAAGGGCGGGTTGTGTGACTACTCGCAGTTAGTTTACAATTGTTTGAATGATTGAGTTATTCATGGCATGTAAGGACTGTTGTGCGAGGAGGTAAAACGTACTCCTCGAGTTAGAAGATGATGATGCATTCACATGTTTACTATTCCGTACTAATAAATTGCTCACATTTAACGCTTTACAAATATGCTGCTTCCGCAAAACTAGCCACTATCTCCCTTGTTATTATCTTGCATTATATTTGCATTCGGTGGCTTGCTAAGTACATCTGTACTCACCCCGTTGACTTACAACATCAGAGCCCGTCTACTACGAGGAGGATGCAGGTCTGGAGTAGCGACCCAGTCAAGGCTAGACTTGAAGGAGGCGTTCATCTAGGACCCTTATTTTATTAGTTTCTCTTCACCTTTATTCACTTTTGTATTAATGCGGTCTACGAACCGTGAATGATTGCCCGTATT
Source organism: Zizania palustris (assembly GCA_019279435.1). Classification (NCBI taxonomy): domain Eukaryota; kingdom Viridiplantae; phylum Streptophyta; class Magnoliopsida; order Poales; family Poaceae; genus Zizania; species Zizania palustris. Next base: position 1,191,997 of record JAAALK010000079.1, read on the forward strand.
GTACGTGGTCGCATGATGAACGTCTTGTTTTATTGATTTTCTATGGAATTTCAATAAAGTCCTGATTTATTAAATCGGGGCGCGACAGGTAACATGGACGGCAGAGGAGGAGGTGGGCTTGCCCAGAACAGTGAGGTAGCGGCGGCATGGTGGTTCGGTGAGGGGGAGACATGGTGGCGGCTCGCTCGAGTAGTGGCACGGTGAGGCAGTGACAACACTCGGTGGAGGCAACAGGAAAGAGGAGAGGGGCTGCGATGGAGGAAGTGGGAGAGGTGTTGGCTTGTGGAGGAGAAGAGATAAGAGGGCATGGCTTTTATAGAGGGAGGAGGCGCCTGAATAAATGGAAGCTGTGGGTAAGAGATGGAAAGATATGTGTAGAAGGAAATATAGGAAGAATAAAGGAAAGAGGAAGAAAGGAAATAGAAAGAGAAGAAGGAAGGAGAAAAGAAGGAAGGAGGAGGGTGCGGCCAAGAAAATGGAAGGGGGAAAAAAGAAAGGAAGAAAGAAGGGAAAAGGGAAGGAAGAAAGAAAAAGGAAGGAAAATAGAGGGAGAAGAAGGAAAGAGGAAAAAGGAAGGAGAATGGAGAAATGGAAGGAGGGAGTGGAGGTGGCTGTGCGTACAACCAAGGGAGGTGCGCACGAAAAAAAGAAAGCAAGGAGAGGGAAGGGAAAGGAAAAAGAAGGAAAGAGAAAAAGGAAAAAAGGAAAGAAAAGGAAAGGAAAGGAGGAAAAAATAGGAAAATATTTTCCTGAAAATTCAAAATTGAATTTTTAAGAAAAAGTAAAAAGTTTTTGGAAAGTTTGAAATTTAAAATAAATTTAGAAATTTTGGATTTTTAATAAATAACGCGTGAATATTTTAATGAATAAACGGCGGTTTGAAAAATAAATTAATTTTGTATTCGCGTCGAAATTAGAAATTCCGAACATGAACACCAAAACAAGGTTTTTAATTCATTTTTGGTACTATAAAAATAATTTTTAAAGTGATTTTTAATGGAATTTAAACACGCGGTTAAAATGGGATTTTAATTTCGCGACCGAAAATAGAATGTTGATTCCTTCGGATTTTTGATTGGGAAAGAAAAATATAAATAGTCAGAAATGATGATTCAAATTATATTGGAAAGAGAGTGGTTTAATTACTTTTTTATTAAAGTTATTCATTGAAATATTATGGATTACTATTCTAGTTACAAAAATCCTTAATAAAAACCTAAATTGATTTTAGGCGGAAGAAATTTACTAGAAATTTCTCAAGCCGAATTTTATTTGGTTTTATATTATTTTTAATTGAAAATATTTATCATATATTTTATTCACACAACATTCTTGTTGAAATATATTTTATTAATTAGTATTATAGTTTTACAATTATATGATATTGATTATATTTAATTCCTTTGCACCAAAAATTCCGAAAAATTTTTGGATGCAATTTAAGGCTAGGTGATTGTTGGGAAAAAATACACTAGCTGCGATTTATTTTTAAATGAAATTTTAAGCTCATATTTTAGCTTTCCTATTTATCAATTTATACTTAATCCTTTTCTTGAAATTCATTTATTAATTCCTTTATTTTATTTTTAACGCCTGATGAAAATCAGGGCGTTACAATTCTAACCCCCTTAACAAGAATCTCGTCCCAAGATTCGAAAAGGATAGAAATAGAATGTTAAGGATAGGCTTCAACTTTTCTTGGATTACTTCTTCAATCTGATGGCTTCAAGACTGCATCTTCAGAATTGGGCTTTACTTAGTTAGGGATTTCTTGACAACGTTTCTTGACTTCATGGTTGGAGTTGATCACTTTGAACCGTGGCGCCAAAATTTAAGCAGGAGCTTTTAGAATTTTTTTTTCCTCTTTTGAAACAGACGTTTGATAGGTACATAGGGAAGAGGGAAATGAATAATAAGAAAGAGTGAGATCAGATCTATAGATAGGACCCTAACCAACTTTATTACTGATGTGATGTATGTATTGATCAATCATTATACCTCAAGCAAACAACCTAGTATGATTACATCACAAGAGACGATGTAAACCATACGCTAAAAAAATCAAGCAGTTCGTTCAGAAACTAACGATATCTAGGGCTTCTACACTTGACATTCTCCTCGAATGATGCTAAGGGCTGCTTCTTGGCCATCGTCTCTGACCCAATTTCCTTCGCTTGGACGGTGAAGAAAGGGAGATCATCATCCGTAGAGTCCTTCAACAAATCCCTCGTGCTCACGAGAATAGATGAGAACCAAGATTGTCATCTAGTAAAATTTTTTTGATGACTAGTTGAAAATGAAGTGGGAGAAAGCAATAGAATAATTTTTTTCGTAGATACTTTTTTTTGATTTTTGCAAATAAGTCCTAAAGAAGGTCTGTTTGGCTTCCTACAGTCAAGTCGGCTCTGATACCATCTTGTCGCGCCCCGATTTAATAAATCAGGACTTTTATTGAAATTCCATAGAAAATCAATAAAATAAGATGTTCATCATGCGACCACGTACAATACGAGCAATCATTCATGGTTCGTAGACCGCATTGGTACAAAAGTGAATAAAGATGAAGAGAAACTAATAAAACAAAGGGTCATAGATGAACGCCTCCTTCCAGTCTCGCCTTGACTGGGTCGCTACTCCAGACCTTCATCCTCCTCGTAGTAGACAGACTCTGGTGGTGTAAGTCAACGGGGGTGAGTACAAACGTACTCAGCAAGCCACCGAATGCAAATATAATGCAAGGTAATAACAAGGGAGATAGTGGCTAATTTTTGCGGAGGAGCATAATTTGTAAAGCAATTAAATGTGAACAATTTATTAGTACTGAAACGTAAACATGTGTATGCATCATCATCTTCTAACTCGAGGGGTACAGTCAGCCCACCTCACTCAACAGTCCTTACATGCCATGAATAACTCAACCATTCAAACAATTGTAACTAACTGCGAGTAGTCACACAACCCGCCCTTGACCGTGGGCTCGGCTTTTCGAAAAGATTAAATACTCTGATTAGAGGTGTACCACTGTACCCACAAGGCACACACTTATCACTTACACTAAAGTGTAACGAGATGACCCATACCACGGGAACTCATGCCAAAACCTTCCATATGGTCCTCCTCGACCCGACAATACCCTCTTATGGGTTTCATATGGTGTCCCAACGCGTCGAGCCTCACCATACCCCCCCTTGAGCCACGTTGGTACAAGTCACCCGCAGGTTGCCCCTTGCCCCCTCCACTATGGTGCATCGAGTCAGATTGTTCCATACTTTCAGTTAGGACTTATCCATTAGACTTGTGGTTGGTACGGAAGTGCTTTGCAACAGATCCCACAAACCGGTCCTTATAGTGCCCCGGGTGCGACCAACCAATGCCCTAGCTTGCACCCGGAACCCACCATACTTATAACATAGCCAACTCCAACAGAGTCCAGAGACAAGAATAACGGGGAAATTTCATATAGTAGAATCCATCTATCTACGACTCATTCTTTTTATCCTATAGCAGTTGTGCCGGTACATTGGGCACTAGCTAATACTTTTATATTAGAGTGACAAGGAGTTAAGGCTCAATAAGCATGGCTTGGGTTTGTACACAAGGACGGGGATCTAATAAAAATAAGTGTACGGCTTGATATTTGACTAATGCAATATTAACCTATGAGTTATAGCGATAATTTATTAAAACATGGGCTCGATGATGATCAAAATGGGGGTTGTGACTTGCCTTGCTAAGCAAATGGTGACGGTGGAACCTCGGGGTAAAACTCAGGATCTTCGACGGCGTCGTAGTCTTCTCGATACGGAAAATAAACACGACATTCAATAAACAATCCAAAAGTCACCAATACAAGCATACATGTTTTTGTTGGATTAAAATAGTGAAATGAAGTTATTATATCCTATGAAATTATTATATGAATTTTTAAGGTAATTTCAGAGAGTTCTGAGTTTTTATTATATGAAATAATTATTTATCCTAAAAGGGTTTTTGAATTATTATTAAATAAGAATAAAATGTGCAAAATAAATATACTGTTTTTATTGCATAAATGTGTAGAGAATAAAAAGATAGATTTTACAAAATTTGAATGGTCAAATTTGGAGCTAAATTGAAGGAGATATGAATTTTTGGAGTTTAAGATGAATTCTGGAATTATTTTTGAACCGTAAAAACGCAGGTCTACATGCGCGTGCTGTGCGGCATGCAAGGCGGGCCTACAACGGGATCAGGAGAGAAACGGGAGAGTATATAAATGAAGTTTTTAACCAATTTCTTATATGATGTTTGTATTTATTGTAATAGTTATAAAAATATTAAAAATTCAAATAAAAAGCCTAGTGTATATTTTTAGCTTGAAGAATTTAATAAAAATTTCCAAACCCAAAATTTGAATTCTTTTTGAGATTCTTAATTCCTCGTTGTTGTAACCATTTTATTATTCATACACGGTCCATATAATTTAAATTTTATTTTTTGCAATTTAAAATAAAATTTATAAAATCTCATAAAATTTTATTTTGTCTTGAGCAACTTAACATAAATTACTCATCTCACATCCTAAGTTATATATCATGATTTGTATTTATTTTTATCTTCTTTATTCAATATATAAAAATAGTTTTTAAAAAGGATTTTTAACGAAATTTAAATACGTAGTTGAAATGAGATTTTGACCTAATAAATCAAGATATATATTATTAATTTGACGATAAAGGATCCAGTAAAAATAATGAATAAATTAGATTAAATAGATTATCACGGATTAAGGGACGATACGAGAATAACCTATTATATATATTATAATCAAAGCGGGATCATCGGGTTTTGATAATGATATTTTAGGATCAATAGTAATTAATAGTTGAAACGTATCGATGAAAAAATAAAATGGATTAGATTAAACGAACAACATCAGGACATGTTAATGAACTATTTAGAGCGAACGCCACCTAACACGGTCAGGATAAAACAATGATTAATTAAATGTAGACAAGAAAGAGATGATTATTACCGTATGAAATCAGAACGGAGGTAACATGGACGGCAGAGGAGGAGATGGGCTTGCCTAGAACATCGAGGTACCAGCGGCATGGTTGTTCGGCGAGGGGGAGACATGGTGGCGGCTCGCTAGAGTAGTGGCACGGTGAGGCAGTGACAACACTCGGCGGAGGCAACAGGAAAGAGGAGAGGGACTGCGATGGAGGAAGTGGGAGAGGTGTTGGCTTGTGGAGGAGAAGAGATAAGAGGGCATGGCTTTTATAGAGGGAGGAGGCACCTGAATAAATGGAAGCTATGGGTAAGAGATGGAAATATATGTGTAGAATGAAATATAGGAAGAATAAAGGAAAGAGGAAGAAAGGAAATAGAAAGAGAAGAAGGAAGGAGAAAAGAAGGAAGGAGGAGGGTGCGGCCAAGAAAATGGAAGGGATAAAAAAGAAAGGAAGAAAGAAGGGAAAAGGAAAGGAAGAAAGAAAAAGGAAGGAAAATAGAGGGAGAAGAAGGAAAGAGGAAAAAGGAAGGGGAATGGAGAAATGGAAGGAGGGAGTCGAGGTGGCTGTGCGTGCAGCCAAGGGAGGTGCGCAGGAAAAAAAAGGAAGGGAAAGGAAAAAGAAGGAAAGAGAAAAAGGAAAAAAGGAAAGAAAAGAAAAGGAAAGGAGGAAAAATAGGAAAATATTTTTCTGAAAATTCAAAATTGAATTTTTAAGAAAAAGTAAAAAGTTTTTGGAAAGTTTGAAATTTAAAATAAATTTAGAAATTTTGGATTTTAAAGAAATAACGCGTGAATATTTTAACGAATAAACGACGGTTTGAAAAATAAATTAATTTTGTATTCGCGTCGAAATTAGAAATTCCGAACATGAACACCAAAACAAGGTTTTTAATTCATTTTTGGGAATATAAAGATAATTTTTAGAGTGATTTTTAATGGAATTTAAACACGCGGTTAAAATGGGATTTTAATTTCGCGACCGAAAATAGAATGTTGATTCCTTCGGATTTTTGATTGGGAAAGAAAAATATAAATAGTTGGAAATGATGATTCAAATTATATTGGAAAGAGAGTGGTTTAATTACTTTTTTATTAAAGTTATTTATTGAGATATTATGGATTACTATTCTAGTTACAAAAATGCTTAATAAAAACCTAAATTGATTTTAGGCGGAAGAAATTTACTAGAAATTTCTCAAGCCTAATTTTATTTGATTTTATATTATTTTCAATTGAAATTATTTATCATATATTTTATTCACACAACATTCTTGTTGAAATATATTTTATTAATTAGTATTATAGTTTTACAATGAAATGATATTGATTATATTTAATTCCTTTGCTCCAAAAATTTCGGAAAATTTTTGGGACGCAATTTAAGGCTAGGTGATTTTTCGGAAAAAATACACTAGCTGCGATTTATTTTTAAATGAAATTTTAAGCTCGTATTTTAGCTTTCCTATTTATCAATTTATACTTAATCCTTTTCTTGAAATTCATTTATTAATTACTTTATTTTATTTTTAACGCCTGATGAAAATCAGGGCGTTACAGTCGGGGTCCGAATACTTTGGATCTGAGATCCTCCGAAAGACTGTAATGTGTTCAAATTTTCTCTAAGTCTCAGAATATGAAAATATTCCTTGCGTATACTGCCTCCCTTCTGTACAGGTTAAATTCGGAGAGGTGTATTCGAGGGGCTACTGTTGGGGGAAATTGCTTCATTTTCAGGACTTATAGGTTAATAACTCAAAGACTCACTAAGCTTCAGAGCTGATGGGTTCTTACTCGAAGGTGGAGGCGTTAAGCCGAAGGGGGCCTCGATCTGTAGTCTGAAGGAGCCCTCCGCAATATACGAGGCTCTGAAGCTGAGCGACAGGATTGATAAGATGTTTGGCTTATCCGTTTGCCCCGGATAGCTTTACCTTTTTAACCCTACTTAGGGTACCGAATAGTTTCCACTATGTCGGTTGTAATCTAGGGGTAAATAGGTATTTTCCTTAGACACTTTGCCTATAAATACCCCCCTCTCTACCCTGTAACGAGGAGGAAAGATTCAATTACTCTAATACACATTCAAACTACTCAAGTTGTTATCCTTTCGGAGGCTAGAGTTAGTCCTCAAACACGAACTCTTAGTTTGCTTGTTCTTGACATTAGATAACCTGTTAGCGTAATCATTTACGCCAACACATGAGTATCAAGTTCATGTGTAAATCAAGTTTTGTGAATTGGTAAAGATACTATTGCTCTGATTCATTTTGGTTGGTTTAAATTTGAATTCTGAATTTTTAGAGGTGTGTTGGATGATCTGAATAAGGCATCACATTCGCGAGAAAGTGTCGAGGCACCTATTCACCCCCCTCTAGTCGCCATTCCGATCCCACAGAATCATAAGAGTCTGGACCAAAATGCGGCTCAAAGCGCAGTCCTTTGTCCTGCCTAAAGTCTCAGTCACGAGGTCCAAAGCCATATCTAGAATGACCTGGAGCTCTACCGAAGCGAAAACCACTCTCTAGAGCACGAGCACGAAAGTCGTGTCCTCTACCACCACCTACACGACGCGTCGTGGCCTCTAGCCTCTCTCCACGTCGAAGGACTCTCTATCTACCAACCTGCTGGTAGAACTGCTCTTGCCCACCTCGAGCTCTCTCTACTCTCTCAACTCGCTTCCTCCTGAAGCTAAACTCCTCAAGATGCCCATCTCTTTGACAAAACTCACAGTGATAGGTAGGCTTCTTGGGATGTGGTTGAGGCTTGGGGTTCTTGGACTTGGTGGTGTTGGGTGTAGACTCTTTTGTGTGAGAGGGTCCAGGTAGAGAGTCAAGAGAAGTGTGGAGATGCTTGGGCTTTGGGATCCAGACAGGCTTCCTAGGTGGAGCTTTAGGTTGTTCTTGGAAAACTCCATCCTTGGGCTGACATGCTTGGAAAGACTTAGTGGAGTGAGTCTTGGGATATCTCTGCACTGGAGTCATCTTACTGCACTCCACTGCACGACTAATGGCACTCTCAAAGTCAGCCTTGGTGTAGGTGTAACCTACCCCAAACCCATCCTGCCTCTTGAACTGCTAGATCATCATGCCGAGTTGTGGCTCTCTGGCACTCACCCAACTCAGGATCTGACGGAGGTAAGAGTTCTTTTTTGAGCAATAGCTAGCTCCTCTCTTGAGGTAGCTAGTACCTCCACCTGAGACAAGCAGATCTCACACTCTCTATCAACTTGGACAGACTTCTCAACTTTTAGCTTGATTTGTTCCAATCTCAGGGACAAGCAGTTCTCACAAACAGTGGGTGGAACTAACAATGTCTTAAGCTCTAGCTTAGTCTGTTCAAGCTCAGCTCTGACTCTCGCTAACTCACCAAACTGCTCATCACTCTTGGCTCTCAGCTCAGCTAAAGCAGCTAAATGGGATGGGCAGTCCACACAGGGCACGATGGCATTGACATGAGCATCTTTCAGCTCCAGCTGAGCACTCTCAAGCTCAGTGGCCAAAGCATCTCTCACATCTACCCTCTTTGTGTACATGGACTTCAGAGTCGTCAGGTCACACAAAAGCACCTCACCGTTAGGGCACTCACTGCTACCACCGAAGAAAGGGGAAGAAGATAGACTCTCAATCTTGCCATTGGCCATGGCAAGCTCAATCTCAAGCTCATCTATCCTCTTCTTAGCCCCTCTAAGCAGTTTCTCCCGATATCTCAACTCCTAACGGTTCTCTTCTAGTAAATCAATGACTTCTTGTTCATAGGAAGATACCTTTTCATTGTCGTCGTCGTCGGAGTTGTCGGGGGGAGCCCTTCTGTTCCTTATCCCCAAGAGCCATTGAGCAGAAGCTCTTGTGGGATCTTCGTCTATGGTGCGAGCGGCTCTTTAGCTTGTCCCCAAAGGCCATGAAGAAGAGGCCGACTAGATCATCCTTGTCCTTCCCCTTCTTGATCATGGTCTCATCATCACTTGAGCTTGATGAAGAGGAATTAGCTTCTCTCCATCTCGGCGAAAAAGGCCTTGTCTCACTTCTTGTTCTCACGCCGGTAGTCCTTCAAGGCCTTTCGAAAGAATCTCGTCTTTGGATTGTCCTTTGTGAAGGTGGAGCTATCGTGCTTGCTAGAGTCATAGGAGCCACCACCGGTGCCCTTCTTGTGACCGTTCTGCTTGGGGCAGTCGGTGATGATGTGACCTGGATCACCACACTCAAAGCATCCGGATTTTGTGCCGTGTCTTTTGAACATTCGTTTATCATAGACACGATGCACCCGGTTGTTAAGAAGACACAGATCATCATCTACTAATGAATCAAGTTGGTCCACACTGATAGACATCAAGTAGAACGTAGCACAGCTCAAAGAGGAGTCAGCATAAGGTGTCACAAGGGCCAGGGTTTTTGAGCCAGATCTAGTGAGATTTGATCTCAACTCGATATCAACCTCTGTGGCCTTGAGCTTACTGAAAAGCTCTGCGATGGTCAAGGTATCGTAAGAGGTGCTCTTAATGATAGAGGATACCTTGATCTCCTAGATCTTGGGGTCCAAGGTATGAAGAACCTTGAGCGCCTGCTCATGATCTCAAACCAGCTGAACTCCATCGGCCTTGTTGGCCCTAAGCTTGTTGATGATCGATTGAAAATGACCAAACAAAGCTTCAATAGATTCACCCGGATTCTGTGTGAAATTTTCATATTCACGCCGGTAGGTCTGATAGAGCCGAGCCTTATCTTGGGCTATCCCCTCATGGTGTGCCTGGAGGGTAGCCTAGATCTCTCTAGCAGTGCTGAGATGGCTCACACGCTCAAACTCAGTGGGACCTAGACCAGAAAATAAAATATTCACAACTTTGTTGTTGTTGTGATGCTAGGCGACTATCTCGGGGGAAGTGCGCTCAACAACAGGAAGCACAGTAAAAGTTTCGTGAACACAAACATCCCAAATGTTCGAGCTCTCGCTCATGAGATAGGCTCGCATGCGAGTCTTCCAGTAATTGTAGCCAAAAGCTTCAAGGGACGGAACCTTGCCACAGGAAGTCATGATCACTACCTTGGGTTAGAACCGGTTAAGGTATGGAAAACCATAACCAATATCTGATACCACTTGTAGGACCGAAAGTAGTAACCAAGGGGGGGGAATGGGCGCCTAAAAATTATTTTGAATCAATGGCCTTCTCCCCACCCAACGCACCTCAACAGACAATCAGCAGAAGCAAAAACAGATCACAAGTACTAAAATAATCTAGCCTAAAAATGACTGGTGTCCTAGTCGAAAAGACACCAACAAAGTACTTAAAGGCAGATTAACAGGACATTCAACTCATACGTATTTTAAGCATCATAAAGATAATTATCACATGCATTTAACAAAAAAACACAATAACTACAGATGATTAAATATGTTCTCAACCAATCACAAATCATAGACTGCCGAGCATCGAGCACCTAGGCTGCCGAGCAGCTGCATCCACAGCACATGCACCAAGCGCCGACTCCACCGCCTGAGATGCTGCGCGCTCCGCTTGCCGCACGGCTGACACGCGCGCTGCTGCAGCTTCATGCTCCCCGCCCGGCTTGTGTTGCGCAGTCACGCACAGCCGCCTGTGTGACGTCTAGAGAAAAACTGGCAGCCCGAAGAGAAAGACCAGTGGCCAAGCTAAGGCACTAAAATGGCTCGTGCCGGAGACACGCACAGACTGTGAGGATTGGTTCGAAGAAAACCGACACCGGCGATGTGGAATAAGGAAGAGCAGTGGCGGCTGAGCAGGAAGAAGAACCCAGGAAAATGAACTCTAATTTTTTAATTGCGAATGAGTTAACCCTAACCCTAGGTATTGGGGCCTTTTTATAGGCAGCCCAATAAATGGGAAAAGACAGATTTACCGCTACGATTTAAACAGACACTGAAATAAAAATGGAAAAGACCAAAATGCCCTTAGGAGTTTTATAGACTCAACTGACACAGACTATGGTCCTAAAAGGAAAAATAGTAAAATCCTAAATAAAGATAACTTGTTCTGATGCAGAGCTTTCGTAGTAGCTACAGCTTCGCTTCAGAACAGTCGGATCCAAGATCAGCGGTCTGGATTGGGCGTTGGTTTTGCACCGAAACTGACAAAGCATCCACCGTCTTCGCATCGGGTACCTGGATTGGGCCGGCGTATTCCACATCTCCCTCAGCCCAGCATTCGCTCGCCGCCCGTGTACCTGAGTCAATCCCAGTCAACAGACCAGTGGATCTCCTACTGCTCCTAGCCCATGTACTTGGATTGGGTTGGCCCGACTCCGCGGTCCCTCTGCCCGGCAGTAGCTCGCTGCCCGTCTACTTGAGTCAAACGCAACACAGACACGGCAGGTCTCATCTTCTCTTCACATCTTCTCTTTGACTTCCATTGACAATCACTCATCACATCTGGAGCCATGAGGCCCATGATCTTCATCATGGCTCCTCAGCGGCCACGTCTTCGGGGAGGTCTTCACTTCCTTCGAAGGGGTTCTCCCGGTCTTGCGAACTGACATAGTTAGTTCGGAGCACGGATGGAGCTGCTCGAGGAGTTCCAGTTGCTCGAGGTCTTTTGACTACTTCAGGTGTTTGAGGAACATCTGAAGGTCCTGCTCTGGAGGTCCAAGGGGACCTTTGTAGGGGGCTAGTGGCTATACTCCACTTGGGAGGCATGACTTATGAAGCTAAGCAAGGTCCGAAGACCAAGGGTTTCGAACGGTGGTAGAAGGCGAAAAAGGCCTTTGAACTTTACTCGAAGCCCCTTGCCAAAGGGTGTGCGGAATCCTGGGATTCCGAAACTCCATCCACAAATGCACTTCGAAGTATAGATAGTGGCAGAGAACTAGCTTTTAGTACTAAGTTCCGCACGGACGGTGCCAATTGTTGGCTTAATGGATTACGCTAACAAGTTCTATAAAACCAAGAACTGACAAATGAGGTGTTTGTGAATGCGGACTACCTTAAGCCTCCGAAAAGGATAATAGCTTATAATAGTTCGAAGTGTGCATTGAATATCGGAATATTCGATGCCTCTTACAGGGCAAGAAGAGGGGTATTTATAGGTAAAACTCTCTAGAGAAAAGACCTTTTTACCCCTCAATTACAACCGACATAGTGGATACTATTTCGGTATCCCTTATAGGGCTAATATGTTAAACATGCTCGAAGGATGTTGACAAGGTGGACGTCTCATCCTTCTGGTTGTTTTCCAAACTGGAGGGGAAGCCTTTCGTAAGGTCTCTTTGGACCGGAGCCTGGACGAACCCTTCGGCTTCGAGCCCTTCAATCTGAAGGCAAGTCTTGGGCTCCAAGATTAAGACTTGCCTTTATCTTGGAATCTTGAAGGATCATGCGGATGAAGTTTTTTCCCCAACAGATATGGTATTGAAAGTTCTGACGAGCCAGAAGTTCCGATTCGGAATCGAGGAATTTTTCTACTGATCGAAAGTTCTGATATGGTATTGGAAGTTCCGAGGTGGTGATAACAGATTGGATCTGTTGCATGTCATACTGTATCAGGAGACCTAAAATACCCTGTCGGATGTTCCAATATAGGATCAGAAGTTTCGACGTGGGCAAACAGATTTGATCTGTTACGATTTTGAGGGTTTCAAGATTAGCACGACCAAGGGGCTCTCAACCCTATAAAAGGAGAGGAGGACATCTTGGAACAAGCAATAAGCCTAGATTAGACCTACCATCAAAGAGTTCTCTCCTCCCTTTCTTTATCTCAATCGTTGAGGTTAAGGATCCCCCGTCTCTCACGTGTGATGCTAGCACGCTGCCGTGGAACGTTCTCCATCCCTGTATGTGTGGACTCTGTGGAGGCGTTGCTCCAATAGCGACACTCGTGGACATCTACATGTGAACAACTACGTCGTCTTCATAGATCGGATTGGCGAAGGACGACAAGGACAAAGCGAGGATAGGCTTGATGTGCTACTCCGACCTCTTCTTCCACTGCACCTAGCATGTCTCATGCTAGAAGGTACTGATCCATGATCTCACATGCGCATGAGTCTTGAGCCTAGGTTGTAAATTTTGAATTTGTCGGCTAGCGTAGCTCCCCCATAACTCAACACGTGCCTCTCAATAACATGATGCAAAATGAGATAATCGATTTTATCTTGAAGCACATTATACATAGCTTCGGTATTCTCCAAATTCTTACTACAGAAAAGGGTGCTTCATTTGTTTCTAAAGAGATGTGTGATTTTACCGAATCTTATGGTATAAATTTCATAAACTCTTCACCATACTATGCTCTGGCCAATGGTTAGGTCGAGTCTAGTAATAAAAATGTGATTAAGCTCGTTAAAAAGATTGAAGAGTTTCATAGACAGTGGCATAAAGTGCTTTCTGAGGCATTATGGGCATGTAGAGTTGGAAATCATGGTGCCACCAAGGTAAGTCCATATGAGTTGGAGTATGGACAAGAAGTCGTTTTACTCATAGAGGTGACCGATAAGAGATTAAGGGCTCTAGAGGCAATAGAAAGAGACAAGAGAACAGTGGCTAGAGCTTACAATAAGAAGGTGAAAGCAAAATTGTTTTAAGTTGGTGACTTGGTTTGGAAGGCGATTTTGCCCTTAGGCACGAAAAGCCTAGAGTTTGGCAAATGGTCGCCTAGTTGGGAAGGTCCCTTTAGAGTTGTTGAAATCGCTCCGGGTAATCCATATTTGTTAGATTCTTTGCAAGGAGAGTGTTGGGGGAAGATAATCCCGGAAACCGAAGGGGGAGGCCCTCGGTCGGAGGGCCCGAAGCCTAACGCCAGGGGCTACCTTCCGGAGGCAAGAGATCAGAGGCCGCCCTCCCGGAGAAGGTGCCGGAGGCCGCCCTCCAGGAAAAGGAACCGGAGGCTGCCCTCCGGCTGAGAGGCATCGGGGGCCACCCGCTGAAAGAAGACGTCGGAGGTCGCCCTTCGGCGCGGGGCACCGGAGGCTGTCCTCCGACGGCAGGAGGCCGGAGGTCCTCTTCCGATCCGTAGTGGCGAACCCGAAGGGAGTTTTGGCGGGAAAAGGATTGGGAGATCGTACGAAGGGACAGGATCGTGATCCTCTGGGCCGTGTCGGGCGGCGCAGGAGGCGTCCGACACGGCTGGCACGCTGTCAGAGTCGAATCTTCTTGTCTGTACTATGTATCGTCTGTTTTGTCTGTACTACCGACCGGTGTTTGGTCAGGTAGCCATTGGCGGTCCAGAGGCACTTAGCCCTCTGGACGGGGCGCCTTATAAATACCCCCCACTACAGTTGTAACATGCAGGCTCAAGAGGGCATCGAATACACTACTCTCATTTTCCACTAAGAAAACCTGCTGGTTCGATCTGTCGTCCCAACAGTTGGCGCCATCCGTGGGGATCCTAGTCCGAAAAGCTAGCGTCCTCTACACCCATCCACCCAAGCATGTCGAGCCGGAAGGGGGCGAGCACGGTCCCCCTGCACAGGTCAGCTCGTACCGCCGGGGCCGAGCCTGCCTCAGCCGTCGACCCCAACCCTCCAGCTCCCACCACCACGCCCATTGGAGCAGCGTCCCCGATGGACCCCGTCCAGGTGCAGGAAGAGACGCCCGGAGCCCGGGGCGCCGACGGCTTACCCGAACCGACCTCCGCCAACCTGGTCGGGTCGCCGGGTGGGCCGCCGGAGCAGCGTCCCCCGAGCGGACCTCCAGTAGTGTCCCTTCGGACAGACTATGTCCGCTCGCGGGACCCCGACACCACTTCCGGAGGAAGCGGGAGCCAAGCTGATGCCTTGGCCGCCGAGAATGCTAAGCTAAAGGCGGAGCTGGCTCTGTGGCGCCAGGAAGCGTCGCTCCGGCCCCCGGCCCCTCCGGCGCCTTTCCGCGCCGCGAAAGCCGCAGTCACGGACTTGAGCGATGACGAGAACCCTCCGGATGAGGAGAACACATCTTATGACGAGGACTCTCCCCTGCACCCGGATCTCCAGAGGGTGCGCTTCGGCTCGAACTTTCGCGCCGCCAAGCTCCCTAAGTATTCCGGGGACTCCGACCCCGGTGAGTTCTCTCGCTCGTACGCCCTGGCGATAGAAGCGTCTGGGGGGAGCCGGGACACCATGGCCAAATGCTTCCCCCTGGCGCTAGAGGGGATCGCCCTTCGGTGGTTCTGGTCCCTCCGGCCAGGGACTATTCACTCGTGGGAGCAGCTGAAAAAGAAATTCGTCAACAACTTCCAAGGGACCTTCGTGGCCCCTATGTCTACCAGGAGTCTTTTCCAAGTGAAGCAGCAGCCCGGGGAAACCTTGCGGCAATACTCCCAGTGCTTCGCGCACACCAAGGCCCAAATCAAGGGGCTCTCGGCTTCCTCCGTCATCGATGCGGCCCGGGAGGGCGTCACCCACCCAGGCCTCCTTGATAAGCTCCACCGGAAGCCCATCTCTTCGGTGGCGCAGGTCATGACGTACTTTGGAGAGTACGCCAGGTCCGAAGAGGGCCAAATACGCCGGCAAGCGATGGTAGCCCCCGTCCGGGCCCCGAGCGCCAGGACATGCGAAGCGCCTCCGGATCCTAGCCGGGGTGCGCGTCACGTTTCCGACTTCCACCGCCCGGAGCCCGCTCGGCAGGATCTCATAGATCGGGACTCGCGGCGGAGCCGAAAGCACTTTCGGGGGGAAGTCCTTAGTATCACCCCTCAAGCGCCTGCCAAGCACCTGCATACGCCCGGCGGGAGTCGCCAGGCCAGACCCAGGCCTCCACCCCGAGCGCCTTCCAGAGGAACCTTTTACTGCAGCATCCACGGAGAGAACCGGAGCCACGACACCGACTCCTGCCGGACCATACTCGCCCTTCGCAGCGACTACCTCCAGCGCCAGGCCGGTCGCGGCTCCTCCGACCGAGGGAATCCTACCCCTCGGCCAGAACCGGTCCAAGTAGTCGGGCGCCGAGAAGAGCCGGAAGCCGCGGTCCCGGTCGCGGAGTTCGGCGGAGTCCCAGCCCCCAAGCTGGAAGCCGCCCCGGACCACGGCAAGCGCGTGGTCCTTCCCATAACCGGGGGAGGAGCCCTGGGTGCCCTGTCCAAGCGACAGCGCCGAGACTACGTCCGGGAGGTCGGGCATATCGGCACGTCCGGCCCCTCGATCCTCCCAGAGTGGTCTCATGTCCCCATCACCTTCACCGCCGAAGACGCCGCCGGAGCCGAGGTGCGTCGCATTTTGGTCGACGGGGGGAGTTCTGCTGACATCATCTTCGTGCAGGCCTTCGATCAACTGTGCTTATCACGCAAGCACCTTTTGCCAGCTTCGCGCCCGCTCCAAGGCTTCGCGGGCCCCCCGCTCGATGCGCTGGGCCAGGTCCTGTTGGAGGTGACCTTCGGCACCGCGCCCCTCCAGCGTCGCGAAGAGATCCTGTTCGACGTCGTCGACGCTCCTTACGCCTACAACGCCATCTTCGGGCGAGGGATACTCAACCGCTTCAGCGCCATCGCCCACCACAACTACCTCTGCCTCAAGATGCCGACTCCCGGAGGGGTGTTGTCCGTCCTGGGCGACCAAGCCGCAGCCCGCCGGGTCGAGTACGGCCATACGGCGCCACTGGAGCCGCGACAGGTCCACAGTGTCCGCGAAGGTGCCGACGAAGCCGGCCTCGCAGGAGGCACAGATCCTGCGCAGAAGGGGCGCCCCGCCAAACCCCTCCCAGAGGGGGAAATCATCACCAAGACCCTGACCCGAGGAGGAAAAGAGTACCCGATCAAGTTCGGAGGGGGCTTGGAGCCAGAAGTATCAGCGCAGCTCGAAGCCATTATTTGCGGCAACCTCGACATCTTCGCATGGTCTGACGAAGTTCCAACCAGGGCACCTCGTCCTCCGCGCGGTGGTCGCCCCCACCAAGTTGGGCAACAAGTGGGAAGGACCGTACATTGTCACAAAGTCCGGACGACCAGGATCCTACCGACTCGCTACCCTGGAAGGCGAAGAGCTGAAGCATACTTGGCATGCCGAGCACCTGAAGCGCTATTTTCCATAACACCGTCAATGTATTTTCCTAGCGGCCGCCGCCGCCTGTTTTTTGTCTACCAATTGTGTAATAAAATATTCAGCCGAATGTGTCGCCCAACACAGCTGGCGCAGCGACTCCAGGAATTTCGCATTCGGTTCCGAGCTATGACTCGACGCGCCCTCGCATTCGGGTTCCGAGCTCCGGCTCGACGCACCCTCTCCCTCGGGTTCCGAGCTATGACTCGACGCGCCCTCGCATTCGGGTTCCGAGCTATGACTCGACGCACCCTCACATTCGGGTTCCGAGCTCCGGCTCGATGCACCCTCACTCTCGGGTTCTGAGCTATGACTCGACGCGCCCTCGCATTTGGGTTCCGAGCTATGACTCGACGCGCCCTCACATTCGGGTTCCGAGCTCCGGCTCGATGCACCCTCACTCTCGGGTTCCGAGCTATGACTCGACGCGCCCTCGCATTTGGGTTCCGAGCTATGACTCGACGTGCCCTCGCATTCGGGTTCCGAGCTCCGGCTCTATGCACCCTCACTCTCGGGTTCCGAGCTATGACTCGACGCGCCCTCGCATTTGGGTTCCGAGCTATGACTCGACGCGCCCTCGTATTCGGGTTCCGAGCTCCGGCTCGATGCACCCTCACCCTCGGGTTCCGAGCTATGACTCGACGCGCCCTCGCATTCGGGTTCCGAGCTCCAGCTCGACGCACCCTCACCCTCGGGTTCCGAGCCATGACTCGACGCGCCCTCGCATTCGGGTTCCAAGCTCCGGCTCGACGCACCCTCACCCTCGGGTTCCGAGCTACGACTCGACGCGCCCTCGCATTCGGGTTCTGAGCTATGACTCGGCGCGCCCTCGCATTCGGTTCCGAGCTCCGGCTCGAAGCACCCTCGCTTTCAGGCTCCAAGCTCCGGCTGGACGTGGCGTGCATTCTCCGCACTCTCTCTCCTGAACTACTTAGCGCCCAGCCGGTAAACCAGCTACCCGCTAAGGGGGGGAGGAAGAGAAGGAGCAAGGCGCAGACTTCAGCAAGCACATAAAGCATACAATGTTCATTACAAATCAAAGAAGAAAATCAAGAAAAGTTCTCATCCAGGCCAAGCAAAAACCGCGGGCCCCTCCGGTTGGAAGGGCCCGAAGTCGTGGGCACGCTCCGCCCGGACCTCTCTTTACTCTTCCTTCTTCTGGGCACGAAAAGCCCTTTGATCCGCTCAAAGCTGAGCCCAGCTATGCAGACCGTCCTCCTCGGGGGGCGCTTCGCCCAAACCGGCCTCCGTGTCAGACCAATCAACCGGTTCGGGGGACGAGGACGGCGAGCGGAACCCTCTCTCTTCTTCCTTCACATGGTTCAGAACCCCTTGGAGGACGTCGGGGTCGACGCGTCTGTCACTGCTGCGGGGAAGAACGAAGCGCGCAGGCCGGTTTGCTCGCATAGCTTCGAAGATAGCCCATCGATGTCGAAGGGCGTCATCGGAATCAAGCACCTCGACGTCACGATCGCAAACGCGAACACCCTGAGTAAGCTCCGGAAGAATACTCTTTATTAAATATATGACCAAATTCCCTAAGCTATTACATGGTAAGGCAAGGATAGGTCTCTAAAGCTACACCTGTGGATCCGGCAAGCGGGCCGAGGTCGAAGGCTTCGAAGGAGCCGGAGGACCGCGTGCGCGGAGCACCTCCTCCAGCCAAGCCTGGATCGCCGCGGGGCCCTCGGTCTGCCAAACCGCCTTGAGCGCCCTCTAATACTGAGTCAGCGCGAGGCTCGGCGTCCAG
Source organism: Zizania palustris (assembly GCA_019279435.1). Taxonomy (NCBI): domain Eukaryota; kingdom Viridiplantae; phylum Streptophyta; class Magnoliopsida; order Poales; family Poaceae; genus Zizania; species Zizania palustris. The sequence continues at coordinate 1,210,709 of JAAALK010000079.1, forward strand.
AGGTGGTCCCCCACGAAGGCAACCGGGTGCGGACTCGAAGACGAGGGAAGCGGGAGCCCAGATGCCTCGAGGTGCCGGAGAATCCCGTACGCGGCCACCCGGGCGGACACCTCGCCATACTGTGCCATGACGAGATGTATCTGCCGGATGGCGGACCGGATGAACTTCACCCGGCGGACTAGGGGCTCCCGGGCGATGTCGAACGTGCTGCAGCCGGTACCGTAGCGCGCCAGCATCTTCCGCAAGGATTCCGCAGCGTCGGCCGCCGTCTTCCCGGCCTCAGCAAGTTCCTCGGTGACCTCCCCGTTCTGGGCGTTGAGGTCCACTTCGACTCCCTCCAGTTGGGTCACCCGGGCCTCGAGGGCTTCGACCTTGGTTGCCGCCTCCGAGGCCTGGGCCTAAAGCCGGGACACCTCCCCTTCGAGCCGCTCTGCTTCCACGGCCCGGGACCGGAGCACCTCCGCTTCCAAATCGTCGGCGCGGGCGGCCCGGGCCCGGAGCCTGTCCAGCTCCGCGATGCGGGCCCTGCGGGAGTCCGCCTCCGCCGCTTGGGCCTCCAACGCCCCGATCCTCGACACCTGAAGCCGAAGGGCCTCGGCCTCCAACGACCGCTCGCGGGCTAGCCTATCCGTGGTAGCCACCCGGGTCACGAGCTCCGCGGCGTACGCCTCGCGTTGTTGGCATTCGGAAAGTAGGGCAGACAACTGCCCCTGCGCCAGTGCTACCACCTGCGTACGGAAAGATGGTCAGAAGGGCTGCTAAGGGAGCGGCGAATATGTCCGAAGAAGTACCTGGCCCGCTGCCGTCTCGACGGCCCTCCCGAGGTCCAGGCCATCTGATAGCCCCAGCTCGCCTATCACCGGAGCCTCCCGCAGCCGCAGGTAACAGTCGTGGACCGGGGCCACCTTGAACGCGAAGTCCTCGCCGTCCACTAAGAAAGGGCGCAGGAGCGGCACGGAGCCTTGCGCGGCTCGACGATCGGAGGGAGGCCGAGGCCGGACCTCAGCGTCTCCGGCGGACTCCCGAGGGGCCCTTTCGGTGCTCCTGGACTCCGCCTCGTCCCGTGAGCCCAAGGCCCTCCTCGTGACGACAGGGGCTCCGGACCTCGCGTCCGGAGCATCCGCGGGGTAGGGGGCGATGGGCTCCATGCCTCCGGCCGGTGTGTCTGTGCGAGCGAATAAGAGTTAAAAGTGGAAAAGCCCCTGGCGCACGGAGAAGTGTGGCTAAGTTACTATACCTGCGTCCGCAGCGTCGCCGGGGCAATCCGGGGGCTGGAGGTGGCCCGACGGGCTTGGGCGGTAGAAGAGGTTGTCGATGGAGTTCGGCGGAGAGCCCGCCGCCGCCGCGGCCAGTTCGGCCTCCTTGTCGGTGCTCTTCTCGATGGCGCCAAGCGGGTCGGCTAAGCCCCCGCGGTCCAAGCTGTCCGCGGCCCTGCTCTCGTAGGAGCCCGCGGAGCCCCCCGTCGAAATGAGTGCGGGCGAGGAAGCGGTTCCGGGGCGAGGCGTCGCTTCGGTGGCACGCGCCCCTTGTCCGGCCCCCGGCGCGGGCTCCGTTGGGTTCGGGCGAGGAGGAGCATCTCCACTTCTTCTGTCGTCCGGCCGGACCGGTGGGGTCGGAACCGGAATCGCCGGAGGGTCTCCTGACTCTGATTGGGCCCCCTCGCTGGAACCCCCTCCTTCGGAGTGAGAGGCCGAAGAAGGTCCCGGGGACATGTGCTTCGGCCCCTTCACTATCCTCTTCTTCTTTGAGCGGCCCGGAGAAAGGCCGCCATCGGCGTCGTTCGCCTTCCTCTTCGAGACGTCCCGAAGGACCTCGCCCTCCGGAAGGGGCGGGGGCGTGAGCTCGAGCGCCCCCCACACCCTGTTGAAGCGCTCCCAAGAGCCCACCAGCTCCAGCCGGCGGGCCCGTTCGGCTGCGGTTGGGACCCCGAGAATCCTCTCCGCCAGGCGGGTGACTTCCTCGGGCGTTCGGGCGACGAGCGATCCTGCATCTCTTCGTCAGGGCCGGGGTACTCCTCGAGCATGAAAGGCAAGGATAGAAGCAACCAAGAGTTGGCACTTACCAAGCCGGCGGGAGAGCTTCGAAGGCATCGACTCGTCTCGGCTGCATCGGAGTGAGGCGGGCAACTCCTCCTTCAGCGGAGGGATCTCGAGGGCCACAAACTCCTCCGCCAAGTCCCGCATGCTCATCCGGCGGGCGACGATCTGGAGAAGTTGTACCCTCGCGGAAATCGTCTTGGCGTTGGCCTCGATGCGCGCCTCTCTCCGGAACCAGATGTGGCGCGGGATCCCGGCCAGGCTGGAGGCGAGCCCTACGCGGACGTAGAACCACTGGTTCACCCACTTCGAATACCACCTCTCGTTGGTGGCCTTCGCCGGGAAGGAGTCCGCATATCTCCTTCGGAGCTGGAAGTTGATGCTCCCGAAGGCCAGCACCCGGCCTCCCTTCTTCTTCGGCTGGCAGACTGCTTCGTGCATCTCCGAAAAGACCTCTGCCCTCCCCTCGCAGCCTTCGGCGCGCATGGCCCACTCAAAGATGGCGAGGCGGGCCACGACATTGGGGGACAGCTGCGGGAGCTCCAGATGGAACGCGTCCAGCACCCCGGCGAGAAGCTCCGAGGTGGGGAATCCCAGGCCCGCGTCGAAGAAGGCTTCAAAAACGACGACCTCGCCTTCCCGCTGTTGCGGGGTCGTCTCCCGGCCCGGCCTCCTCGCCGGCGTCTCTGGACTGAGACGACTCCTGGTCGCTTGCTCAATCGATGTTTCGGTGCACGCAGATGGCCCGAGCTCCAAGGTTTGCTCTCAGAACCGCTCAGAAGCGGGGCGGAGATCTCGCGCGCCACGCACCTCCGACGTGTCGGTCACTGTCGCCGCTGCTGCTGCCGCCATCTGGCATTGCAAGAAGCGCGGATCCATCGCCATTGCAGGGGCAGTGTTCCTCGCCATTCTTGAAGAACAGAGAGAGGGAATGCAGAGCTCAGGGAGCAGGTTGAATGGCGGCTCGAGTGGCTAGAGTTGGCGCGTATGGGCGAACGAGGAGGAAGCCGCGAGGGGGATTATATCCTGTTGCGAGACCGACGGTTCCCCTCCTGATCCGGTTAGCGTGTGAACGCGGCGGATTGCGCGGCACCGCATTAAGGCCGACTGGCGCATCGGGGCACGGTGGCGGCCTCCCAGCGGCCTGCCTCCTCGATGCCATCTGCACGTGCATTAATTGCTTCCGGCGGCGCCCGTCCGGCCCCTCAGAATCGGAGCCCCCCGGGTCAAGGTGTGTTGGTCTCCCGTCGGCTCGGTCAACTCTCTTCGGCATGATGGAAAAAGAGGGCTCGAGGCGGACTTCAACCCCCTGGCCTCTTGCCTCCTTACCCCGGCGCCCCTCCGCGCCGCGGCGGATTCGGCACCTTAAAGCGAGGTACGCGCCAGCGAGAAATATCAGGATTATCTTGTGCGCTTTCACCCCCTCTTATTGCAGGATTACGAGCGGGAAGAAGGGAGGGGCTACTGTTGGGGGAAGATAATCCCGGAAACCGAAGGGGGAGGCCCTCGGTCGGAGGGCCCGAAGCCTAACGCCAGGGGCTACATTTCGGAGGCAAGAGATCAGAGGCCGCCCTCCCGGAGAAGGTGCCGGAGGCCGCCCTCTGGGAAAAGGAACCGGAGGCTGCCCTCCGGCTGAGAGGCATCGGGGGCCACCCGCTGAAAGAAGACGTCGGAGGTCGCCCTTCGGCGCGGGGCACCGGAGGCTGTCCTCCGACAGCAGGAGGCCAGAGGTCCTCTTCCGATCCGTAGCGGCGAACCCGAAGGGAGTTTTGGCGGGAAAAGGATTGGGCGATCGTACGAAGGGACAGGATCGTGATCCTCTGGGCCGTGTCGGGCGGCGCAGGAGGCGTCCGACACGGCTGGCACGCTGTCAGAGTCGAATCTTCTTGTCTGTACTATGTATCGTCTGTTTTGTCTGTACTACCGACCGGTGTTTGGTCAGGTAGCCGTTGGCGGTCCAGAGGCACTTAGCCCTCTGGACGGGGTGCCTTATAAATACCCCCCACTACAGTTGTAACAGGCAGGCTCAAGAGGGCATCGAATACACTACTCTCATTTTCCACTAAGAAAACCTGCTGGTTCGATCCGTCGTCCCAACAGAGAGTGATTTCGTAGAGCTTTGAATGGTAGGTATTTGAAAAAGTACTTCCCAAGTGTGTGGCAAAATGCTTGAAGTGTCAAAAGGTCGATATGGAGTATATCGCTCTTAGCTCGTTGTGCTTTTGGCTCACTAAGTTAGCCAAAATGCAGGGGGAATATGTTGATAGTAAAAACTGGCATTAATGGTCAAAATTGTCAAAATGTCAAAATTGGTACATTTGGCCGAAAATATACAATTCCTGGCATAGGCCGGTCTGACCGGCCCTATAAGGCCAATCTGACCGAAACAATCTTAGTCCGATTCAGATTGGGTTGTTTCGGGATATTTTTATCTCTAATCAACTTGTGACAACTTGGACGTGTTTTTTAATCAGATTAGATCCCAGGCACGTTATGACAAACCCCTATAATATAGGGGCAAGGCCGATTCAATGCCCCCCTGAAAACATAATAGATCCAATCTATTATTTACCTTGAATCATACCTTTACTTTTCAATCTACTTCCTTGCCCTAGGATTAGTTAAGCACGTCCATTTTCTTGGTTTGCACTGTAAACTATCCATCCGCCACGTCATAATCACGATAAGCCTTGTTGATTCGCCTGTGAATCTTCCATTTAATTCACGTATTGGATTTTCATCGTTTCATCGGTTTTTATCGATAATTCAGTCTGTTTGCCGAATTGGCTCTAATTTCTTGGTGTTTTTAATAGTTTTCTTATTCATATTGATCACCAACAAGTTTTAGATCCATCCGACATCTATAAGTTGGTTGCCGGAGTCCGGAGACCACTTTCCAAGACTTGTCATTCTAACCAGTGGCACTTGCCCAGTCTAACCGGCCCATGTTGCGCCGTCATTAGGCGTGCCAGCACACCTCGGTCTGACCGGTGGCTCAAGGCCAGTCCGACCGACTGAGCATCAGAGCCCTATTTCGACTATCTTCGCAACAAGCTCTGGGATCCTTCGGCCTTCCCCGTCTACTTTGGTCCAACCATCAGCGACGCGTCGGTCTGACCGCACTGTGCCACCACGCACCGGTCCGACTGACGCCACACGGTCAGTCTGACCAATAGTGTGCAACGTCCGGCCGGCACCCCTCTACTCCCTGATGGTATGACCATTAGGACTACACCGGTCTGACTAGCTCCTCTAGGCCGGTCTGACCGACCCTACGGCTTCAGTAAAACCGGCCCTAGTTTGGCCGGTTGATTGCTTTTTTCATCTTTCGGCTAATTAGGTTGCATCCCTAAGTGTGATCTGATTGCCTGGTAACTCCACCCTCCCTTGTCACTATCAAGGGTCGTTAGAACATGACGTAGGCATCAGTGATTTGGTACTTTGATCGACAGATTTTATTGTCAATAGGTCAATCATTATGATTTAAGCAAACAACCTAGTATGATTACATAATAATATATGTTGACCATACTCAAAATAAACAACCAATTCGTTCTGAAATTAACGATATCTAGGGACTTCTACTCTTAACGATCTCCACAAATGGCGCTGAGGTCTGCTTCTTGGCACACCATATGGAATCCATCTTGAAACTCCGGTTCTGGTGAAAGTAGAGGAGCTTAGTCAAACCACTGAGCTCTCCAAAGAATCCTTGTTACTTGCGGAAAAAGTTCTGTTTCAAAATAAGCTTCTACATTTTGTAAAAAGACCTTAAGAAAATTAAGTGGGATGGAGTCAAGGTTACAATGCAATAGAATAAATTTTCGTAAATATTGTTTTTTAAAAATATTTTTCACATAAATCCTAAAGACGGTCTGTTTGGCCTCTTGTAGTCAAGTCTGCTCTGATACCATCTTGTAATGCCCATGATTTAATAATTCCGGACTTTATTGAGTTTCCAAAGAAAACAATAAATACAAGACGCTCATCACACGACTTAAGCATTTAATGTTAACATGTTAATTATGGAGAAAGTAAATCATGGGCCATAAACCATCTTCTAACTCGAGCAGTACAAATGGTACTCCTTCGCACAATAGTCCTCAAACGCCATCAATCCATGCACAATCATAAAAGTAAACTAACTGCTGTGAACATTGCTCAATCCACCCTTGATCGTAGGCTCGACTTTTCGAAAAGATTATACTCTGATCAGATGTGTACTACTATACCCACAAGGCAAGAACCTAGCGTCAACCAAGATACCACCCCCATACCTTGACCATGTCCCTACCAAAACCTTTACCATGGAACGCACCAAGTCAGGGACAACCCACTAGGATTCGCCGGCACGTCAACGCATTGGATGAGGAGCCATGCTGAAGAGCGTGGGCCTCATGGCTCCAGATGTGATGAGTCAATGTCAACGATAGTCAAAGAGGACTAAAGAGAGGAGAAGACCTGTTGTGTCTGGGCCGCATGTCACTCAGGTACACGGGCAGCAAGCGACTGTTGGGCAGAGGGGCCGCAAAGTCAGGCTGGTCGAATCCGGGTACATGGGCTAGGAGCAACAGAGGATCCGCTAGGCTGTTGACCAGGATTGACTCAGGTAGATGGGTGGCAAGTAATTGTCAGGCTAAGAGAGCTGCGGAATCGGGCCAGCCCAATCCGGGTACCTGGTGCAAAGCCGGTGGACGCTTTGTCAATTTCGGTGCAAAACTGACGACCGCTGATCTTGGAACGGACCGTCCTAAAGTGAAGCCGTAGTCGCTACAAAAGCTCCGCTTCCGGATAAGTCATCTGTAAATAGGAGTTTACTATTTTGTCCTTAGGCCTACAGTCAGTCAGACGTGTCTGTAAAAATATCCTAAGGGCAGTTTGGTCTTTTCCTTTTATTTCAGCGTTCTGTAAAAAACCATAAGGGTCTGGTGGAATATTCCTAGGCTATTGGGCTGCCTATAAATAGGGCCCCAATATCAAGGGTTAGGGTTACCCATTCTGTAATTCACTTTAATCCAGCACTAAAGTTTGGGTCACTTTTGGCTTGGTCCTATTTCTTCCTGTGAGCACCGCCATCCTCAGCGATCTCCTATTCTTGGCGTTCTCAGGTTCTTCCATCGAGGATCATGACAGTTTTTATTTATTGATTTCCTTGCTTTGCATGCCTGGTTTATTCATCGATCTTTAGATCTCCGCCAATGCATGTGAGGAGCCATGCTGAAGAGCGTGTGCCTCATGGCTCCAGATGTAATGAGTCATTGTCAACGGTAGTCAAAGAGGACTGATATGAGAGAGAATACCTACTGCGTCTGGGCCGCGTGTGACTCGAGTACACGGGTAGCGAGGGATTGTCGGGCAGAGGGGCCGCGAAGTCGGGCTGGCCCAATCCGGGTACATGGGCTAGGAGCAGCAGAGGATCCACTAGGCTGTTGAACAGGATTGACTCAAGTACACAGGCGGCGAGTGATTGCCGGGCTGAGAGAGCTGCGGAATCAGGCCAGCCCAATCCGGGTACCTGGTGCAAAGTCGGTTGACGCTTTGTCAGTTTCGGCGCAAAAGTGACAACCGCTGATCTCGCATCGGACTGTTTAGAGGCGAAGCCGTAGTCGCTATGAAAGCTCTGCTTCCGGATAAGTCATCTATAAATAGGAGTTTACTATTTTGTCCTTAGGCCCACAGTCAGTCAGTCCAGTCTGTAAAAATATCCTAAGGGTAGTTTGGCCTTTTCCTTTTATTTCAGCGTCTGTAAAAAACCCTAAGGGTATGAGGGAATATTCCTAGGCTATTGGGCTTCCTATAAATAGGGCCCCAATCCCTAGGGTTAGGGTTACCCATTCTGTAATTCACTTTAATCCAGCACTAAAGTTTGGGTCACTTTTGGCTTGTTCCTGTGTTCTTCCCGTGAGAGCGTCGCCGCCATTTCTTCTCATCGAGCGCACGCAGAGATCTTTTCCTTCTCTGTTTTTGATCGGTGATTTACAGCCAGCGTTATTTGTAGTGTTTCAATCGAATCTCGTGAATCGTTTTGCGTGCTACTAGTTTTGTTTTTGTGCGTGTTTTCCTCTCGGGTTGCTTCTGTTCGCTGTTCTGAGAAGTGCTAGTTCTTCTTGCTAGCTCCTGTAGCAGCAAGTAGTACCTAGTCTTTGTTTAATCCTAGCTGTTGTTCTAGCCCTGAGCCAACCACTCATCCTGGTTCTTTTTGTATGCGGTAGGGTCCAGCTAGCCCTGGCACCTAGCGTTTTGGTTGACATTCTATTCTGTTTTTGGCTACAACTAAGTTTTCTTTTGATATTTTCCTGACATGGCGTTCTGATCGAGAGAAGGGAGCTCTCAAGTTTCTTCAGGGTTCTTGCGAAGGGTTGTTCTCTATTGTTAATCTGTGTTCGAAGCCCATTGTAGGACCGAAAGTAGCGACCAGAGGGGGGTGATTGGGCGCCTAAATTTTTTTGCTAAACTATAATTTAAACCAACACCCAAATGGACTTAACTAGAAAAATAATATTTGCAAAGCAAATCTCAGGAATTAAAGTAGTCTAGCTTCAAAATGACCGGTGTCCTCATTAAAAATATATTAAAGATAAACTAAACAAAAATATTACGGTAAATAAAATTACCTAGATAAATCACGAAATATTTATATTGTAGTCTAGAAATAAAATACTAATCAAATAAATAAAACATGGATCATTCAAAAATGAATTCAGAGATAAACCAAAAATATTGCAGGTAGAAACTAGAATAAAAAATATAACTGTGACTAATAAATTTTTCTTTTCATTTTATATGAGCAGATTAAAAAGATAAAAAATATTACTAGACAACTAATAAAAATTTATCAGATTAAGAAAACAATGAAATTTAGAAATAAATTTTCAGCTAATTTATTAATAGATGATTATCTAAAAATTTGATCTCCCTAAAAATAGTAGATTAAAACTACCTAAAAGAAGTTTGCATGCGTCAAAATACCTCGCCGTTGTACTGCTTTCCGCCGTAAAAATACCTGCTGCACTGCTCGTCGTGGTGTCCACGCCGTGGAAAAATTTTCGCCGTGGACGTGAGCGCTGGTGACTTGCGCCTGGTTGCCGCCTTGGGGGCCCCACGTGCAGGAAATAAAATTGCTTTAACTACTGCTCTGCTTGCATCGCCGTGATGCAATCCACGTTGCTGTGTGGAGAAAAACAGCAGCATCGCCCGCCGTTTTGTGCTGCTCCTGAGCACTGCAGAAATTTTCTGCCGGAAGTACAATGCATGCACGCAACCAAACAGCTGGCCGGCCGGAGAGCTAGCTTCCACACAAAAAAAATATTTTCGGCCGATAGCCGTGGGGCCCGCTGAAACGCTGCAGAGGCTTTTCCTGCCGGGTTCTGCTGTGCACGCGCGTGAGCCCTGCCGTCGCCGATCGCCGTGCCCATGTTCTGCTTTTCCCAGTGTGCGCTTGATCGCCCGCGTCACGAGGAGGAGATGGAAACAAACACCGGAGAAAAAAAATGCTCGCACGAAGATGAAAAGTGACAACTGAAAAAATATGTGGACTGTAGATTGGTTTTGCGGAAAAAACAGTCGTCTATCCCCAGGGGGGATAGGACCTATTTATAGGCAAATCCTAATACATGAAAAGACTAATTTACTCTCGGGTAAATTAAACTGACTCTAAAATAAATTCCGAAAATTACTAAACTAATCTTAGAAAAATTACCTGACTCAAATAAAAATATTTTAAACTTAACACCTAAATATTAATATCATAAAAACGAATTAAACATAGATTGTCAGTTTTACGCCGAAACTGACAAAGCGTCCACCGTCTTCGCACCGGGTACCCGGATTGGGCCGACCCGACCGCGCAGCTTCCTCAGCCCGGCAATCACTCGCCGCCCGTGTACCTGAGTCAAACCCAGTCAACAGACCAGTGGATCATCTGCCGCTCCTAGCCATGTACCCGGATTGGGCCAGCCTGACTCCACAGCTCCTCTGCCCGGCCGTCGCTCACTGCGCATGTACCTGAGTCACATGCGCCTCACACTCGGTAGGTCTCCATCTCTCCCTTCCATTGACTTCCGTTGACAACCACTCATCACATCTGGAATATAAAAACCATATTCTTCAACATGGTTTCTCAATCTCCCCCTTGATGAGTGCATTGTCAACACCCTTTTCAGCTCATCTCCAGAACCTGCAAAACACGTGGAAACAGAAAAACAAAGACAAAAGAAAATAGAAGAAAGAAAATAAAAGTTTAACCCTAATGACCAAAAGCCAAACAGAAGCAAGAAAAATGGTTATTATGGTTAACCAAAATAATGACTCAAAAGCAAGTGTAAATCTCAGAATTACCAACAAGGAACTCCCCCTAAAATAAATCCCAGAGAAAGCCAAAAATATATCCAAAATTTCTCCCCCTTGTTGACAATTGGACTCATCAAGTGAGACTAAATGCACTTTAAAGAGACATAGACACAAACTCCCCCTGAAATGTAGCCCCCCCTCAAAATATGCCATGAATGCAGATGGGGTGCAGGTGGAGTGTGAAAAGCATGCTTCTTAGATATGATTAACTGCAATTACAACATCTAACAGGTATAACGAAAGATATACTGTCTAAGATACATGACAAGTTTGCTAAAGCATTTGATTTGGACAATACTTATCTTGGTATAGCGAAGCCCGTTTATTCTATGTGGCGGGTTTCTGGTTGAGCTTCGCTAAAGGTTCCTAGGTCCGTATTTATTTAGACAACTTTTGTTCGAAGCTAGACCCGGTTCGAAGGTAGCTGTGGAGCTATGGCTTTCAGACTTCGGTTCAAAGTATGAATAGCTTCGGAGCATGACACTTGATTTGGTTTTTCTACTGACAGTATTTGGCTTCGCTTTCCTTTCGAAGCTTGTTTCTCTGTGAGCTTTGTTTGAAGTTCTCTGTTTCGGAGTCTAGGCACCGAAGATCTTCTTTCGAAGGTACTTCGCTGACAGTCTTCGGAGTCTCTGGTTGTTCGAAGCTTCAAACTCTTTTTACTCTGCAAGTGAAGTACTGGTTGAGTCGAAGTCCTCAGCTTTCTTGTGTTCGAATACTTCGCTGTTCCTTCTTGCACTGTGCGAAGGTACTTCAACTGCAGGCTTCAATCAAGTTTTTCGAAGCTAGCTTCGTAGTGTACACCTTCGCACAACATCTTCGAAGCACACGTCGGCTTAACTTCAACGACTTTTAATACTGCATACTTCAGACAAGCTTCTTTAGCTGCTACTCAGGCTTTGACACTATGTACTCCGAAGCCGGCTCCGACATCTACAGGCTTCACACAGCGCAGGCTTCGCCGAGTTTTGAAAAGGAGACAACCTTGAACAGTAACCTCTCATCTCGTTTTAACGTACACTCGGAGTTTTTGCTGTGATTGTTTATTTCTGAGAACCTTGATCTGCCCATGTTTTCAATGCTTTGTTATTCTGCCTACTAGCACTGTATTGGTGTTTCTTTGTCTAGCACACCGGTCGTTTCTAGGCTAGATACTTTTAGGATTTGGCGATATGTTTACGTTTTGCTGCTAAGTCTTTTGAGGTGCGTTGGGTGTTGGGAGCAGGCCATTGATTCGAAAGAATTTTTTAGGCGCCCATTCACCCCCCTCTGGTCGCTACTTTCGGTCCTACAAGTGGTATCAGAGCCTGGTTAGGGTTTTTCCATACTTTAATCGGTTCTAAACCCCAGTAGTGATCATGACGTCTCCTGAAAAGGTCCTGTCCTTGGAAGCTTATGGCTACAATTATTGGAAGACCCGCATGCGAGCCTATCTCATGAGCCAAAGCTCGGACATCTGGGACATTTGTATTCACGCTACTTTCACAGTGTTGCCTGTTGCTGAGCGCACTACTCCAGATATTGTTGCCCATCATCAGAACAACAACAAAGCGGTGAATATTTTGTTTTCTGGTTTAGGTCCCACTAAATTTGAGCGTGTGAGCCATCTCTCCACTGCGAGAGAGATCTGGGCTACCCTCCAGGAACACCATGAGGGGACAGCCCAGGACAAGGCTCGGCTCTATCAGACCAACCGGCGTGAATATGAGAACTTCACACAAAAGCCGGGTGAATCTGTTGAAGCGTTGTTTGGTCATTTTAAATCGATCATAAACAAGCTTCGGGACAACAAAGCTGAGGGTGTTCAGTTAGTCTCAGATTATGAGCAGGTGCTCAAGGTTCTCCATACCTTGGACCCTAAGATCTAGGAGATCAAGGTATCCTGTATCATTGAGAGCACGTCTTATGATACCTTGACCATTTCTGAGTTGTTTAGCAAGCTAAAGGCCACTGAGGTTGATACCCAATTGAGATCAAATCTCACTGGCTCTGGTTCAAAAACCCTGGCCCTTGCTACACCTTCTGTTGATCCCTCTTCTATGAGCTGTGCTGGGTTGTCTTTGATGTCTATCACTGAGGACCAGTTCGAGTCGTTAGGAGATGATGACCTGTGTCTTTTTAACAACCGGGTGCGTCGTGTTTATGACAAAAGAATGTTCAAAAGACACGGCATGAAATCCGGGTGCTTTGAGTGTTGTGACCCAGAACACTTCATCGTCGACTGCCCCAAGCGCAATCGTCACAAGAAGGGCACCGTTGGTGGCTTCCACGACTCCGGCAAGCACGACAACTCTTCCTTCACCAAGGGCAAGCCAAAGACCAGATTCTTCAGAAAGACCCTGAACGATTACCAGCGTGAGAACAAGAACCACGATAAGCCCTTCTTCGCCGAGATGGAGAAGAGCTACTCCAAGCGGTCCACGTCTTCTTCCTCTTCATCGAGCTCAAGCGATGAGGAGATTGTCATCAAGAAGGGGAAGGACAAGGATGATCCGGCGGGCCTTTGCATCATGGCCTTCAGGGACAGGCCGAAGAGCCGCTCACATCAACGACGAAGATCCCGCAAGAGCTTCTTCTCAATGGCTCTTGGGGATAAGGAAGAGAAGGGCTCCTCCGATGATTCCGACGATGACGATAATGAATAGGTATCATCTTATGAACGTAAAATCTTTGATTTACTTGAAAGCAATTGTCATGAGTTAAAATATCGGGAAAAACTTCTCAGGGGGGCTAAGAAGAGGATAGATGACCTAGAGAGTGGGCTTGCCGTGGCCAACGGTAGAATTGAGAGTCTATCTTCTTCCCCTTGCTTGGGTGATAGCAGTGAGTGCCCAAAGTGTGAGGTGCTTCTGTGTGACATATCGACTCTGAAGTCCAGGTACACAGAAAGGGTTGATGAGAGGGACGCTTTGGCCACTAAGCTTGAAAGCGCACAACTGGAGCTGAAAGATGCTTAAGCCACTGTCATCGAGCCCTGTGCTGATTGCCCATCTCATCTAGCTAGTTTAGCTGAGCTGAAAGCCAAGGGCGATGAGCATTTGGGATATTTGGAGAGAGTGAGAGCTGAGCTGGCGCAGACTAGGCTAGAGCTTGAGACACTGTCAGTTCCACCCACTGTCTGTCAGAACTGCTTGTCTCTTAGACTGGAGTTGATTAAGCTGAAAGCTGAGAAATCTATCCAAGTAGATAGAGAGTGGGAGACCTGCTTGTCTCTGGTGGAGGTGCTAGCATCCTTGAGAGAGGAGCTAGCTGATGCCTAGAATGAAAACTTTTACCTCCGTTCAATCCTGAGTTGGATCAATGCCAGAGAGCCACAACTTGGCATGATGATCCAGCAGTTTAAGAGGCAGGATGGGTTTGGGGTAGGCTACACCTACACCAAGGCTGACTTTGAGAGTGCCATTAGCCGGGCAGTGGAGTGGAGTAAAATGACTCCTGAGAAGAGGTACCCCAAGACTCACTCCACTGAGTCTTTCCAGGCTAGTCAGCCCAAGGATAGAGTGTTCCAAGAACTGCCCAAAGCTCCACCCAAGAAGCCCATCTGGGTTCCAAAGCCCAACCACCTCCACACTTCTCTTGACTCTCTTCCTGGACCCTCTCACACCAAGAAGACTACACAAAACACCACTAAGCCCAAAAACCCCAAGCCTCAACCACATCCCAAGAAGCCCACCTATCATTGTGAGTACTGTCAGAGAGAAGGGCATCTTGCAGAGTTTTGCCTCAGGAGGAAGCGGGTTGAGAGAGCAGAGAGAGCTCGTGGTAGTCAGGAGCAGTTCTACCAGCAGGGTGGTAGGCTGAGAGTTCCTCGACGCGGGGAGAGGCTGGAGGCCAGGACGCGTCGTGTAGGTGGTGGTAGGAGAGACGACTTTCATGCCCATGCTCCAGATGGTGGTGTTCGTTCCGGCAGAGCTCCAGGCCGTTTTGGTTACGGTCCTGGACCTCGAGGCCGAGGCTTTAGGCAGGACCATGGATCGTGCTTTGAGCCGCGCTTTGGTCCAAACTCTTCTGATGGTTTTTGCTTTCTGTCTTTTGAGCAGATGGCTCGACACTGGTTTAGTTCTTTTGCTAAACCTGGTGCCGGACCATTTGCTCCCCCTTACAACCATTGATTGTGCAGGATCGGTGACTGGAGGACGTTTGGATCATGGACTCAGGATGCTCTCGCCACATGACGGGACATCACAGATGGTTCTCCAGTCTCACTCTCCCGAGCTCCAAGGAATACATCACATTCAGGAACAATGGTCAAGGGAAGGTACACAGCATTGGCTCAATTCGCATCTCTGACCATTTCTCTTTGAAGAACGTTGCTTTGGTTGGAAATTTGAACTTCAATTTTATTTTTGTTTCGCAACTTCTTGAGGATGGTTTGGAGGTTCTTTTTAAGAAGGGCAGTTCTTCTGTGGTTGATTCTAGAGGGTCTTTGATTTGCAAGATCTTACCTTTTGGTAAGGTTTTTCGGATTGACTTCTCTAGTTCTTTTGGCCCTTCTCGCTGTTTGATTGCTGGATCCTCCTCTGAGCTCTGGAAGTGGCATAGGAGGTTAGGTCATTTGAGTTTTGATCTGCTAGTCAGGTTGAGCTCTATGGACCTCATCCAAGGATTGCCCAAGCTTAAAATGGAGAAGGATCTAGTTTGCCATCCCTGTCGTCACGTGAAAATGGTTGCCGCTTCTCACTCACCTGTGACTAAGGTGATGACTTTGCATCCGGGCGAGCTATTACACATGGACACTGTCAGTCCAGCTCGGGTACGCTCAGTCGATGGGAACTGGTAGGCACTTGTGATTGTTGATGATTTTTCTCGATTTTCGTGGGTTTTCTTCTTGGAGTCTAAGGATGAGACTTTTCATTTTGTTCATGACCTGATTTTGATGCTGAAGAATGAGAACAATGGCCGGATGCGAGCAATTCGCTCCGACAACGGCTCTGAGTTCAAGAACTCTCAGTTCGTCATCTTCTGTAGTGATCAGGGTCTTGACCATCAGTTTTTTGCTCCTTACACTCCCCCACAGAACGACGTTGTGGAACGAAAGAACCGCACGCTAGTCGAGATGGCCAGGACGATGCTCGGTGAGCACAGGACTCCTAATCGTTTTTGGGCTGAAGCCATGAACACGACTTGCTATCTGGCCAACCGCATTTTTCTTAGAGCTTACCTAGGTAAGACTTCATACGAGTTGCGGTTTGGCAGACAACCCAAGGTGAGCCACTTGCGAGCGTTTGGCTGCAAGTGCTTTGTGCTCAAGAAGGGAGGGCATTTGGACAAGTTTGAGTCTCGTTGTTGGGATGGAGTTTTTCTTGGCTATGCTTTGCATTCTCGAGGCTTCCGTGTTTGGAACATCGAATCCCAACAGCTTGTCGAGACTTGTGAGGTTTCTTTTGATGAGTCCTTGCCTTCTTTGTCCCCTTCTTTTGATCCTTCTTGAGATGGTGAGCTCGGAGAGTCCATCTTTGAAGAAGATGATGACAATCCAGCTAGTGATGAGGGTGGGCCTTCTTCACAGCCTGCAGAACCCACACCTTCTAAGACTTCGACTGA
Source organism: Zizania palustris (assembly GCA_019279435.1). Classification (NCBI taxonomy): domain Eukaryota; kingdom Viridiplantae; phylum Streptophyta; class Magnoliopsida; order Poales; family Poaceae; genus Zizania; species Zizania palustris. The sequence goes on from JAAALK010000079.1 coordinate 1,226,638, forward strand.
GGACGAGGGCGGACCTCTGATCACTTCTTCCACTTCGATCGAGCCCCCTCAGTCGAGTCTAGAGGTGCCTGCTGCTGACTTCGGTGAGGTGACTTCAGATCACCAGTGTTGGGGCAAAATATTCCATCTTCAGGGTTATTGCAGTGACGAGATAAAGACTGGTGATAAAGACGAAGCCTCTCAACATATAATTTCGGAGATGCATCAAGTCAAGTTCGAAGTATGATGACAAGCTTCCGTTCGGAGTATATCTTCGAACTTGTACTCTTTCGAGAACTTCTTTGCCAGCTAAGATGGAAGACTTATCTTCTTTCTCATTAGATTAGTCCTTTACCATTTTAGCCCTATTAAGGGTACCGAATAGTTTCCACTATGTCGGTTGTAATAGAGGTGATGAGGACATCACTTCGCCTGATACACACATAGAGCCTCCACCTACAATTCAACTACATGGACCAATCACACGTGCCCGTGCCCGTCGCTTGAACCATGAGGTTAATTCTTTCCTTAGCAACTATGTTAATATTTGTTTGGACGGGATGCTACTGAATACTAGTGATATTTTGTTGCTTAGGAACATGGGAGATGGAATAGAAGAGTTGGAGTTGAAGACGGAGTCGCGCGGATGATTGGAAGTCAAGAATTCGCTGGTTCGGACTACATCGACCACCATGCACCAAAATGGGCATAACTTCCTCATACGAAGTCCGATTGGCACGTTCTTGGATTTTTTGGAAAGATGAGGAGAAGACGGATCGTTTGCCGTTGGTTTCGTCTCTTTTAGAGTCTCGAGTCGACCTGTGTGTTTAAAACAGTCCTGCGTGACAGAACTGGGCCGTGTTGGCCCATAGTCCAAGTCTGTACGTTTTCTAGCCCACAGCCCAAGTCTGTTCGCCTTCCACAGGCTGCCCACGCCTTATATACTCACGTCAGCCGCCTCTAGGGTTAGGTTTTGCTTTGTTTGCATCTACACTTGTGTGTTTAGATCCCGCCTCTTGCACCGGACCGATTGGCTGCTGCATTGGCGTTTGTGAAACCTCACCTTATCATTGTTTGTCTGTGATTTGGCATTCGACTTGTATCCTTCCTGTTCTTGCTTGTGTTCTTGGGTTCGCTTGCAGGAATTAGCCTTCGTGGCGAGGTCAATCGCGTTCTGCGTGGTTGATAACCAACGGAGACAGTGGTGTAACGATTGCAAGGTTTTGATCCGCCGGACCGGAGCCTTGGATCGCCAACGTCGAGATTCTCCACCAACCCAAGTTATCCTTTACCTAGCGGAAGATCGGGACCAATCCCCCATCAGTTGGTATCAGAGCGAAGGTTTCCCGTTAGGTAATCTCGATCTACTTTTATTTCTACCGAGAGTCCAGAAAACCCTCACAAAAAAAATTCCCCACCGAGAACCCCTTTGTGCCTTGCGATTTTAATTTCAGTTTTTAACCTTGTTGAGTTTGTGTTCTTGGTCGAGTCTTGTTGCTGGTTTAGTAATCCCTTTGTGTCGTTTGAGTAGTAGTTGGTCTTGTGTCTCAAAAATTCCCCACCCGAAAACCCCCCTCCACAACCCTACTCGTTTTCCACATCGACTCTTTGTGACCCCCCTTCGGTAAAATAGGCATAACATTTCGCTCATTTGGCAGAAAAATCTGAAATTTTTTGAGCGTCTTCCTAACCCAATTTGGGTGGGTACCCTAACAACGTTCCCCTATTAGCCCTCACAAAAATCGCCAAAAAAATTCAGGAAGATAAAGAAAAAAATTGGTCAAAGTTTTTGCTCGCCGGTCAGCGAACTTGTTGAATTTTTGTGAGCCACATCCCACCTCAGTTGTAGGTGCCAATTTTTGTTGTTGCATCTCTGGTCATCCTTGTTCAAAAAAAATAGAGTGAAAAAAAGGAGAAAAAAAATAAAAAAAAGAGAAGCGGTCCTGTCTATTGCTTGTCCGATCAGCGGTAGTAACAGATTATTAGCGGCAGTAACAGATTCTGCTTGTCCGATCTCTTGTCCGATCCCTTGTCCAAACTCTTGTCCGATCAGCGGCAGTAATAGATTATCAGCGGCAGTAACAGTTTCTGCTTGTCCGATCCCTTGTCCGATCTCTTGTCCGATCTGCAGAGAGCTGATTTTGGCCTGTTATTGCTTCCATTTAATTTTTGGGCACATAGTTTCCCTCTATTGCTTGAACTTTCACATTGGGAGCACTAAGGCCAGCAACTTTGACGAGTACTAGGGAACACTTATTGAACTTGGTTTAACTGTTATTACAATCGCTAATCCTTGCTACTCACTTTGCCTTCCAAGCTACACCTTTCTCTTGGTCAGGACAGGTTCATTCCTTGCAATTGCCACCACCCTCCACTTGGTTCATCACCTGTAGGCCGGTGACCTCACTGCGGCGTGGTAAGAACACTTGCAAGCGTGGGTAAGGCGCTTGACAGATTGCTTCCACCACACACCCCCACCCCACCTAGTCGCATTCCATAAGGATTATTCTTTGTTGTTTGTCTTTTCACTAATATGGCAGATAACAACGGTACCCAAGCACTTATTGTACAACGTGTTTTGAGCACTCACATGGACCAGGACGACCAGGCACAACGGAATAATCTGTTTCAGATCTTCTTCATCGTCAATAACCATCGTGTATGTGTCATCATCGACAGCGGTAGTTGCAACAATTTGGTGAGCCTCGACATGGTAACGAAGCTTCAACTTCCCACACGTGCACATCCACACCCTTATCACGTGCAATGGTTCAACAATAGCGGTAAGGTCATGGTAACACAAACTGCTCACATCGAATTTTCCATTGGTACATACTTCGGAGTTGCTGATTTTGATGTAGTACCAATGCAAGCATGTTCTCTATTACTTGGTAGACCTTGGGTATATGATATTGATGCTACACATCATGGTAGGAGCAATAAGTACACATTTATGTATAAAGGAAAGAAAGTTACATTGCTTCCTATGACTCCTGCTGAAATTGTGAAATTGGAACAAGAAAAACATGCTAGAGACGCACAAAAGAGCAAACAACCTTATGAAAATCAGCAAGTAGCTAAAACACCTTCGAGGCAACAAAAAGATAAAGTTGTTTCTCCTTCTTCATCACAAGTTATCAATCTGAAAGGATGTGTCATGCTTGCAACTAAAACTAACCTTGCAGTACGTAGTTTTCTTGGTCTTGCAGGTTTCTACCGGCGTTTTGTGAAAGATTTCAGCACCATAACCGGTCCTTTACCTGAGTTGACCAAGAAGGGAGTTACTTTTACTTGGGAGCCAGCGCATGAGCAAGCTTTTGCCACACTCAAAGATCGTCTTACACATGCACCTCTACTTCAGCTACCCGACTTCAGTAAGCCTTTTGAGTTAGAATGTGATGCTAGTGGTTTTGGATTAGGAGGTGTGCTGCTACAAGGAGGTAAACCCGTGGCCTATTTTAGTGAGAAATTACATAGTCCACAGTTGAATTATTCTACCTATGATAAGGAATTATATGCCTTAGTGCGTGTGCTTGAAACTTGGCAACATTACCTTTTGCCTAAGGAGTTTATTATTCATTCGGATCATGAAGCATTGAAGCATATACGTAGTCAAGCAAATCTGAATAAAAGACATGCTAAATGGGTAGAATTTATTGAGACTTTTCCATATATCATTAAGCATAAGAAAGGGAAAGATAATGTGATTGCCGATGCTTTATCTAGACGTTATACATTGCTTTCTCAACTTGATTATAAGATCTTTGGTTTAGAAACATTGAAGGACATGTATGCTACTGATTTGGACTTCAAAGATGCCTTTGCAAATTGTACAAATGACCGTGCTTGGAACAAATATGTGCTGAATAATGGATATCTTTTTCGTGCTAACAAGTTATGCGTGCCGGCTAGCTCTCTTCGCTTGTTGTTATTGCAGGAAGCACACGGTGGTGGTTTGATGGGTCATTTTGGATTAAAGAAAACCGAAGATGTGCTGTCCACACACTTCTATTGGCCTAGGATGAGACGAGATGTTGAGCGCTATGTGGCACGATGCACTACTTGCAATAAAGCTAAGTCCCGTCTAAACCCACATGGTCTTTATATGCCTTTGCCCGTTCCTAGTGTACCTTGGGAGGATATTTTATGGATTTTGTGTTAGGATTACCTAGAACTAGGAGGGGGAGGGATAGTATTTTTGTGATGGTAGATCGGTTCTCTAAAATGGCACATTTTATACCTTGTCACAAGAGCGACGACGCTACAAATGTTGCTGATTTGTTTTTCAGAGAGGTCGTACGCTTGCATGGAGTTCCCAATACCATCGTTTCAGATCGTGATGCTAAATTATTAAGTCATTTTTGGAGGACGTTGTGACATAAGTTGGGGACGAAGCTGCTGTTTTCTACTACTTGTCACCCCCAAACGGATAGGCAAACGGAGGTCGTCAACCGTACATTGTCCACCATGCTGAGGGCTGTTTTGAAGACCAACTTGAAGCTCTGGGAAGAGTGTCTACCTCATATTGAGTTTGCATATAATAGGTCAGTACACTCCACTACTAAGGTAAGTCCGTTTCAAGTGGTCTATGGCTTTAATCCACGTGCTCCTATTGATTTGCTACCATTGCCACCCTCTGAAAAATTGAATTTTGATGCTACTACACGTGCTGAATTATTGCTTAAGATGCATAAAACTACTAAAGCAAACATAGAGAAAATGAATGAGAAATATCGTGCTTATGGTAGTAAGGGAACAAAAGAGATAACATTTGAACCGGGTGATCTTGTTTGGGTGCACTTGCGCAAGGATCGTTTTCCTGATTTGAGAAAGTCTAAATTGATGCCCCGTGCTGATGGTCCTTTCCGTGTGCTTGAGAAGATAAATGATAATGCATATAAACTTGAGTTGCCTGCAGCTTTTGGGGTTAGTCCCACGTTTAACATTTCAGATTTAAAACCCTATTTGGGAGATGACGATGAGCTTGAGTCGAGGACGACTCCAATTCATGAAGGGGAGGATGATGAGGACATCACTTCGCCTGATACACACATAGAGCCTCCACCTACAATTCAACTACATGGACCAATCACACGCGCTCGTGCCCGTCGCTTGAACCATGAGGTTAATTCTTTCCTTAGCAACTATGTTAATATTTGTTTGGACGGGATGCTACTGAATACTAGTGATATTTTGTTTCTTAGGAACATGGGAGATGGAATAGAAGAGTTGGAGTTGAAGATGGAGTCGCACGGATGATTGGAAGTCAAGAATTCGCTGGTTCGGACTACATCGACCACCATGCACCAAAATGGGCATAACTTCCTCATACGAAGTCCGATTGGCGCGTTCTTGGATTGTTTGGAAAGCTGAGGAGAAGACGGATCATTTTCCGTTCGTTTTGTATCTTTTGGAGTCTCGAGTCGACCTGTGCGTTTAAAACAAACCTGCGTGATAGAACTGGGCCGTGTTGGCCCATATTCCAAGTCTGTACGTTTTTTAGCCCACAGCCCAAGTCTGTTCGCCTTCTACAGGCTGCCCACGCCTTATGTACTCACGCCAGCCGCCTCTATGGTTAGGTTTTGCTTTGTTTGCATCTACACTTGTGTGTTTAGATCCCGGCTCTTGCACCGGACCGATTGGCTGCTGCATTGGCGTTTGTGAAACCTCACCTTATCATCGTTTGTCTGTGATTTGGCATTCGACTTGTATCCTTCCTGTTCTTGCTTGTGTTCTTGGGTTCGCTTGCAGGAATTAACCTTCATGGCGAGGTCAATCGCGTTCTGCGTGGTTGATAACCAACGGAGACAGTGGTGTAACGATTGCAAGGTTTTGATCCGCCGGACCGGAGCCTTGGATCGCCAACGTCGAGATTCTCCACCAACCCAAGTTATCCTTTACCTAGCAGAAGATCGGGACCAATCCCCCATCAAGAGGGGTAAGAAGGTCTTTTCCTTAATGTTTGGGCCTATAAATACCCCCCGTTTTACCCTGTAATAGGGACCGAATACAAGTTATTCAATACACACATTTGAACTATTCTAAGTTATTATCCTTTCGGAGGCTTAGAATAGTTTACTTCACAAATACTTCGTTTGTTAGTTTCTAATCTTCAGAAACCTGTTAGCGTAATCTCTTACGCCAACAGTTGGTGCCGTCCGTGGGGAACTTAGTCCAAGAAACTTCGTTCTCTACCAACTCCTTACACCATGCCTCCTAAGCGGAGCACCACTGGTAACCCTTTTCGGAGGTCCCCTCGGACCTCCGGAGTGATATCTCCAGACACAGTTGAGGTCGGAGGACCTTCGACGTTTCCTCCACCTCAAACTCTGGAAGGGATTCCTATTCCTCGAACATACGGAGTTCCTCCGCCAACTCCATCTATACTTCGACCACCCGGAGTTCCTCTTTCACCTCAAGTTCCACTCTGAACTGATCCTTACAGTTCTCAAGACCCGGAAGATCCTTCCGGAGGAGATGAAGACAATCTTGGTGATATGGCCGCTCAAATGGCTAGTCTCCAAGCTGAAGTAGCGAGATGGCGACAAGAAGCTGCAAATAGGCTTCACTCTCAAGCCATCCCAGTTATTCCAGAAGTGCCCGAAGATGACGAACCTATCTATCATGAAGCCCCGAAGAACGCCTCCTTTGATAGCGAATCTCCGCTACATCCTGAATTGCAAAAAGTTCTCTTCGACCCGAAGTTTAAGACTTCGAAGCTTTGCAAGTATGCCGGAGACGAAGATCCTGGAGAATTTGTCCGATCTTATGCTTTGGCGATTGAAGCCAGTGGAGGAGTGCGGGACACCATGGCAAAATGTTTCCCCCTAGCTCTTCAGGGAGTAGCTTTGCGATGGTTCTGGTCTTTAAAACCAGGATCAATTAGTTCATGGGGACAATTGAAGAAAAATTTCGTGAGTAACTTCCAAGGCACTTTCGTGCCTCCAATGTCGACGGGAAGTCTTTTCCAGGTGAAGCAGCTACCTGGAGAAACATTAAGACAATACTTCAAGCGCTTCGCTCATACGAAGTCGCAGATCCGAGGGTTAACTACGTCTTCAGTAGTTGACGCAGCTCGGGAAGGAGTCATTCATCCAGGCCTCCTTGATAATCTCCACTGGAAAAGCATATCTTTTGTTTCTCAGCTGATGTCCTATTTTGAAGAGTATGCAAGGTCAGAAGAGGGCTGGCTTCAGAGAACTGCAGCTTCTCCGTCCATACTGCAGGAAGTAAAATTGGAAGTGAAAACTTCGGCACAGCCACGGGAACCTGCCTTCGAAGTTCAGCATGATAGGAGAAGGGGGCAAAAGCATCCTCGTTCAGAAGTTCTGAACATTGCACCCCCACAGAAGTTTGCCCAAAGAGCTCCACAACCTTCGGGAAACAAGGTCAGCGGCTGGAGGCCGCCAGGGAAACCGGCTGGCAAGGGCCAGACCCTTTTCTGCTGTATTCATGGTGAAAACCGAAGTCACGCAACTGATGCGTGCAAAGCTATACTTGCCCTGAGAGGAGAATATCTAGAGAGAAGTTCGGGTCGAGGTACTACTGACCGAGTTCTAGCTGAAGTACGCCCGGAGCCTGTCCAGGCTGTGGCGCGGATAGAAAACTTCGAAGCCACAAGACGCCCTCCGGAGGTCAATATTATGCCACCTCCGAAGCAAGAAGAGGGGCAAGACCGAGGAAAAAGAGTAGTCCTCCCTATCTCCGGAGGAAGTACTCTCGGAAGCAAGTCAAAAAGGCAGAGGAGAGAGTATGTCCGAGAAGTGGGGCACATTGGAACTTCCTCGTCTGCAGCTGCTATACCTGAATGGTCCCATGTGCCAATATCTTTTTCTGCAGAGGATGCAGCTGGCATTAAATTTCCACATACAGATCTACTTGTCATTACTGCCGACATTGCAGGAACTGAGGTTCGAAGAGTGTTAATTGACGGAGGGAGTTCGGCAGACATTATTTTTGTTCAAGCCTTCGATCAATTATGCATCTCCAGAAAGCACCTCCTTCCAGCGGCTCGTCCTTTGCAAGGCTTCGCAGGACCTCCGCTTGATGCACTAGGTCAAATTGGCCTGGAAGTTACCTTCGGAGAAGGATTGTTAGCCAGGACAGAGGAAGTAATCTTCGACGTCATGGATGCTCCATATGCCTACAACGTCATATTCGGAAGAGGCATGTTAAATCAGTTCGGAGCTGTGGCACACCACAATTACTTGTGCATAAAGATGCCCACACAAGCGGGAGTGCTCACTATCTTCGGAGATCAAGCTACCGCCCGAAGAGCGGAATATGGTCACGGCCCCCCTCTTGATCCAAGACAAGTGAATAATGTGCAAGATAATCAAGAAATTTTTTCAGCTCCTTCCGAATCTTCGAAGAAATCCTTCCCAAGACCAAGTCCCGAAGGAGAGATTACAACGAAGATTATTGTTAAAGATGGTAAAGAATATGCATTTCAATTTGGTAAAGATTTACCTCCAGAAGTTGCCACCTCCTTGGAAAAAGTAGTTGAAGAGAACTTAGATGTCTTTGCTTGGTCTGACGAAGAAATCACCGGAGTCAATCGGGATATTATTGAACATAGTTTACTTGTAAACCCGAAGGCCCGGCCTGTTCGGCAAGGACTCCGAAAAATGTCTGCGGAAAGTGCTGTTCTTGCAAAAGACGAAGTTGAAAATTTTTTGAAGGCTGGGATTATCAGAGAAGTGGCTCATACAGAATGGTTAGTGTTGGACCGGAAACGGCGACCAGAGGGGGGGTGAATGGGAGCTTTTAAAATTTCTGGCTAAAAACTTAGCCTTCGGTTCTGTTCTGTCTTCTGCGGAACAGGCTTCGAACACAACCTTCGAAGGTCTGGTTCGGAGGTACTTCGACAGCTCCGAACACAGGCTTCGCAGGAGCAAAAGTTCGAAGCCAAGAAGACTTCGCTCCACTAACAACCCTCGAAAATCTACTCTGCTAAGTCAGTGCAGGCTCCGCACACGAGGTGCTTCGAGCAGGCTTCGCACTTCACCCTTCGCAAGAGTGGACAGCCCTCTGAGGACTTCGACCAAGTACTTGGCGACAGCAACTAGTGCTGGGCTTCGTACGCGAAGGTCTACGTGCACACAAAAGGACTATGCTTAAGGCTTCGACACAAGAAGCAAAACGGGCCTCGGTCAGGGCTACGCTAGTAAGCAGCGAGGTTACACCTCCTGTTACACAGAGCGAAAGCACACTGACAAAGCACACCTCGCACGAAAAACTACCTTCGCCTCAACAGGCTTCGGTGCACTAAACTCGCGAAGTATGCAAAGCGAGCTCAAGCAAAAAGCACAAGAAAAACAGGGCTTCGCCGCTTGAACAAGGAACACTGAAAATGAATTGAACTCAGAATGAATACAGCGAGGTCTGTCTACAGGAGCTCAACAGTAAATGCTCAAAGTGTTAAATGTTACCTACCGAGCCCCCATATTTATAGCCCACGGCTTCATCCTAAGGAAGTGACTACATTACCCCTAGGGTTTACATCCATTTTGTCTCTACAGAACTAAGGGGTACAAAAGGTAGTCCACCTTTATTTTGGAGGCTTCTCTGTCAGCTGCAGAGGGGACAGTGTCAGCCTTTTTCAGAACAGACAGTGTCAGCCTTTACAGTGTTGACTTCTGGAACCTCCCTTCGCACGCGAGGGGTGCGGAAGCTTCGGCGAGAAGCCTGCAGCCTGTTGGCCTTCGCTTCGCCGAAGAAGTCCTTCGATACCGTGACGGTTTTGAGCCGAAGCCGTCAAAGCCCTTGGGCCTTCGCACCACCACCTCCGGAGTGGATCACCACGGCTTCGCAGCTACTCCGAGCTCGACCACCGTCCGTCCGTGTACCGAAGCCATGCATGGCCGAAGCACCACAAGTCATCCTCACTCCGAAGCCCCACCTTCGGAGTACCACCCTTCGAAGTCCCTCCTTCGTCCAAGGCCTCCGCATGAAGCATTCCATGAGCACTCCGTCGCAGCGTCTCTCCCCGAGCACACTCCACGACGAGCCTCACCCGGACAATGCCTTCGATGCAGCTCGACTTCTGAGACCTTCGTCGGGCAACCTTCGAGTGTCTCCCTCCGAAGCACACTTCGAACCCTTGCCTCCGCAGAGGACTTGGTCCACCAACTCCGAAGTCACTCCATTCGGAGTACCTTCGAAGTGCCTCACCTTCGAGGACTTTGTCTCGGAGTACCTTCAGCCGGAGCCACGCTCCGCACTCTCTGCCTTCACCTGGCGCACCTCGACCCGAGGACCGACCCGGACCACCTTCGCAGCCACCGTGACGGAGCTCCCTGCTCCCCTGGCATCAAGCCACCCGCTAGACCCAGGTTCACCCGGCTCGAACCCTGTCCGTCGCCTCCGAAGTCCCTGCGCACCACCGACAAGCAAACAAGTGTATCCAGTACTCCGGAGATCTCTCCGGGTTAGCAACCTCCGGCACACACTCCGGTGTACCGCCCAAAGTACCGAAGCCATCGGTACGAACCCTGTCATCGTGTACTGCCGGACCCCTCCGACGAGCACACTCCGCTGCACAGCTGCAGCAAGCAAACACCGAACACACTCCGGTGACACACCTCCGTACACCCTTCGGAGGTACCACCTCCGAAGCCCCTTCGGAGGTACCCTTCGAACAGAGGGTAAAAGCCTGTCAATCACTCATCACAACACCGAACCCACCCTTGGTTTCTCAATCTCCCCCTTGATGAGTGCATTGACAACCAAATCCAATTTCAAGAAAAATGAAAAACTTTCAGCACACAAGTGACCATAAAAACTCAGAAAAGAGCCAAAGCATGTCACTTGATAAAAGAATTTTTCTCCCCCTTTGTAAAAGAGTAAAAGCCCTTTTTGGCAAATCTCCCCCTGAGTTGAGCAAATTTTTCTCTCCCTTTATGTCAAAAATCTCTCCCCCTAAAGAAATTATGCTTCTTACGGTAGAGAACATCGCAAAGCTCTCCCCCTTTGGCAATGCAAGCATCAAGGAGCATTCAAAAGATGCAAAGCTCAATATAATGCAAAAATATGCCAACATTAACACTAATGATCATGTGCTCAGCTCAATTTAACAATCTGTGAAACAAGATGATGGCATGTGATTTTGTCATTTGGAAGTAAAAGCATCACCACTTAATCAAAGTAGCTAGTCATGTGAAGGCAAGGACTGCGCAAAGCTAACAATTTCTACCCTAGATAGACAAGTCTTGTTCAGAAAGGAGCTTTGAAAGCAAACTTGATGAGCTATTTAAATTTGTTGTTCTTTTCTTAATGTCAGGGGTTATTTGTTTGTCCACCTTATACTTTCCAATCAGGCCAAGCCTAGGCAAGAAAGCCATCTGAAGCTTAAGGCGGTGATTTTGACATACACTACACTATCCCAGTTCAGACCAATGTGCAATGGTAAGCAGTCTAGAATAGAGTAGTGCGACAAACAAACCCTCCTGGATCTTTTCATTTAAACCAGGCAAATCATGGATTTTTGATTTTGATTCAGATATATGAAATATTTTGATGAATATCCATGAATAATGAACACATTTTTCAAGTTGCAAATTTTAGCATCCAAAGAACAGTGTCTTGCTGTCAAGTAGATAAAAGATAGCTAAAAGCAGTCCAGCCTAAACAAGCTAGATACAAGATTGTGCGGTGAGCAAGTTTGGATTTTTAGAAAATAAAACATCATGCACAATCAATGTTCCAGACATATTTCATAGAGCTGAGCTGTCATGATTTCTTTGAATTAAAAGCAGGCATATAATAGCAAAAGATGTAAGTGCAATTCCACACATAATGAGCATATGCAAGACAATTAAAATCAGCTCCCCCTCACAAAATGCCGTAAGGGTGACAAATGCCAAGTTCCCCACGCAAGTAAGCAAATCGAGAAGCATCGAGGGGTTTTGTAAAAATATCGGCAAGCTGGTGTTGGGTATCAACATATTGAAGTTCAATATCACCCTTCTCATTGTGATCTCTGAGAAAATGATACCGTACATCAATGTGTTTGGTTCTGGAGTGCTGAACCGGGTTGTTTGCAATACAAATAGCACTAGTGTTATCACAGAAAAGTGGAACACTCTTATAATCTAACCCGAAATCCCGCAAAGTGGAAACCATCCACAAAATCTGAGAGCAACAGCTAGCTGCAGCAACATATTCGGCCTCAGCCGTTGATTGAGCAACACTAGACTGTTTGCGGGAAGACCAGCAAACCAGAGAAGTACCCAGAAAATGACAAGTACCAGAGGTACTCTTCCTATCAATTCTACACCCAGCAAAATCCGCATCTGAATAACCTCTAAGACATAAAGATGAAGACGATGAATACCATATGCCAAATTCAAGGGTGTGTTTGAGATACCTGAGGATGCGCTTTACCGCTTGGCGGTGCGAAGCTCGTGGTGAAGCCTGAAAACGAGCGCACAGACATACTGCGAAGTGTATGTCCGGCCTCGTAGCAGTCAAGTAGAGGAGGGAGCCGATCATGCTTCGGAACTCCTTCTGATCTACGGCTTCTCCATCTTCGTCAGGGTCCAACGCTACCGAAGTAGCCATTGGAGTGGCGAGGGGCTTCGCATCGGACATATCGAACTTCTTGAGCAGGTCCTTGGTGTACTTTGTCTGGTGGACAAAAGTACCTTGTTTGCTTTGTTTGATTTGCAACCCAAGGAAAAAGGTGAGTTCACCCATCATTGACATTTCAAACTCCCTGCTCATGGTATCTGCAAACTCGACAACTAAAGCATGAGAAGAGCCACCAAAGATGATATCATCCACATAAATCTGCACTAGGAGGAAATCTTTGCCATGCTTGAGAGTAAACAAAGTTTTATCAACAGAGCCCATCAAATACCCTCGCTCAAGCAGAAAAGACTTAAGTCTATCATACCAAGCCCGAGGGGCCTGCTTGAGTCCATAAAGAGCCTTATGAAGTTTAAGGACTTTATGTGGGTACTTGGGGTTTTCAAAACCAGGGGGTTGTTTTACATAAACATCTTCACCTATGAAGCCATTAAGAAAAGCACTTTTGACATCCATTTGATAGAGTTTGAATCCCCGGGATGTCGCAAAGACAAGCAAAATCCTAATGGCCTCAAGGCGAGCAACAGGTGCAAAAGTTTCAGTAAAATCAATCCCTTCTAGTTGAGAAAAGCCCTGAGCTACAAGTCTAGCCTTATTTCTAACAATTGTTCCATCCTCCCCTTGTTTATTTTTAAAAATCCATTTTGTTCCAATGAAATGAACATTTGGTGGAGGATCAACTAAAGTCCAGACTTGGTTTCTTTCAAAATTCTCAAGCTCTTCATGCATGGCATTGATCCAACTAGAATCAGAAAGTGCATGACTAACATCTAGGGGCTCGAAAGAAGCAACAAAAGCAGCATTAGTGAAATGAGCGTGAGAACGAGTTACCCTTTGATCAAGCTCACCAATGATCTGCTCGGGAGGGTGCATCCTTTGGACATGATGTGGAGCCTCGCGGCGTGATGCAGTCTCCCCCTCAACTTGTGCGTTGGAGTGGTCCAAGATGACCGATGTTGAGGTAGTCGCTTCGGGACCTCGAGCCGAAGTAGTTGAAGCGGGGTCAGCTTCGGGGGTTGACGTCGAGGGTAGTAGGGGATCATCCTCGAATTCTCCGGGATCTTCGTCTTCGAATAAGGTCTGTTCCATGTCGTGTTCATTTGCCTGTTCAAAAGCAGAACTAACAGAGGGGGTTGATTCATCAAAAGTCACATCACATGACTCGATGACAGTGTTAGTTTCCAAGTTATAAACACGATAAGAATGACCATGAGTAGTATAACCCAAAAAGATCCCGTCAGAAGATCGCGACTCAAATTTATCTAAGCTACCACGTTTTAGGATAAAGCAGCGACAGCCAAAAACTCGAAGATGAGTAACCTTGGGCTGTCTCCCAAAACGCAGCTCATAAGATGTCAAATTTAAAATTGAGCGCAAGAAAATTCGGTTTGAGATGTAACAAGCAGTGTTCATGGCCTCAGCCCAGAATTTTCTAGGAGTCCTATGCTCATCAAGCATCGTCCTAGCCATCTCAACCAAAGTGCGGTTCTTCCTCTCAACAACACCGTTCTGTTGAGGAACCCGCGGAGCAGAGAATTGATGTTCTATGCCATGCTCCATGCAAAAGTCAACAAAGAGACTATTTTTGAACTCGGTGCCATTATCGCTTCGAATGAATTTTAATGCACCAGGGAGTTCAGTGAAAAGTCTCAAAGCCAAGCTCCGAAAGTGTGAAAATACTTCATCCTTGCTGGCAAGAAAGAAGACCCAAGAGTAACGAGAGAAATCGTCGACAATAACAAGTACATACCACTTGCCGCCTAAAGAACTAACCCGAGAAGGACCTACAGTGTCCATATGGAGAAGTTCTCCGGGCTGTTCAGTCATCACTGTGGTGACTGGCGAATGCGAAGCGGCAATCATTTTTCCATGTCGACATGGAGCGCAAACTAAATTCTTCTCAAACATGAGCTTGGGCAATCCTCGGATCAGGCCTAGGGCGCTCAGACGAGCGAGCAATTCAAAGCTCATATGCCCTAGTCTCCTATGCCACTTCCAAAGCTCAGAAGTCGAATGAGCAACAAGGCAGTGAGAAGAACCAGATGACTCTGAAAAATCAGCTCCAAAAACTCTCCCAACCCTAAAGATCTTACAGACCACAACGCCATCAGAATTGAGCACTTGTGAAGTATCGCGATGAAATCGCACTTCGAAGCCCTCATCAAGCAACTGAGATACAGACAACAAATTGTATCCCAGGTTCTCAACCAATGCAACATCTTTGAGAGTGAAGTTCGAATTAATTCTTACCACACCTTTACCTTTCACTCTACTCCTTCGATTGTTTCCGAAGGTGATATGTTCCCTTTGCTTGGTTGTGGTGAGGCTGGAGAACCAAGCTGCATCTCCGGTCATGTGGCGCGAACAACCGGAGTCCATGATCCACGTGCCCTCCAAGCCTCGACCTGTCGCCTACACATGATAAGAACGTCTCGATCGCTCAGTGCTGGGGTGAGTAAAATAATGACGAGGCATCCAGCACTGAGTGACACGAGTAGTAGGCACAGTAGAAGTAGACGGTCTACGCACATAAAAATCAGAATGATGCAAAGTGCGAGGTCTACCTACATGCAAAGAATGAAAAGCATGTAGAGGTCTCCGACTCTAACGAGGTACAAAGCTACTCGCCCGAGGTCTACTACCATATGGAACATGGTGAATACCTCGAGGAGCAAAACCTCTCCGAGAAGCACGAGGAGCCTCGAAAACAGGACGAGAGTAATACTCAGACTCATGCATACCTAGAGATGGGTAATGCATGTCCTGATAGCTCATCGCCTGTGCACGTCGCTCATCCTTGATGCGACGGAAACAGAAACCGATCAAATGACCTGCCCGCTGACAATAAGAACAATGAAACACTCTCCTGGGGGCACTCTCATGGGTCATAGGAGCAACTCTCACAGGCTCCTTGGGTTTCTTCTGAGTGGCTTTCTTGGGAGGATTTTTCTTGGCAGGAGGTGTGGTTTTCTTTGGTGGATGGGTAGGCTTTTTGGCTGATGGGGTGTCCAACAGAGCTCTCTCTTTCTCTAGGGTGGTGGGAGAGGTGAAAACAGTTTTGGTTTTACTGTCTGAAGCTATCCTCTCAAAACCCAAACCTAGAGCTACCCCGGCTCTGTCAGCACACAACTTGGTCTTGGCCAAGAGCAAATCCATCCTACCCTTCCCCTCAGTGCATTTGTTCACCACAGAAAGAAGGTATTCATTTTCGGACATGAGGTTTTCAGCTCGCTCTCTGACAGTGCCTAGCTGGTCCTTAAGGGTGATGCAAGTGTCACAAACAGGTTGCACATCCTTAGAACTACCGGCCCTCTCCAATCTAGCCTCTAAATCATGAACATGCTTATCACGTAGATTAATGCTATCGCGCAATAAAGAGCAGTTCATGCAATCAATAATATCACGAGGTCTAGAATCCACCTCCAAAAGCTGCTTCTGTGCAGTCTCAAGCTCAGAAAGAGTTTGAGCATGAACAGAACGCAACTGAGCAAGCTCACTCATGACAACAGAACATGATTCACATTCAGCATCATTAAACTTAGACTTAAGCATGGCATATTCAGTAGAAATATTTTCTAGCCTAAGTCTAAGGTCTTTTCTTTCTCTAGCAGCTTGCACAAGTAATCTATCCTGACCTAGCACTACTTCATTCAGCTCATCTAATTTAATTAGAAGCTGGTCAGATGATAGGTTTACCTCAGATGAGTCAAGCTCATCGCCGCTGTGATTGCTGTCGGCCATGAAGCAAAGGCCGGTGAAGTCACGTCCCTTTTTGTCCTTCTTGTCCTCCTTCCTTGGGGACTCCTCCTCCTCAGAGCTCGACTCCTCAGTTGAGGATGTGTCGATGCCGCTGAGAGCAGCAACAAATGCTCTGGAAGCGGCCTTGGCTACTTTCTTCGCCATCTTGCCGTGCTTGCCCTTCACAAAGGACTTCCTCTCCTTTTTGTGGAATTTGGGGCGGTCACTCTCATCTCTCTTCTTGACCTTGGGGCAATTGGCCTTAATGTGAGAGGTGTCGCCACATTCATAGCAGCCACTAAAACCACTTCTCCTCTGATCCCGTCTCTCATGATGAAAGCGGGTGAACCTCCGGGCAATGAGAGCGAGCTCATCATCAGCTAGAGTATCCACCTGCTCCTTTGTGACGGAGACCAGGGAGGACAAAGCAAAACCATCTGCAAGAACACAAGTGCCTGATGTGCTCGGTTCTGCAGTGGTGCCACGGCTTGTGCTAGAAACCAATGCCAATGGTTGTGGCAAAGAGCTTCTGTGCACAGCAAGAGATGCCTTGGCAATCTCTGTGGACTTCAGCTTGCTAAAGAGTTCATCACAGGTTAGAGTGTCATAGCCTGTGGACTCCTCAATGCTGGATATCTTCACTTCCCATATGCTACGGTCAAGAGCATAGAGAAGCTTGATAGCCCTATCATGATCACTGTAAGCAAGCGTCCCGTTGGATCGCAAGTTACTCACTATCGCGTCAAAGCGAGAAAACATGGCATCAACAGATTCACCAGGTGCCTGCACAAACAGCTGATACTGTTGGTTGTAGGTGCTTTGGCGCCTGGCCTTAATCTGAGCAGAGCCCTCATGAAAGATAGTGAGAGTAGTCCAAATCTCCCTAGCAGTCCTAAGGTGCTGCACCCTATCAAACTCACTCCGACTCAAACCAATGAACAGAATGTTTCTTGCCTTCGAGTTGGCAATATACTGATCTTTTTCAGTTTGAGTGGTGCGGGTATCAGGGATGGAGTATTGTGAGTCCACAATCTCCCAAATTGCATTTCCTTGGCTTAACAAGTAAGCCTCCATGCGCACCTTCCAGTATGCAAAATCTGTCCCATCGAACAGAGGAATTTTACTGCCTCTATCCATGTCGCCAACAGATCACAAAACCGGTTAAGGTCAACTGGTGATCTTAACCCGCTCTGATACCAATTGTTGGACCGGAAACGGCGACCAGAGGGGGGGTGAATGGGAGCTTTTAAAATTTCTGGCTAAAAACTTAGCCTTCGGTTCTGTTCTGTCTTCTGCGGAACAGGCTTCGAACACAACCTTCGAAGGTCTGGTTCGGAGGTACTTCGACAGCTCCGAACACAGGCTTCGCAGGAGCAAAAGTTCGAAGCCAAGAAGACTTCGCTCCACTAACAACCCTCGAAAATCTACTCTGCTAAGTCAGTGCAGGCTCCGCACACGAGGTGCTTCGAGCAGGCTTCGCACTTCACCCTTCGCAAGAGTGGACAGCCCTCTGAGGACTTCGACCAAGTACTTGGCGACAGCAACTAGTGCTGGGCTTCGTACGCGAAGGTCTACGTGCACACAAAAGGACTATGCTTAAGGCTTCGACACAAGAAGCAAAACGGGCCTCGGTCAGGGCTACGCTAGTAAGCAGCGAGGTTACACCTCCTGTTACACAGAGCGAAAGCACACTGACAAAGCACACCTCGCACGAAAAACTACCTTCGCCTCAACAGGCTTCGGTGCACTAAACTCGCGAAGTATGCAAAGCGAGCTCAAGCAAAAAGCACAAGAAAAACAGGGCTTCGCCGCTTGAACAAGGAACACTGAAAATGAATTGAACTCAGAATGAATACAGCGAGGTCTGTCTACAGGAGCTCAACAGTAAATGCTCAAAGTGTTAAATGTTACCTACCGAGCCCCCATATTTATAGCCCACGGCTTCATCCTAAGGAAGTGACTACATTACCCCTAGGGTTTACATCCATTTTGTCTCTACAGAACTAAGGGGTACAAAAGGTAGTCCACCTTTATTTTGGAGGCTTCTCTGTCAGCTGCAGAGGGGACAGTGTCAGCCTTTTTCAGAACAGACAGTGTCAGCCTTTACAGTGTTGACTTCTGGAACCTCCCTTCGCACGCGAGGGGTGCGGAAGCTTCGGCGAGAAGCCTGCAGCCTGTTGGCCTTCGCTTTGCCGAAGAAGTCCTTCGATACCGTGACGGTTTTGAGCCGAAGCCGTCAAAGCCCTTGGGCCTTCGCACCACCACCTCCGGAGTGGATCACCACGGCTTCGCAGCTACTCCGAGCTCGACCACCGTCCGTCCGTGTACCGAAGCCATGCATGGCCGAAGCACCACAAGTCATCCTCACTCCGAAGCCCCACCTTCGGAGTACCACCCTTCGAAGTCCCTCCTTCGTCCAAGGCCTCCGCATGAAGCATTCCATGAGCACTCCGTCGCAGCGTCTCTCCCCGAGCACACTCCACGACGAGCCTCACCCGGACAATGCCTTCGATGCACCTCGACTTCTGAGACCTTCGTCGGGCAACCTTCGAGTGTCTCCCTCCGAAGCACACTTCGAACCCTTGCCTCCGCAGAGGACTTGGTCCACCAACTCCGAAGTCACTCCATTCGGAGTACCTTCGAAGTGCCTCACCTTCGAGGACTTTGTCTCGGAGTACCTTCAGCCGGAGCCACGCTCCGCACTCTCTGCCTTCACCTGGCGCACCTCGACCCGAGGACCGACCCGGACCACCTTCGCAGCCACCGTGACGGAGCTCCCTGCTCCCCTGGCATCAAGCCACCCGCTAGACCCAGGTTCACCCGGCTCGAACCCTGTCCGTCGCCTCCGAAGTCCCTGCGCACCACCGACAAGCAAACAAGTGTATCCAGTACTCCGGAGATCTCTCCGGGTTAGCAACCTCCGGCACACACTCCGGTGTACCGCCCAAAGTACCGAAGCCATCGGTACGAACCCTGTCATCGTGTACTGCCGGACCCCTCCGACGAGCACACTCCGCTGCACAGCTGCAGCAAGCAAACACCGAACACACTCCGGTGACACACCTCCGTACACCCTTCGGAGGTACCACCTCCGAAGCCCCTTCGGAGGTACCCTTCGAACAGAGAGTAAAAGCCTGTCAATCACTCATCACAACACCGAACCCACCCTTGGTTTCTCAGTTAGCCAACCCAGTCTTCGTAAAGAAGAAATCCTCCGGGAAGTGGCGCATGTACATTGATTTCACATCCTTGAATAAAGCATGCCCTCGCGACCCCTACCCCATGCCCCGAATTGATCAATTGGTCGACTCCACCGCAGGTTCGGAGTTATTAAACTTCCTTGACGCGTACTCCGGTTATCATCAAATATGGTTGAAATGCGAAGATGAGATCAAGACAAGCTTCGTAACTCCCTCGGGAGTCTTTTGTTATGTAAGAATGCCTTTTGGCTTAAGAAATGCCGGGGCTACTTTTTCGAGGTTAGTTGCTAAGGCTCTAGGTCATCAATTAGGTCGCAATGTGGAGGCCTATATGGATGATATTGTAATAAAGAGTGCTTTAAAGCACCAACATAGCCTAGACTTAGCAGAAACATTTAATAGCCTTCGGGCATGTGGGATTCGTCTTAACCCCGAGAAATGTATCTTCGGAGCTAAGGCTGGGAAGTTGTTAGGGTATTTAGTTTCAAGCAGAGGGATTGAAGCTAGCCCTACTCAAATAACTGCGCTACAGAAGATGGCTCCTCCGGAAAATTTAAAGCAAGTGCAAAAGCTGACTGGTCGTCTCGCAGCACTTAGCAGGTTTTTGGCAAGGTCTGCGGAGAGAAGTTTGCCTATCTTTAAAGCATTGAAAGGGTCCGAAAATTTTGCATGGACACCGGAGTGTCAGAAAAGCTTCGAAGATATTAAAGAGTATCTCAGTAATCTTGCTACACTCACGGTGCCTACTGCGGACGAAACCCTACTCCTTTACCTTGCGGCTACTGGCTCTACTGTCAGTGCAGTTCTTGTCAGAGAGATTGATGTCAACGGGAAGTTGGTACAAAATCCAGTTTACTTTGTGTCCGAAGCATTGTCCGGAGCAAAAACAAGATATTCTGAGCTTGATAAATTCGTTTATGCTCTGATAATGGCTTCGAGGAAGTTAAGGCATTATTTTTTGGCACATAATGTTGTGGTACCAACTTCGTATCCTCTGGGAGATATGCTCCGAAGTAAGGATTCCACTGGAAGAATTGGGAAGTGGGCTGTTGAATTAGCACCCTTCGGCATATCTTTCCTAGCAAGAACAGCAATTAAGTCGCAAGTATTGGCTGACTTCGTAGCAGAGTGGACTCCCCCTGCAACATGGGCTCCAGAGAAGCCAAGCGAAGAAATTTGGACTATTTACTCCGATGGAGCTTTTCAAGCATCTGGAGCAGGTGTCGGAGCCGTGATAATTTCGCCTTTAGGGCAAAAGGCTTTGTACTCCGCAAGACTCAACTTTAAGTCTACCAATAATACAGCGGAGTATGAAGGAATTCTGTTGGGACTTCGCAAGGCATGTGCTATAGGGGCTACAAGAGTTGTTATTAAAACAGATTCTCAGATTGTAGCAGGGCACGTGGACAAGAGTTTTCAAGTCCGACATCTGCAACTTGCAAAGTACTTAGAAGAAATCCGAAAGATCGAAGCAGCATTTAAAGGAATTTCTATTCGAAGTATACCTAGAGCAGAAAATATGCAAGCGGACATCTTAGCGAAAGCTGCAGCCGGAGCTATGGATATACCCGAAGAAGCTTTTTATGAAGAACTTAATACACCTTCGGTGCCACAAATTCCCTCCACAGAGATTCTTTGCATTCCAAGTACATATTGGAGAAATTTGATCATGGAACTTTTGCAAGGAGGAGCAAATTTGTTTGAAGAGCCACAGTTTTCAAGATTGAAACTCGGGGCTAGGAATTATCAAATAATCAACAGTATTTTTTACAAGGCCGGAGTATGTTCCCCTTTACTCCGATGTATAACCCAAACCGAAGGCCAAGATATTCTTCGAGATATTCATGAAGGGCTTTGCGGTAGCCATCTTGCCCCTCGAGCTTTGGAAGGGAAAACACTTCGCCAGGGGCTTTATTGGCCTACGATAGTAGCAGATGCGGAGAACTTAGTCCGCACATGCCAAGGGTGTCAGTGGATGGGTCGACGGAGTCATCGCCCACCAACAGCTCTTCAAGTTATTGCTCCGGTATGGCCCATGGCCAGATGGGGTATGGATTTGATTGGTCCCTTTCCAGTAGCTAAGGGAAATTTAAAGTTCACAGTGGTAGCTATTGAATATTTTTCTAAGTGGGTCGAAGCAGAACCCTTAACAGCTATCACTTCGAACAATGTACAGAAATTCTTTTGGAAAAGTATCATTTGCCTGTTCGGAGTGCCTAGACAACTCACAGTTGATAATGGAACACAGTGCGATGCAGAACCTTTCAGAAAGTTCTGCGAAGATCTAGGCATCCAGTTATGTTTTGCTGCAGTGAGACATCCTCAGTCTAATGGAGCTGTAGAAAGAGCAAATGGTAATATTTTGTCAGGGCTAAATCTAAGGATAGTAGGATTGGCAAAAGGACTCTGGACCGAAGAACTTCCGAAGATTTTGTGGTCCATTCGGACCACTCAAACGAGGTCCACGGGTTTCACTCCATTCAGACTATTTTTCGGAGATGAAGCTATGACACCAACAGAGCTCAAAGGAGGATCACTTCGTAGCACCGAACCGGAAATAGAAGGAGAAAGACAAGCTTCGCTGGATTTAACAGAGGAGACAAGACTTCGAGCTGTGGCCAATTTATCAAAGTATCACCAGCAGACGAAGGCTTGGTTTGACCCGAAGGTTAAGATCAATGAGCTTAGACCAGGTCATCTCGTTTTGCGAAGCATTATAGCGCCAGGAAAATTAGGAAATAAATGGGAAGGTCCATACTTAATTGTTCGTTCAGGACGTCCTGGCTCTTTTAAATTAGCTAATTTGGAAGGTGAAGAATTAGCGCATACTTGGCATGCGGAGCACCTAAAGTGATACTTCGCATAAGGGCTCCTTGTAATCATGTGTAATCACTTTTCAAATCAATAAAGCATATGGTTCAGATAATGCCTACCCCTCATAAACTTCCAGCTTCCAAGTGGACGCACTGGAACCGCGGAGTTGACCGAGAGGGAAGTGTCATTAATTTGAATCATATTTTCCGAGGTGGTGGGCTGACATAATCCGGAGTCCAAGCCACCGGCTTGATGACATCCGTAAAAAAGCCTGAAAACCACAGAATGCGGAGTCCAAGCCACCGGCTAGAAGACATCCGTAAAAAGAGTCCAAAGAGACCAAATGATGCGGAGCCCAAGCCACCGGCTTGTAGGTATCCGTAAAAAGAGTCCAAAGAGACCAAGTGATGTGGAGCCCAAGCCATCGGCTTGTAGGTATCCGTAAAAAGAGTCTAAAGAGACCACTGCGAACTCCAAACCACTGGTTTGACAGAATTCGCAAAAAAGAGCCGAAGGAGGCCAAAACAAAACAGAGTTTGAGCCATGAGCTTCGAATGTCTGTTAAGAAAGTCCAAAGTGACAAATTATCTAAGACACTAAAATGTCCGGAAAGTTATCTCAAGTGATTTCTTTCAAAAACATAAGGTACTAAGTTGCCAACATTCAGACTACAAATAGTCGAAGACATTTTATAAGATTTTATTCGATCTTTAAATTACTGAGGGGCTCCGAACCCCAAAAATTGTACTCCTAAGTTTTCTTTGTGCCTAAAGAGGGGCTAATAAATAGAGAGACAATTTTAAATCGATATTTATTATTATAAACAAATATGATTGATCATGAAAAATTGGTATCTATACCAAGAAGGAATCAGAGACCTCGTCGATCTCTAGAGCTAGGGTTTGAACGACTAGTTCCAGTGCCGGGAGTCCTAACAACTTTGCGTTTAACTCTCCTACCTCCCTTCGAAGCTCTAAAGTCTTTTTGTTCTTGCTGAAGCTCGGCCCAAGTTCGAAGCCGTTCGGGGCTCCTTTCCCAGCTTCGAAGTTCTTCATGCTTTTTACTTTGAGCTTCATCTTCATCTTCGGACCATATAATGTCTTCGGAAGATGAAGTTTCCGAGTTAACTTCTTTTTCTTCCTCTTTAATGCAAGATAATATATCTTTGCTTATTTCGGATGTAATCATTCCGGAACTATCTCGAGGAACTAGAAATTGAGGGCGCTTGTGAAGTTTTAAGATTTCGAAGGTAGCCCATAATAAGCGAAGTTCGTCGTTAACATCTAACACTTCGACATCTTCCGTATGAGGCAAAGCCTAAAAACATGATAAACAAATCTTCATTCATAAATGTACAAAAGCATAATGCTTTACATAGTTGAAGATCCTAAGGTAATTCTAAACCTGCGGGTTTGGAGGAGGCTGACTGCTCGAAGCTTGGGACCGAGCCTGCTTCTGGCGTTGTCCTTCATCAATCCAGGCCTTGATCACAGAACGACCTTCGGCTCTCCATGAAATTTGAAAGGCTTGCCAAGCAGCGGCCACACCTTCGGAGGGCGTGAGAAGCTGGTCGTCGTCGAAGGTAATGGGACCCTCTCTTGTGCTCGAAGTTATTGATCGGCCCAAATCTTCGTAGTAACGAAGTAGACCAACGACAGCCACTTGTCCGGAGATTTCTCCATAACGAATGCCTGCTGTTTTCATTTGCTTCGCTACTCCTTGAATCCTTTTCAACCGGCGCAGTAGGGAGATGTTGTCATCCGAAGGAAGCGTTCCAGTAGTACCGAAGTACTCCAGAACGCCTAGCAATTGATCCATGACCTCCGCAGCTACCTTCTCAGACTTCATCTTATCTTCAATTAACGCATCCTTCATCGAAGTTAGCTCTTCTATTACTCCAGAGAGCCTGGCCGCTTCCGTAGTTAAAGAATTCTTGTGATTCAGTAGCTGGCTAGCTTCTTCTCGGAGTCTAACAAGCTCGGCCCCCGCAGTAGCGTGCTCCGCCCGCATCTTTTGAATTTCTGCTCGAAGCACAATTTTTTCTGCTTCGAGCTCCTTGTTCGCAGCCTCCAAGCCTTGTCTGGCCCTGCGCTCCGTTGAAACCATATTGCCCATGTGGGCCACTCGACCTTTGGAGATAGTCAGATTTCGTTGAAGAGTTGCATTCTCCTCTCGAAGGTGAATGTTCCCACGTTCATTGGAGATATTCGCAGCTCGAGCCAAGACTGTTTGCTGCGAAAAGAAAAAGTCAAGGTGAGAAATTATTTGTATATAAATTTGATTCTATTTTGCAGATACTTCGTACCTGGTATGCTGCGCGTTCCATGGCAGCATTAAGCTCCGAGCTCTCCGCCTCACTCAAGATGGCCACCAAGTCCGTCTCCCCAACTTCGCGACTAGCTCGATCCAAAGGCTCGAGCAATGTCTGAAGCCCAGTTCTTCGCTCTAAGAAAGGAGCTAGAAGTGGGAGCATGCTTAAGGCTTGTTTGTCATCTTCGTTTGGCGAAGGCCCGGAGTGTTGAGCTGTGGTCTTCGGAGCCCCGGGAGACTGACCCCCCTCAGTAGATTGGCTCTCGTCTGTTGATTCAGACGGAGTTGATCCTGAGCCCGGAGCAGGGAGGGGGTTCATTTTTCCTTTGCCTTTTCCAGGCCCCATTTGAGCGGCTTCTAGGGTTGGCTCTGAATTTGTCGAAGGTCCAGGAATTGTATCTTCGGGACGGACCTCTTCCATGGAGATGGATCCTGTAAAAACAAAGGTATTATACATTGTTTAATTGTGTAGGAAAAAAGAACAAAAGAATTATGCGAAGTTTACCTTCGACATTCTGGCGATGGGTGAGCATTGGGCTGCTTGGCGGGTCGAAGGCAAGGTCTTCATCAGAGTCAAGAGTCAAATCTTCGACTGTCGGAGCATCTCCTTGAACTGCCGTTGTTACTTCACTCGGAATCGAAGCTGCAGTAACTTCGACTCTGCTTTCATCCACAGGGGCTCCATCTAGGACTCCCTCTTGAGGTAAATTTTCTTGAGCAGCCGGAGTCCTCACTTGTTCGAGGTTGACTTGAGACTCCGGCACACTCGCAGCATCTTCAATATGCGTATCTGTTTGAGCTGCATCTTCATCAATCAGCCTCACAAGCAACCTGCCTTCATCCTCCTGAGAATCGGAGATTGAAGCTCTTGGGATAGAAGGCGCAGGAATTTTTGGCTTTCGAGCCACCTTCTTGACCGGAGTCTTGGCAGAGCTCGAAGTTCCAGCTTCGGCTTTCCTCTTCTTGGGCCCTTTCTCCGAAGGCACCCAATCCACCAAAGGGGGTGGAACCACTTCGAGTAAGCCCACATACTCGGTTGGATCGCTCCCAACTACCAACCAATTTGATTCTCCATTCTTTCTCGGTCGGAGTTGGGATGCCCGAAATCTTCTCCGAAGCTCGTAGGAATTGCTCCGAAGTTATAGGGGCTAAAGAAGCTGAAAAATGAGTTAAGTTTGTTAATTCTTCGAATAAATATACATAGAGTATGTTGTTTTCGAAGTTACCTGCAGGACTCAAAGTTGAAGAAATTTTCCGAAGACCGCCTTCCGAATCCTCTTCGAAAGTGATTGGCCAGTTGGCCATCAGGGGAGAGATTTGAAGCCCGAGGAATTCTTCGGCAAAGTCTCGCATGCTCAACCGATGATTGATTTTTTGAAGTAAGTTGAGGCGAGCTTCGAGCTGACCTGGATCTGGATGCACAAGGGCTTCCTTTCGGAAGTTGATGTCTTGCAAAGGTCCGGCTAGACGGTTGCTTGCCCCAACTTCGGCGTAAAACCACTACAGGATCCAATCGGTATACCATCTGGCATTGATGGCCTTAGCGGGAAACCGAAGAGCATACTCGTCTCGAAGTCTGAAGTTGATGCTTCCAAAGGCTACTACCATCTTTTCACCTCCGGGGCCTACAAAGGTCTTCGGTTGGCATGAAACTCTATGCAGTGCTGCGAAGATCTCCGCCCTTCCTTCACAACCTTCGGCTCGCAACGCCCATTCGAAGATGGCAAGATGCGCTACCGCATTCGGAGAGAGTTGGGGAAGGGTGACGTGGAACAAGTCTAATACTTCTGCCAAGAAGTCTACCGCCGGAAGCCCTAAACCAGCTTCAAAGAAGGCTTCGAAGATGACCACTTCTCCGGGTCTTTGTGACAGAATGATTTCCTTCCCAGGTTTGCGGATCATAACCCCCGAACTAATCTTGCCTTCTATTGCAGCCGCAAGCGATTCCCTTCTGCAGGTTGACGGCCCCAATTGATAAGACTGATCCGTATACTTCGTCGACGCTGGAAAGAGGTCTTGGGGGCCGACATTTTGGGGATTTCCTCCCACCGGCGCCATTGCCGCCACTGAAGGATTTGGAGTTGCCATCGCCGATGATGCAGCCACTGCCGCCGCAGCAGCTTGCTGCCGAGCCAAGGCTGAAGTCGCTCCAGGACCCTTGAAGCTAGTTTTCGCCATTGGATTTTGTGGATTGTTTCAGAGGAAAAACGGCGGCTAGGGCTCAGGTGATGGCTTGTTCGCACGAAAGCAGTGAAAAGGTACTCACTAAGGGTTTGGGCCCTCTATTTATAGCCCAAACCCTGATTTTTTACCGTTTGCCTGTGTTGCTTCACATTCCTTGATGAGGACATCACTTCACAGGATACACACATGGAGCCTCCACCTACAATTCAATTACAAGGACCAATCACACGCGCCCGTGCCCGTCGCTTGAACCATGAGGTTAATTCGTTCCTTAGCAACTATGTTAATATTTGTTTGGACGGAATGCTACTGAATACGGGTGATATTTTGTTGCTTAGGAACATGGGAGATGGAATAGAAGAGTTGGAGTTGAAGACGGAGTCGCACGGATGACTTCAAGTCAAGAATTCGCTGGTTCGGACTACATCGACCACCATTCACCAAAATGGGCATAACTTCCTCATACGAAGTCCGATTGGCGCGTTCTTGGACTTTTTGGAAAGCTGAGGAGAAGACGGATCTTTTGCCGTTGGTTTCACATCATTTGGAGTCTCGAGTCGACCTGTGTATTTAAAACAGTACTGCGTGACAGAACTGGGCCATGTTGGCCATAATCTGAGTCTGTACGTCTTCTAGCCCACAGCCCAAGTCTGTTCCCCTTCCCCCTGGCCGCCGCCCTATATATTCTCACGCCAGCCACTTCTAGGGTTAGGTTTTGCTTTGTTGCATCTACACTGTTGTGTTTAGATCCCGCCTCTTGCGCCGGACCGATTGGCTGCCGCATTGGCGTTTGTGAAACCTCAACTTATCTTCGTTTGTCTGTGATTTGGCATTCGATTTGTATCCTTCCTGTTCTTGCTTGTGTTCTTGGGTTCGCTTGCAGGAATTAGCCTTCGTGGCGAGGTCAATCGCGTTCTGCGTGGTTGATAACCAACGGAGACAGTGGTGTAACGATTGCAAGGTTTTGATCCGCCGGACCGGAGCCTTGGGTCGCCAACGTCGAGATTCTCCACCAACCCAAGTTTATCCCCTACCTAGCGGAAGATCGGGACCAATCCCCATCAGCTGGTATCAGAGCTCAGATTTCCCGTTAGGTAATCTCGATCTGCTTTTGTTTTTACCCAGAGTCCAGAAAACCGCACCAAAAAAATTCCCCACCGAGAACCCCTTTGTGCCTTGCGATTTTAATTTCAGTTTTAACTTTGTTGAGTTCGTGTTCTTGGTCGAGTCTTGTTGCTGTTTTAGTCATCCCTCTGTGTCGTTTGAGTAGTAGTTGTTCTTGTGTCTCAGATAAAAATTCCCCACCGAAAAAACCCCCCCTTCCGCAACCCCATTTTGTTTTCCCCATTCAGTCTTTGTGACCCCCCCTTCGGTAAAACAGGCATAACTTTTCGCTCGTTTGGCAGAAAAATCTGAAATTTTTTGAGCGTGTTCCTGACTCGATTTGGAGGGTCCTAGCCCTCACCAAAATCGCCAAAAAAAAATCGGGAAGATAAAGAAAAAAATTGGACAAAGTTTTTGCTCGCCGGACAGCAAACTTGTTTGAATTTTGTGAGCCACATCCCACCTCAGTTGTAGGTGCAAATTTTTGTGGTTACTCCTCTGGTCATCCTTGTTTCAAAAAAAAATAGAGTGAAAAAAAAGGGAGAAAAAAAATATATAAAAAAAAGAGAAGCGGGCTGTTAGTTGCTTGTCCGAACTCTTGTCCGAACTCTTGTCCGAACTCCTGTCCGAACTCTTGTCCAATCTGAGGCAGTCTTTGGCTGTTTGCTGCTTGTCCGATCTCTTGTCTGAACCTTTGTCCGAACTCTTGTCCGATCCGAACAGCAGCAGAAAAAAAAAAAGAGAAAAAAAAAATTGCACATACCTTGTCCGATCACTTGTCCGATCTCTTGTCCGATCCCTTGTCCGATCTATAGAGAGCTGATTTTGACCTGTTTTTGCTTCCTTTTGATTTGGGCACATAGTTTCCCTCTATTACTTGAACTTTCACTTTGGAGCACGACGGGT
>JAAALK010000079.1:1256460-1544818 GCA_019279435.1 Zizania palustris
CCGTATGAGGCAAGCCTAAAAACATGATAAACAAATCTTCATTCATAAATGTACAAAAGCATAATGCTTTACATAGTTGAAGATCCTAAGGTAATTCTAAACCTGCGGGTTTGGAGGAGGCTGACTGCTCGAAGCTTGGGACCGAGCCTGCTTCTGGCGTTGTCCTTCATCAATCCAGGCCTTGATCACAGAACGACCTTCGGCTCTCCATGAAATTTGAAAGGCTTGCCAAGCAGCGGCCACACCTTCGGAGGGCGTGAGAAGCTGGTCGTCGTCGAAGGTAATGGGACCCTCTCTTGTGCTCGAAGTTATTGATCGGCCCAAATCTTCGTAGTAACGAAGTAGACCAACGACAGCCACTTGTCCGGAGATTTCTCCATAACGAATGCCTGCTGTTTTCATTTGCTTCGCTACTCCTTGAATCCTTTTCAACCGGCGCAGTAGGGGAGATGTTGTCATCCGAAGGAAGCGTTCCAGTAGTACCGAAGTACTCCAGAACGCCTAGCAATTGATCCATGACCTCCGCAGCTACCTTCTCAGACTTCATCTTATCTTCAATTAACGCATCCTTCATCGAAGTTAGCTCTTCTATTACTCCAGAGAGCCTGGCCGCTTCCGTAGTTAAAGAATTCTTGTGATTCAGTAGCTGGCTAGCTTCTTCTCGGAGTCTAACAAGCTCGGCCCCCGCAGTAGCGTGCTCCGCCCGCATCTTTTGAATTTCTGCTCGAAGCACAATTTTTTCTGCTTCGAGCTCCTTGTTCGCAGCCTCCAAGCCTTGTCTGGCCCTGCGCTCCGTTGAAACCATATTGCCCATGTGGGCCACTCGACCTTTGGAGATAGTCAGATTTCGTTGAAGAGTTGCATTCTCCTCTCGAAGGTGAATGTTCCCACGTTCATTGGAGATATTCGCAGCTCGAGCCAAGACTGTTTGCTGCGAAAAGAAAAAGTCAAGGTGAGAAATTATTTGTATATAAATTTGATTCTATTTTGCAGATACTTCGTACCTGGTATGCTGCGCGTTCCATGGCAGCATTAAGCTCCGAGCTCTCCGCCTCACTCAAGATGGCCACCAAGTCCGTCTCCCCAACTTCGCGACTAGCTCGATCCAAAGGCTCGAGCAATGTCTGAAGCCCAGTTCTTCGCTCTAAGAAAGGAGCTAGAAGTGGGAGCATGCTTAAGGCTTGTTTGTCATCTTCGTTTGGCGAAGGCCCGGAGTGTTGAGCTGTGGTCTTCGGAGCCCCGGGAGACTGACCCCCCTCAGTAGATTGGCTCTCGTCTGTTGATTCAGACGGAGTTGATCCTGAGCCCGGAGCAGGGAGGGGGTTCATTTTTCCTTTGCCTTTTCCAGGCCCCATTTGAGCGGCTTCTAGGGTTGGCTCTGAATTTGTCGAAGGTCCAGGAATTGTATCTTCGGGACGGACCTCTTCCATGGAGATGGATCCTGTAAAAACAAAGGTATTATACATTGTTAATTGTGTAGGAAAAAAGAACAAAAGAATTATGCGAAGTTTACCTTCGACATTCTGGCGATGGGTGAGCATTGGGCTGCTTGGCGGGTCGAAGGCAAGGTCTTCATCAGAGTCAAGAGTCAAATCTTCGACTGTCGGAGCATCTCCTTGAACTGCCGTTGTTACTTCACTCGGAATCGAAGCTGCAGTAACTTCGACTCTGCTTTCATCCACAGGGGCTCCATCTAGGACTCCCTCTTGAGGTAAATTTTCTTGAGCAGCCGGAGTCCTCACTTGTTCGAGGTTGACTTGAGACTCCGGCACACTCGCAGCATCTTCAATATGCGTATCTGTTTGAGCTGCATCTTCATCAATCAGCCTCACAAGCAACCTGCCTTCATCCTCCTGAGAATCGGAGATTGAAGCTCTTGGGATAGAAGGCGCAGGAATTTTTGGCTTTCGAGCCACCTTCTTGACCGGAGTCTTGGCAGAGCTCGAAGTTCCAGCTTCGGCTTTCCTCTTCTTGGGCCCTTTCTCCGAAGGCACCCAATCCACCAAAGGGGGTGGAACCACTTCGAGTAAGCCCACATACTCGGTTGGATCGCTCCCAACTACCAACCAATTTGATTCTCCATTCTTTCTCGGTCGGAGTTGGGATGCCCGAAATCTTCTCCGAAGCTCGTAGGAATTGCTCCGAAGTTATAGGGGCTAAAGAAGCTGAAAATGAGTTAAGTTTGTTAATTCTTCGAATAAATATACATAGAGTATGTTGTTTTCGAAGTTACCTGCAGGACTCAAAGTTGAAGAAATTTTCCGAAGACCGCCTTCCGAATCCTCTTCGAAAGTGATTGGCCAGTTGGCCATCAGGGGAGAGATTTGAAGCCCGAGGAATTCTTCGGCAAAGTCTCGCATGCTCAACCGATGATTGATTTTTTGAAGTAAGTTGAGGCGAGCTTCGAGCTGACCTGGATCTGGATGCACAAGGGCTTCCTTTCGGAAGTTGATGTCTTGCAAAGGTCCGGCTAGACGGTTGCTTGCCCCAACTTCGGCGTAAAACCACTACAGGATCCAATCGGTATACCATCTGGCATTGATGGCCTTAGCGGGAAACCGAAGAGCATACTCGTCTCGAAGTCTGAAGTTGATGCTTCCAAAGGCTACTACCATCTTTTCACCTCCGGGGCCTACAAAGGTCTTCGGTTGGCATGAAACTCTATGCAGTGCTGCGAAGATCTCCGCCCTTCCTTCACAACCTTCGGCTCGCAACGCCCATTCGAAGATGGCAAGATGCGCTACCGCATTCGGAGAGAGTTGGGGAAGGGTGACGTGGAACAAGTCTAATACTTCTGCCAAGAAGTCTACCGCCGGAAGCCCTAAACCAGCTTCAAAGAAGGCTTCGAAGATGACCACTTCTCCGGGTCTTTGTGACAGAATGATTTCCTTCCCAGGTTTGCGGATCATAACCCCCGAACTAATCTTGCCTTCTATTGCAGCCGCAAGCGATTCCCTTCTGCAGGTTGACGGCCCCAATTGATAAGACTGATCCGTATACTTCGTCGACGCTGGAAAGAGGTCTTGGGGGCCGACATTTTGGGGATTTCCTCCCACCGGCGCCATTGCCGCCACTGAAGGATTTGGAGTTGCCATCGCCGATGATGCAGCCACTGCCGCCGCAGCAGCTTGCTGCCGAGCCAAGGCTGAAGTCGCTCCAGGACCCTTGAAGCTAGTTTTCGCCATTGGATTTTGTGGATTGTTTCAGAGGAAAAACGGCGGCTAGGGCTCAGGTGATGGCTTGTTCGCACGAAAGCAGTGAAAAGGTACTCACTAAGGGTTTGGGCCCTCTATTTATAGCCCAAACCCTGATTTTTTACCGTTTGCCTGTGTTGCTTCACATTCCTTGATGAGGACATCACTTCACAGGATACACACATGGAGCCTCCACCTACAATTCAATTACAAGGACCAATCACACGCGCCCGTGCCCGTCGCTTGAACCATGAGGTTAATTCGTTCCTTAGCAACTATGTTAATATTTGTTTGGACGGAATGCTACTGAATACGGGTGATATTTTGTTGCTTAGGAACATGGGAGATGGAATAGAAGAGTTGGAGTTGAAGACGGAGTCGCACGGATGACTTCAAGTCAAGAATTCGCTGGTTCGGACTACATCGACCACCATTCACCAAAATGGGCATAACTTCCTCATACGAAGTCCGATTGGCGCGTTCTTGGACTTTTTGGAAAGCTGAGGAGAAGACGGATCTTTTGCCGTTGGTTTCACATCATTTGGAGTCTCGAGTCGACCTGTGTATTTAAAACAGTACTGCGTGACAGAACTGGGCCATGTTGGCCATAATCTGAGTCTGTACGTCTTCTAGCCCACAGCCCAAGTCTGTTCCCCTTCCCCTGGCCGCCGCCCTATATATTCTCACGCCAGCCACTTCTAGGGTTAGGTTTTGCTTTGTTGCATCTACACTGTTGTGTTTAGATCCCGCCTCTTGCGCCGGACCGATTGGCTGCCGCATTGGCGTTTGTGAAACCTCAACTTATCTTCGTTTGTCTGTGATTTGGCATTCGATTTGTATCCTTCCTGTTCTTGCTTGTGTTCTTGGGTTCGCTTGCAGGAATTAGCCTTCGTGGCGAGGTCAATCGCGTTCTGCGTGGTTGATAACCAACGGAGACAGTGGTGTAACGATTGCAAGGTTTTGATCCGCCGGACCGGAGCCTTGGGTCGCCAACGTCGAGATTCTCCACCAACCCAAGTTTATCCCCTACCTAGCGGAAGATCGGGACCAATCCCCCATCAGCTGGTATCAGAGCTCAGATTTCCCGTTAGGTAATCTCGATCTGCTTTTGTTTTTACCCAGAGTCCAGAAAACCGCACCAAAAAAATTCCCCACCGAGAACCCCTTTGTGCCTTGCGATTTTAATTTCAGTTTTAACTTTGTTGAGTTCGTGTTCTTGGTCGAGTCTTGTTGCTGTTTTAGTCATCCCTCTGTGTCGTTTGAGTAGTAGTTGTTCTTGTGTCTCAGATAAAAATTCCCCACCGAAAAAACCCCCCCTTCCGCAACCCCATTTTGTTTTCCCCATTCAGTCTTTGTGACCCCCCCTTCGGTAAAACAGGCATAACTTTTCGCTCGTTTGGCAGAAAAATCTGAAATTTTTTGAGCGTGTTCCTGACTCGATTTGGAGGGTCCTAGCCCTCACCAAAATCGCCAAAAAAAATCGGGAAGATAAAGAAAAAAATTGGACAAAGTTTTTGCTCGCCGGACAGCAAACTTGTTTGAATTTTGTGAGCCACATCCCACCTCAGTTGTAGGTGCAAATTTTTGTGGTTACTCCTCTGGTCATCCTTGTTTCAAAAAAAAATAGAGTGAAAAAAAAGGGAGAAAAAAAAATATATAAAAAAAAGAGAAGCGGGCTGTTAGTTGCTTGTCCGAACTCTTGTCCGAACTCTTGTCCGAACTCCTGTCCGAACTCTTGTCCAATCTGAGGCAGTCTTTGGCTGTTTGCTGCTTGTCCGATCTCTTGTCTGAACCTTTGTCCGAACTCTTGTCCGATCCGAACAGCAGCAGAAAAAAAAAAAGAGAAAAAAAAAATTGCACATACCCTTGTCCGATCACTTGTCCGATCTCTTGTCCGATCCCTTGTCCGATCTATAGAGAGCTGATTTTGACCTGTTTTTGCTTCCTTTTGATTTTGGGCACATAGTTTCCCTCTATTACTTGAACTTTCACTTTGGGAGCACTACGGTCAGCAACTTTGACGAGTACTAGGGAATACTTATTGAACTTGGTTTAACTGTTATTATTATCGCTAATCCTTGCTACTCACTTTGCCTTCCAAGCTACACATTTCTCTTGGTCAGGACAGGTTCATTCCTTGCAATTGTACACCATCCTCCACTTGGTTCATCACCTGTAGGCCGGTGACCTCACTGCGGCGTGGTAAGAACACTTGCAAGCGTGGGTAAGGTGCTTGACGAATTGCTTCCACCACACATCCAGCACCCCACCTAGCTGTTTTTACACCAGGATTATTCTTTGTTGTTTTGTCTTTCACTAACATGGCAGATAACAGCGGCACCCCTCCATCTGATTTTAATGAATGTGTCTCACGACGTGCTCTACTAGAGTCTCAGCGGCAGACCCAACATTCCATCGAACGTCTCGCACGTACTGTGGCTGACCTAGTAGACCGGATGACTGCCTTGGAAACACGATTGCCTGCTGCACGAGCCAACGATGAACATGTTGAAGAGGAAGACGATCATATTGAAGATGAAGACGACCTATCCTATGCCGGAAACAATGCCATTGACCCTGACGAGGCTGCACGTCATCGCTTTCAGTTCAACCGTCAAGGTATGGGCGGCCACCGCAACCGCCCTCCACGAGGTAACAATGACAACCACAGGAACAATGATCCCTACTCCAAGGTAAAATTTTCAGTACCTCCTTTTGCTGGCACCTATGATCCAGATGCATATTTAGATTGGGAGATGTCAGTCGAACAAAAATTTAATGCTCACATGGTTCCTGCTATCCACCGCGTGCGTTTAGCTACTAGTGACTTCACTGGATATGCTCTTCTTTGGTGGACTGAAATAGTTCAGGTTGGAAATGAACCACAAACTTGGGATATGTTAAAACGGCAAATGCGTGGTAGATGGGTCCCTCCTTCATATAAACGTGATTTGAGAAAAAATTGCAGCGCCTAAACCAAGGAAATAAATCGGTAGAGGAGTATTATCAGGAGTTGCAAATAGGTTGCATGCGTGCTGAAATTGAGGAGGACAATGAGGATAAAATGGCCCGTTTTTATGGTGGTTTAAGACGTGAAATTCAGGATATCATTGATTATAAAGAATACAATACTATCACTCGTCTTTTCCACCTTGCTATGCTTGCAGAAAAAGAATTGCAGGGTCGCCAACAACCACAACGCAGCATGAGGACCAACATTGGTGGTGCTACTTCACGCTCAAGTGGGCAGCAGCAACGACCACCCGCACCCCCTTCTCGACCGGCGGCTACATCAGCACCCTCTACATCTACAGCCCAGGTTGAGAGTTCCAAGACTGCGGCAACCAAGGCGCCAGCCAAGCCCACCTCCTCGGCAGCCTCTACTGCACGTTCTGCAGCGATCCAGTGTCACAGATGCAAAGGACTTGGACACGTTATGAAAGACTGCCCTAGTCAGCGGGCTTATATTGCTACGGAAGACGGTGGCTATGTAAGTGCTAGTGATGTTGAAGATGAATATGCACTTGCTGCTAACATTGCAGGAGATGATGATACATTCGACGATGACGATGTTCTTGCGTCGGATGCCACTGCCGACCTTGAAGCACTTATTGTACAACGCGTCTTGAGCACTCACATGGAGCAGGACGACAGGGCACAACGGAACAATCTGTTTCAGACCTTCTTCGGCGTCAATAACCGTCGTGTACGTGTCATCATCGATAGCGGTAGTTGCAACAATTTGGTGAGCCACGACATGGTAACGAAGCTTCAACTTCCCACACGCGCGCATCCACACCCTTACCATGTGCAATGGTTCAACAATAGTGGTAAGGTCAAGGTAACACAAACTGCTCACATCAAATTTTCCATTGGTACATACGTCGGAGCTGCTGATTTTGATGTAGTACCAATGCAAGCATGTTCTCTGTTACTTGGTAGACCTTGGGAGTATGATACTGATGCTACACACCATGGTAGGAGCAATACGTACACATTTATGTATAAAGGAAAGAAAGTTACATTGCTTCCTATGACTCCTGCTGAAATTGTAAAATTTGAACAAGAAAAACATGCTAGGGATGCACAAAACAGCAAACAACCTTCTGAAAATCAGCAAGTAGCTAAAACGCTTTTGAGGCAACAGAAAGATAAAATTGCTTCTCCTTCTTCATCACAAGTTATAAATCTGAAAGGGCGTGTCATGCTTGCAACTAAAACTGACCTTGCTGAAATTTGTGATGATACCCCCTTGCTATATGGCTTGATTTGCACAAACATGTTGTTTTCACTTGCGAACATTCCTAGCTCTGTTCCTGTTGCAGTCACTGACCTTTTGCAGGAGTTTAAAGATGTTTTTCCAGCTGAGATACCACCCGGGCTGCCACCAATACGCGGCATCGAGCACCAAATTGATTTGGTCCCGGGAGCGTCTCTTCCTAATCGTGCAGCGTACCGTACCAATCCGGAGGAGACAAAAGAAATTGAGCGCCAAGTACAGGACCTTCTTGATCGTGGGTACGTCCGTGAAAGCCTTAGTCCTTGTGCAGTACCCGTTCTTTTGGTACCTAAGAAAGATGGTAGTTGGCGCATGTGTGTTGATTGTCGTGCTATTAATAATATCACCATTCGATATCGACACCCTATTCCTAGATTGGATGACATGCTTGATGAGCTTAGTGGTGCCATTATCTTTTCTAAGATCGATCTCCGTAGTGGTTACCACCAAATTCGCATGAAACTAGGTGATGAATGGAAAACTGCTTTTAAAACAAAGTTTGGATTATATGAGTGGCTTGTCATGCCTTTTGGACTTACTAATGCACCTAGTACCTTCATGCGCTTGATGAATGAAGTCCTACGGCACTTTATAGGACGCTTTGTGGTTGTATACTTTGATGATATCTTGGTTTATAGCAAGTCTCTCACTGAACATGTTGAACACCTACGTGCTGTTTTTGTTGCCCTCCGTGAAGCTAGAATGTTTGGTAACCTTGAGAAGTGCACGTTTTGCACGGATCGAGTTGTGTTTCTTGGCTATGTTGTCACTTCACAGGGTATTGAGGTCGACGCGGCAAAGGTAGAAGCAATCAACAGCTGGCCGCAACCCCAAACTATCACACAGGTACGTAGTTTTCTTGGTCTTGCAGGTTTCTACCGGCGTTTTGTGAAAGATTTCAGCACCATAGCCGGTCCTTTGCATGAGTTGACCAAGAAGGGAATTACTTTTGCGTGGGAGCCAGCACATGAACAAGCTTTTGCCACACTCAAAGATCGCCTTACACATGCACCTCTACTTCAGTTACCCGACTTCGGTAAGCCTTTTGAACTAGAATGTGATGCTAGCGGTTTTGGATTAGGAGGTGTGCTGCTGCAAGGAGGTAAACCCGTGGCCTATTTTAGTGAGAAATTACATGGCCCACAGTTGAACTATTCTACCTATGATAAGGAATTATATGCCTTAGTGCGTGTGCTTGAAACTTGGCAACATTACCTTTTGCCTAAGGAGTTTATTATTCATTCGGATCATGAAGCATTGAAGCATATACGTAGTCAAGCAAATCTGAATAAACGACATGCTAAATGGGTAGAATTTATTGAAACTTTTCCATACATCATTAAGCATAAGAAAGGGAAAGATAATGTGATTGCGGATGCTTTGTCTAGACGTTATACATTGCTTTCTCAACTTGATTATAAGATCTTTGGTTTAGAAACATTGAAGGACATGTATGCTACTGATTTGGACTTCAAAGATGCTTTTGCTAATTGTACAGATGTCCGTGCTTGGAACAAATATGTGCTGAATAATGGATATCTTTTTCGTGCTAACAAGTTATGTGTGCCGGCTAGCTCTCTTCGCTTGTTGTTATTGCAGGAAGCACATGGTGGTGGTTTGATGGGTCATTTTGGATCAAAGAAAACTGAAGATGTGCTGTCCACCCACTTCTATTGGCCTAAGATGAGACGAGATGTTGAGCGCTATGTGGCACGATGCGCTACTTGCAATAAAGCTAAGTCTCGACTAAACCCACATGGTCTTTATATGCCTCTGCCCGTTCCTAGTGTACCTTGGGAGGATATTTCTATGGATTTTGTGTTAGGATTACCCAGAACTAGGAGGGGGAGAGATAGTATTTTTGTGGTGGTAGATCGTTTCTCTAAAATGGCGCATTTTATACCTTGTCACAAGAGCGACGATGCTACAAATGTTGCTGATTTGTTTTTCAGAGAGATCGTACGCTTGCATGGCGTTCCCAATACCATCGTTTCAGATCGTGATGCCAAATTCTTAAGTCATTTTTGGAGGACGTTGTGGCATAAGTTGGGGACGAAGCTGCTGTTTTCTACTACTTGTCACCCCCAAACGGATGGACAAACGGAGGTCGTCAACCGCACATTGTCCACCATGTTGAGGGCTGTTTTGAAGACCAACTTGAAGCTTTGGGAAGAGTGTCTACCTCATATTGAGTTTGCATATAATAGGTCAGTACACTCCACTACTAAGGTAAGTCCGTTTCAAGTGGTCTATGGTTTTAATCCGCGTGCTCCTATTGATTTGCTACCATTACCACCATCTGAAAACTTGAATTTTGATGCTACTACACGTGCTGAATTATTGCTTAAGATGCATGAAACTACTAAAGCAAACATAGAGAAAATGAATGAGAAATATCGTGCTTATGGTAGTAAGGGTAGAAAAGAGATAACATTTGAACCGGGTGATCTTGTTTGGTTGCACTTGCGCAAGGATCGTTTTCCTGATTTGAGGAAGTCTAAGTTGATGCCCCGTGCTGATGGTCCTTTCCGTGTGCTTGAGAAGATAAATGATAATGCATATAAACTTGAGTTGCCTGCAACTTTTGGGGTTAGCCCCACATTTAACATTTCAGATTTAAAGCCCTATTTGGGAGATGACGATGACCTTGAGTCGAGGACGACTCCAATTCAAGAAGGAGAGGATGATGAGGACATCACTTCACAGGATACACACATGGAGCCTCCACCTACAATTCAATTACAAGGACCAATCACACGCGCCCGTGCCCGTCGCTTGAACCATGAGGTTAATTCGTTCCTTAGCAACTATGTTAATATTTGTTTGGACGGAATGCTACTGAATACGGGTGATATTTTGTTGCTTAGGAACATGGGAGATGGAATAGAAGAGTTGGAGTTGAAGACGGAGTCGCACGGATGACTTCAAGTCAAGAATTCGCTGGTTCGGACTACATCGACCACCATTCACCAAAATGGGCATAACTTCCTCATACGAAGTCCGATTGGCGCGTTCTTGGACTTTTTGGAAAGCTGAGGAGAAGACGGATCTTTTGCCGTTGGTTTCACATCATTTGGAGTCTCGAGTCGACCTGTGTATTTAAAACAGTACTGCGTGACAGAACTGGGCCATGTTGGCCATAATCTGAGTCTGTACGTCTTCTAGCCCACAGCCCAAGTCTGTTCCCCTTCCCCCTGGCCGCCGCCCTATATATTCTCACGCCAGCCACTTCTAGGGTTAGGTTTTGCTTTGTTGCATCTACACTGTTGTGTTTAGATCCCGCCTCTTGCGCCGGACCGATTGGCTGCCGCATTGGCGTTTGTGAAACCTCAACTTATCTTCGTTTGTCTGTGATTTGGCATTCGATTTGTATCCTTCCTGTTCTTGCTTGTGTTCTTGGGTTCGCTTGCAGGAATTAGCCTTCGTGGCGAGGTCAATCGCGTTCTGCGTGGTTGATAACCAACGGAGACAGTGGTGTAACGATTGCAAGGTTTTGATCCGCCGGACCGGAGCCTTGGGTCGCCAACGTCGAGATTCTCCACCAACCCAAGTTTATCCCCTACCTAGCGGAAGATCGGGACCAATCCCCCATCATTCCTAACCGTTACTTTGCTCCGAAATTAAAGCATTCCGTAACTTCCGTTAGA
The DNA here is from genome assembly GCA_019279435.1 of Zizania palustris. Taxonomy (NCBI): domain Eukaryota; kingdom Viridiplantae; phylum Streptophyta; class Magnoliopsida; order Poales; family Poaceae; genus Zizania; species Zizania palustris. The sequence continues at coordinate 1,267,581 of JAAALK010000079.1, forward strand.
AGAAAGAAGCTAACGGCTATTTCTTCTAAGTCTAAAAAGACTTTCAGATTTTTCGAGTTAGTTCTAAGTTACTTCGAAAGTAATTTTATTAAAAACTGATTCAAAGTTTACATCTCCACGTAGTTCGGAGATGGTTTAAATCTGCTAACCCCTACGCATGATTATTTTTCTTGCGTATACTGCTCTCCTAACATTACAGATTTAGCGGAGACGCGTATTCGAGGGGCTACTGTTGGGGGAAAATATTTCATCTTCAGGGTTATTGCAGTGACGAGAAAAAGACTGGTGATAAAGACGAAGCCTCTCAACATATAATTTCGGAGATGCATCAAGTCAAGTTCGAAGTATGATGACAAGCTTCAGTTCGGAGTATATCTTCGAACTTGGACTCTTCTGAGAACTTCTTTGCCAGCTAAGATGGAAGACTTATCTTCTTTCTCATTAGATTAGTCTTTTACCATTTTAGCCCTATTAAGGGTACTGAATAGTTTCCACTATGTCGGTTGTAGTAGAGGGGTAAGAAGGTCTTTTCCTTAATGTTTGGGCCTATAAATACCCCCCGTTTTACCCTGTAATAGGGACCAAATACAAGTTATTCAATACACACATTCGAACTATTCTAAGGTATTATCCTTTCGGAGGCTTAGAATAGTTTACTTCACAAATACTTCCTTTGTTAGTTTCTAATCTTTAGAAACCTGTTAGCGTAATCTCTTACGCCAACAACCAGGGATCCCGAGCAGTTCAGCGTGATCACCCCTCAGAGCTCATCATCGGTGATTTGTCTGAGAGGACTTTGCGTTCGTCTGTTGACTCTCTTGCTGTGTTTGTTGAATCTGCTTTTGTTGCATCTTTTGAGCCCAGAGATGTTTCTCATGCTCTTTCTGACTCTAATTGTATTAATGCCATGGAAGAAGAGCTTGAGAATTTTGTCCGCAATCGGGTTTGGACACTGGTTGAGCTGCCACCCGGATGCAACCCCATAGGCACCAAGTGGGTGTTCAAGAACAAGCAAGGTGAAGATGGGGTTGTGGTGCGCAACAAAGCTCGACTGGTTGCCCAGGGTTTTTGCCAGAAGGAAGGTATTGACTTTGAAGAAACTTTCGCCCCTGTTGCCCGTCTTGAGTCCATTCGCATTCTCTTAGCTTTTGCCGCTTCGAAGGGTTTTAAGATTTTTCAAATGGATGTCAAGAGTGCTTTTCTGAATGGGTACATAGAGGAGGAAGTTTATGTTAGGCAGCCCCCCGGTTTTGAGAACCCTAAGTTTCCTCGACATGGTTTTAAGCTGCAGAAAGCTTTATACGGTCTAAAGTAAGCCCCCAGGGCTTGGTATGAACGGTTAAAGCAGTTTTTGTTGGGGAAGGGCTTTGTGATGGGTTCTGTGGAGAAAATTCTTTTCTTGCTCAGAGATGCTTCAGATTTCTTAGTCGCTCAGATTTACATGGATGATATTATCTTTGGCGGTACTACTAATGCTCTTGTGTCCAAATTTTCTGAGCAGATGCACAGCGAGTTTGAGATGAGCCTCATGGGTGAGCTCAAGTACTTCTTAGGGCTCCAGATCAAGCAAACCAACGACGGCACCTTCATCCACCAGGGTAAGTCCACTAGAGATATGTTGAAGAAGTTCGACTTTGGTGGAGAGCTGAAGCCTCGGATGACCCCAATGGGCACATCTGGGGGCCTGGACATGGACGAGAGCGGCGTCAAGGTCAACGAGAGAGAGAGTTTCGAGGGATGATTGGTTCATTATTATACTTGATGGCGACAAGGCCAGACATACAGTTCGCCGTGGGACTGTGCGCGCGCTTTCAGTCTTCACCACGCGCGTCTCATCGGCAAGCTGTCAAGCACATTTTCAGGTATCTCACCTATGCGCCCGATCTTGGTCTTTATTACTCAGCATCATCATCTCTTGATTTATCTGGCTTTTCTTACGCTGACTTTGGTGGGTGCCGGTTGGATCGCAAGTCGACTTCCGGTACTTGCCAGTTTCTTGGTTCGTCTCTTGTTTCTTGGTCTTCTCAAAAGCAATCTGGAGTTGCTCTTTTGACCACTGAGGCTGAGTATGTAGCTGCTGCTAGCTGCTCCTCATAGTTAGTTTGGATGATTTCTACTTTGCAAGACTTTGGGTTGTTCTTTCCTACCAGAGTTCCTTTGTTTTGCGACAGCACTGGTGCTATTAGTGTAGGGAAAAACCCTTGTCTCCATTCAAAAACCAAACACATTGATGTGCGCTTTCACTTTCTGAGGGATCAATATGAGAAAGGTGTCATTGGCCTTGTTCATGTTGATACTCATCATCAGTTGGCTGACATTTTCACCAAACCCCTAGATCAGTCTACTTTTGAGCGTTTACGAGGGGATTTGGGTGTTGTGTATCCTTTTTAGGATATTTTGAGTCAGTTTTCTTTCTTCTTTACTCTTTTCTTGAGTGTTTTTGTGTGTGTTCATATCATACATACTCACATATCACACTTTTGAGCTTGCTTCTGTTATATGATTAAACTGCTTTACTTATTCTAGCAGGTACATGCTTTTGATTACTTGTCCATGATCATGCTTTGGTTCAGTTCATTTGATATGTCTGATATCTATCATATGCATGGCTTTTATGTTTTAAAAATTGACAAATGATCACCATTGCTTCAGGTAACTAGTATGTGTAGGCTGAATGCTCTTGCTCTCTGTTACATGCCTTGTAGCTAGTTCCTAACTTAGATGCAAATATGCAACTTGGACATCTTTATGCCTTTAACATGGAAAATGTGCTATAAAAATGATGAAAAATCAGAAAAATGAAAATTCCATGCTGTTTTGTGCATAATTTGAAAAGATCCAGGTGGATTTGCCTTGTCGCATTGCATTGTTCTGGATTGCTTACCATAGCATTTTGGTATGAACTAGGATAGTGTAATGTATGCCAAGACCAATATCTTGAGCTTCTGATGGTCCAGTTCTGGCCTAGGTTTCACTTGGTCAGTCAGCATAAGGTTTGACATGCAAATAACCCCTAGAAAAAATGAAAAAGGAAAATGAAAAAGCCTGAAAATTAAAAAGACAACATGTTTGCTAACGCACTTTGTTTTGGACAATGCTTATCTTGGTAGATATCAGTTAGCTTCTACATCTCATGCTTTACCTTGCTTGTCAACTGGAAAATGTGGTGATGCTTTTGTTTGCAAAAAGTGAAAATGTGTGCTAATGACTTTCTTTAGATTTCATCTGTTGCACTGATCATGCCATGTGTCTTAGACAGTATGTCTTTTGCTATACTTGTTAGATGTTGTAATTGCAGTCAATCATATCTGAGAAGCATGCTTTCTATACTCCACATGCACTCCAGTTGCATTCATTGCATATTTTGAGGGGGAGCTGCATTTCAGGGGGAGTCTGTGTCTCTTTCGAGTGCATTGAGTCTCGCTTGATGAGTCCACTTGTCAACAAGGGGGAGAAATTTTGGGAGAAGAGGTTAAGGGGGAGTTTTGGCTTTCTTTGGGATTTGTTTCAGGGGCAATTTTTGTCCCGTTTGTCTTACTTTTTTTGATATCCTTGTTGATAATTCTGAGATTGCACTCGTTTTGAGCTTTTACTTCTGGTTAATCATAATGATCGTTTCATGCTTTTTGTTGGGTTTTTGGTCATTAGGGTTAAACTTTTATTTTATTTTCTTCTTCTCTGTTTTCTTGTGTTTTGATTTCGTGTTTCCACATGTGTTCACAGGTACTGAAGAGCAGATGAAGAGAAGTGTTGACAATGCACTCATCAAGGGGGAGATTGAGGAGCCATGCTGAAGAGCGTGGGCCTCATGGCTCCAGTAGTCTAAGAGGATTGAAAATAGAGAGAAGACATGTTGCGTCTAGGCCGCGTGTGACTCAGGTACACGGGCAGCGAGCAACTGTCGAGCAGAGGGGTCGCGAAGTCGGGCTGACCCAATCCAGGTACATGGCCTTGGAGCGGCAGAGGATCCACTGGGTTGTTGACCAGGATTGACTCAGGTACACGGACGATGAGTGATTGCCGGGCTGAGAGAGCTGCGGAATCGGGCCGGCCCAATCCGGGTACCTGGTGCAAATTCGGTGGACGCTTTGTTAGTTTCGGCGCAAAACTGACAACCGCTGATCTCACATTGGACTGTTCAGAGGCGAAGCCGTAGTCGCTACGAAAGCTCCGCTTCCGGATAAGTCATCTGTAAATAGGAGTTTACTATTTTGTCCTTAGTCCCACAGTCAGTCAGTCGAGTCTGTAAAAATATCCTAAGGGCAGTTTGGTCTTTTCCTTTTATTTCATCGTCTGTAAAAAACCATAAGGGTCTGAGGGAATATTCCTAGGCTATTGGGCTGCCTATAAATAGGGCCCCAATCCCTAGGGTTAGGGTTGCCCATTCTATAATTCACTTTAATCCAGCACTAAAGTTTGGGTCACTTTTGGCTTGTTCCTGTGTTCTTCCCGTGAGAGCGCCGCCGCCGTTTCTTCTCATTGAGCACACGCAGAGATCTTTTCCTTCTCTGTTTTTGATTTGTGATTTACAGCTAGCATTATTTGCAGTGTTTCAATCGAATCTCGTGAATTGTTTTGCGTGCTACTGGTTTTGTTTCTGTGTGTGTTTTCCTCTCGGGTTGCTTCTGTTCGGTGTTCTGAGAAGTACTATTTCTTCTTGCTAGCTCCTGTAGCAGCAAGTTGTACCTAGTCTTTGTTTAATCCTAGGTTTTGTTCTAGCCCTGAGACTAGCACTCGTCCTGGTTCTTTTTGTATGCGGTAGGGTCCAGCTAGCCCTGGCACCTAGCGTTTTGGTTGATAGGCTATTCTGTTTTTGGCTACAGCTAAGTTTTCTATGGATATTTTCTTGACATGGCGTTCTGATCGAGAGAAGGGAGCTCTCACGTTTCTTGAGGGTTCTTGCGAAGGGTTGTTCTCTGTTAATCTGTGTTTGAAGCCCGTTTATTTTGTGTGGCGGTTTTCTAGTTGAGCTTCACTCAAGGTTCCTAGGTCCGTATTTATTCAGAAACCTTTTGTTCGAAGCTAGACCCAGTTCGAAGGTAGTTGCAGAGCTATGTCTTTCAGACTTCGGTTCGAAGTATGAATAGCTTCGGAGCATGACACTCGATTTGGTTTTGCTACTGACAGTATTTAGCTTTGCTTTCCTTTCGATGCTTGTTTCTCTGTGAGCTTTGTTCGAAGTTCTCTGTTTTAGAGTCTAGGCACCGAAGATCTGCTTTCGAAGGTACTTAGCTGACAGTCTTCGGAGTCTCTGGTTGTTCGAAGCTTCGAACTATTTTTACTCCGCAAGTGAAGTACTGGTTGAGTCGAAGTCCTCAGCTTTCTTGTGTTTGAATACTTCGATGTTCCTTCTTGCAATGTGCGAAGGTACTTCGACTGCAGGCTTCGATCAAGTTTTTCGAAGCTAGCTTCGTAGTGTACACCTTCGCACAACATCTTCAAAGCACACCTCTGTTGGATCAATGTACCGACTAGAGGGGGGTGAATAGGCGGTTTTTAAAACTAATTCAATTTTACCTAAACAATAAGCAAGGACCTAAGGAAATGGTAGCAAACACCTAGAACAAATAGTGCAACCTAAGACGGCAAGTATATTTCTCTAGAAAAGTAAGCTTGCACAATTTAACTTGCTCAAAATAAAAGGGACAAGAGACAACCGAATTTTATCCCGAGGTTCGGAAATTTGCCAATTTCCTACGTCCTCGTTGAGGCGAGTTTCACTTGTCCGCTCTCTTCACCAAGCCTCGGATTTCTCAAAGAGAAATTAGCTTGAAGATGAGCCGGCACCGGAAGCGCAACTCTCGGGCCTCGATCACTAGTGGTAGCTCTTCTCCATCTTGGGCCGGTCTGACCGACCTCAACTGCAACGGCTAGAAAACTAGCCGTTTACTGATGTGACAGGACACCTCGGTCGGACCGGCTATGCTGGCCCGCTCGGACCGATCCTACCCGGTCTGACCGGCCATCGGCTCGGTCGGACCCATAGTGCTCCCGTCGGCTCCATAAACCAGCAGTTTTCTAGTACTACGCAACTCGGTCGGACAGCCCAACTCCAGCCGGTCTGACCGAACCCATATGGTCGGTCAGACCGCCAGGGTCAGACAACTCCAACAAAAGCTGCATTTTGTGTTTCCAAGGAATTTAGCCAAAGTGGTAACTTTTGCAACAAACACACATGTTCAAAAGATACTCCATGCAATGCAAATTGGCACTTGAAAATCAACTCATAACCAAAATGCAACCCCTCTTTATAGTACGGCAAAAGCAAAATTTAAACCTAGCCAAATTGATCGCTCCAAACACCTCGATCAATTTCTAGATTCCTTCAAACCTTTTGCCATAGCCTTTAAACGTCCAGATCTTCGGGTTTTCCATCTTGTGCTCCATTTGTGCGGGACCTACTCATTTCCTTCATACTTAAGAAAAAATATTAGTCCACAAACGCGCGTTTGTCATTAATTACCAAAACTCACATGGGGCCTAGATCTTCAATCTCCCCCTTTTTGGTAATTGATGACAAACATTTCAGAGATAAAGAAATGTGATGATAACAGTATCTTCAATTAAGCGCAAAGCTCCCACTGAAAGAGTGATGGGGTGCAAATATGTGGAGCAAGATATGAGTTATAATTCCAAACACAATTCAAAAATCCAATGAAGCAAAGCACATGAGAGAGTTTTTCATAATAAAAGCAAATAGTTCAAATTAAGTTCATCACGGCATGGAAAGCAAATAGTGTTCGTCATACAACCAACCATAGATAGATAGATATAAATACAGAGCGGACTAGTCTAGACTATTTCTTTCTAATCTCTCCTTCTCCCCTAAACTTCTTATCTCTACTGCTTCTCCCCCTTTTGGCATCAAGAAACAAAAAGAGAGACTAATCCTGGGAAGGAGGAAGCTGAGAATCATCAAGGCGACGACGACGACGCTAGTACTGAAGAGGATATCCTGCTGAGGAAGATGAATCTAGCCGATCAACTCGAGAAGAAAGAGTCTCAATCCTAGAGTTGATACGCTCTTGACCACCTTGAAGGTTCTGCAGATGGGAGGTGATTGCTTCATGTCCTAAAGACATTTGATCCATCCTTGCATTTAATTGAAGAAAGCCAGCTGTCACTTGTTGAAGCACTGGATCAAAGAACTGAGTGGCATCCATACCAAAATAAGGAGAATGACCAAAAGCACCAGATCCAGAGTCCTGTGGAGGAGCAAAAGAGCTGCTAGGAATGTCCTGAGGATGAGGCTGTCCTGCACCCACATCAGCTGGATCGGCGGCTGGAGCCAAAGGAGTAGCCGAGAAGCGAGGCCTATACTGAGAGTGATTAATATCAAGGCGCTCATTCACATTCCCTACTTTTCTCAAAATCAATCTCATGATGAACGGAGCATAGTAGACTCCAAGAGTGAGGCTTCCCTTTGAGAGTGCCATCTCATATAACATCAATTGGATGACATCAAACCTCTTTCCAGTCATCACTGCGTCCAGAAGAGTCCAAGCAACACCACAAATGGCATCATTGTTACCTAGTCGAGGTAAAATAGAGAGCCGCAGGATGCGATGTGCCACACTATGAAGAGTCTTCATCCCAGTAACCCCTCCAATCTTGTGAGCTGCAGAAGGGATGTAGAATTGTGCCATCTCTTCTTCTGACAAGGGGTTATGGGTAAAATCATCATGCAATCTGAGGCAAGAAGAGAACCTTATGTCCCAAGCACTCTGAATTTCTTGCTTTGTAGCAATGCAGAAAATATCTCCAGTCATCCAAGTAAGACAGTCACAAGTGGCGGGTATGAACACTGTGGCATAAAACTGACGGATGACATCCCAATTGAAATCTTGCTTCAGACTGACTATCTTGTTAATTCGAACAGTTCCAAAAATATTCCTGAGAGCTGCAGCCTCTCCACTTAGATCCCTCCAAGAAATCCACTTATGAGGAGCGAAAGAACGGTTCTCATAAGCAATGTTGTGTACCTCTTTCTGAAACTTGGTGTGAAACCGCTGATCAGAGGTATCTCTTGGTCTGAGAAATTGGTTGTGATGGCGCAGACGAGCAAAATTCTCTTGATTCCAGACATCCACTTTGAATTCCAAAGATGCAAAAGGATCTTCACTAGCTGCCGGTGGCTGAGGAGTTAATTCCTCCTCATTCTCAGAGCTGTCATCCTCATAAGCAAAATCCTCATCACTGTCATCTTAAAAGTGTCGGGACGATTGGCCACGGTCCTCGACAAATTTTGAGCGACGCTCATTTCCTTGAGAACGACCGGCGCGAGGCATGACTGAATCAAAGATTTAACCATGATAAGATAAATCATATGACTTGAGACAGTCTATGAATTTGCTAGAGGGCAAAAGCATCAAAGAGCAACGATGAGCAAAAGAGCTGCGGGATTTGGGAGGCCGGTCTGACCGAGGCAATTGGGCTGGTCTGACCGCCAGTACATGGTCGGTCTGACCGCCCATTGCCAACCGGTATGACCGGCCTAGCAACCCGGGCACAAATCCCCTTTTGCACAAAATTTCTCTATATTCAAATTTGCCATATCAAATTGCATAGAGGCATGAGAAATGGTACCACAAGGCTAGCAATTGAATTTAAAGAAGGATTTAGCCTTGGCAATGATGACATGCATGCCCATGAACAAGAACCCTAACCCTAGCCTCCAAGGGGATGAAATCAAGGGATTTAATCGGAGGAGATTCTTACCGGCAAGAGAAAATGAACTCGAGGTCGAACCGGAGAAGATCCACTGGTTGGACCGGCAAGAAGATCGATGAAACAAAGTTTTGAGGATTGGGGGCAAGAGTGGAGGAGAGGAGCTCGGTTTGAGAGAAGATGAATAATAGAGGGGAGAGAAAACTGAATAGAGAGGGGAGTTATATCCCTGCCCGATCCCCGGTCTGACCAGCCATGTAGACCCGGTCAGACCGACTCAGCAAGGGCGGTCGGACCGGCCAAGTAGACCTGGTCAGACCGACGGTACTAATGCCCAGCCATTAAATTTCAAAGCACAAAGGGAGCAAAAGTGAAAAATATAGCAAACTAATTTTGAAAAATTTCAGACTTTGCAGAAACTAGGTATAACTCCCAAGGTTTATAAAGCATCAAGTTTTCAAATTTTTAAGTTCAAAAAGAGGCCATTTGCAGCCGCGGTTCCCAACACGTCCGAACTCTTGTCCGAACTCTTGTCTGAACTTCAATTTTTAAATATCTTTTGATAGGATGGATAAAGTCAAAACATTTGAATACGAAAAATGATCATATGATCCGTCTCTACAAGTTTTGTTTTGGGCAAAAGTTCAAAATATGTCTTGAAATGAAACTATGGGAAAAATCCGATTTGACTTGAAAATATAATTTTGAAGTTACCAAAACTTCCAAATTTTGTTTTTCAACATATTTAGCAATTTCCAACATATAAGAGTAACCATATACTCCCCCTTAATATATAGCCTTAGGAAAAGATATAAGAGCACATGAACTTCAAATATGGCACTACAAGCATAAAAGCATACATATATGTCACACATGGATAGAAAAATCTAAAACTCACATATATGCATGATTTCAAGCCACATTTGAGAAGTCTATTATATTCAATTCATTCCTAAGCTTACAAAAGCGGGATTCATCAAGTGGTTTGGTAAAGATATCCGCTAATTGATCTTCGGTTCTTATGTGGCTAATGACAATGTCACCTTTGCCAACATGATCTCTTAGAAAGTGATGGCGAATATCAATATGCTTGGTTCTAGAGTGTTGAACGGGATTGTTGGCAATTTTGACGGCGCTATCATTGTCACAAAGAAGAGGGACATTTGAGAATTCTATTCCATAATCAAGCAAGGTTTGCCTCATCCAAAGTAATTGAGCACAGCAACTACCCGCGGAGACATATTCTGCCTCGGCGGTGGAAAGGGCAACGGAGTTTTGTTTCTTAGAGGCCCAAGAAACAAGAGACCTCCCAAGGAATTGACAACCCCCAGAAGTGCTTTTACGATCAACCTTGCAACCGGCATAATCCGAATCGGAATAGCCAATTAGCTCAAATTTAGCACCTTTGGGGTACCACAAGCCTATATGGATGGAATGTTTTAAATATCTTAGAATTCTCTTGACCGCCATCAAATGACAATCTTTTGGTGCGGCTTGAAATCTAGCACACATGCAAACACTAAACATGATATTGGGCCTAGATGCGGTAAGATAGAGAAAACTACCAATCATGGATCTATATAATTTTTGATCTACCGGTTTACCTCCCTCATTTAGGTCGAGATGTCCGTTGGTCGCCATAGGTGTCTTGATAGGCTTAGCTTCCATCAATCCGAACCTTTTGAGAAGATCATGGATATACTTCGTTTGGCTCACAAAGGTTCCATTCTTGAGTTGCTTGACTTGAAGTCCAAGGAAGAAACTCAATTCTCCTATCATGGACATCTCAAATTCCCTAGACATCATATCACAAAAAACTTTGCACAATTCTTCATTAGTAGAACCGAATATAATATCATCGACATAAATTTGACAAACAAAGAAATCATCATTAATTATTTTTGTAAACAAGGTAGTGTCAACTTTACCAATTTTAAAACCCTTTGAGAGGAGAAAATCTCTCAATCTTTCATACCAAGCTCTAGGAGCTTGTTTTAAACCATATAGAGCTTTTGAGAGTTTATAAACATGATTAGGATTTTTAGGATTCTCAAAGCCGGGTGGTTGTTCAACAAAACTAGTTCGGCTATTTAGCCATTCAAGAAAGCACTTTTCACATCCATTTGATATAGTTTAATATCAAAACATGAAGCAAAAGCAAGTAAGATGCGGATAGCCTCTAGTCTAGCAACAGGAGCAAAAGTTTCACCAAAATCCAAACCTTCGACTTGAGTGAATCCTTGTGCTACCAATCGTGCCTTGTTTCTCACAACCAACCCGTTCTCATCTTGCTTGTTTCTAAAAACCCACTTTGTTCCAATGACGTTGTGTTCCTTGGGTCTCTCCACTAATGTCCAAACTTTGTTTCTTTCAAAATTGTTAAGCTCCTCATGCATAGCATTTACCCAATCCGGGTCATTTAGAGCTTCATCTACATGTTTAGGCTCAATAGAAGAAACAAAAGAGTAATGTTCACAAATAGAAGCAACACGAGATCTAGTTTGAACACCCTTACTAATGTCACCCAAGACTTGATCAATTGGGTGATCTTTTGCGGTGGCATTGTGAACCTTGGATGGAATAGTAGAGGATTGATTTTTGACTTCATCTTCATCAAGTTGAGTCAAATTTTGCGTAGCCGAAGTAGAAGCTTCAACTTGAGTGGAGGATGGAAGTTCATCATCTTCTTTAGGCTTGATGTCACCGATGGACATGTTCTTCATTGCCCTTATCAAGCCTTCATCACCTACATCATCCAAATTTTCGTACCCCTCTTGGGAGCCATTAGTCTCATCAAATTTAACATCCGAGGTTTCTTCAACAATACCTTTGCTCTTGTTATACACTCGGTATGCCATTCTATTTGATGCATATCCAAGGAGAAATCCTTCATCACAACGACTTTCAAACTTGGTTAGTCTAACACCTTTTCTATAAATATAGCATTTGCAACCAAAAACACGAAAGTAAGCAATATTTGGTTTTCGTCCAATTAAGAGTTCATATGTAGTCTTTTTCAAAAGACGATGCAAATAAAGACGATTAGAAGCATGGTATGAAGTGTTTATAGCTTCCGCCCAAAAAGAGTCGGAGACACTATACTCATCAAGCATAGTTCTAGCCATCTCAATAAGGGTCCTATTCTTTCTTTCCACAACACCATTTTGTTGTGGTGAATAGGTGGCGGAAAGCTCATGCTTAATTCTGAGATCATCACAATAATCCTCAATATTTGTATTTTTAAACTCAGATCCATTGTCACTCCTTACTTTTACAAAAGAAAAGTTGAATTTGTTTTGAGCCCGTTTTTCAAACTTTTTGAAAATCTCGGGGGTTTTAGCTTTGTCGTGTAAAAAGAAAACCCAAGTAAATCTTGAGAAATCATCCACAATCACAAGACAAAAACTATTTCCTCCGATGCTTTTATAAGTTGTTGGACCAAATAAATCTATATGCAAAAGCTCCAATGGTATAGAAGTAGACATGACGCTTTTGCTAGGATGAGAGCAAGCGACTTGCTTCCCCGCTTGACAAGCACTACAAAGTTTATCTTTTTCAAATTTTATATCTTTCAAACCAACAACCAAATCTCTTTTTGCAAGCTTGTTTAGTTGACTCATTCCCACATGACCAAGCCTTCTATGCCAAAGCCAACCCAATGAGGTTTTTGCAACCAAACAAGTTTTCAAATTAGATTCATTAGAAGAGAGATCCACCAAATAGAGATTTCCAAAACGAAAACCTTTAAAAACTAAGGAGTTATCATGGATACTTGTTACAAATACTTCTTGAGGATTAAATTTGCATGAAAGGCCTAAATCACATAGTTGAGCTATAGACAATAAGTTGAAATTTAATGACTCAACTAGTGAAACATTGGAAATGGAGAAATCGTTTGAAATAGCAATTTTACCTAAACCCATTACCTTTCCTTTACTATTATCACCGAAGGTCACTCTTTCTTGATCTTTGGCACCAACTTCAAATGATGTGAACATTTTTCTATCACCGGTCATATGTTGAGTGCACCCACTATCAAGCACCCAATGTGATCCTCCGGTATGGTAGTTTACCTACAAAAGAGATTAAGCCTTTTAGGTACCCAAATCCTTTTGGGTCCTTGTAGGTTAGTTACCAAAGCTTTTGGCACCCAAATAGATTTCTTCTTTTCTCCTAAAATAGGACTGCCCAAAAACTTAGCATAAATAGAGTCATCATTAGCTCTCTTAAGCATGTAATGAGAATCAAATACATCACTTTTAGGAAATTTGTTTATATGGAATTCACCAATCATGTGACCAACGTTTCGACATTTATTACAAAATTTTCCATTACTCTTAATAAACCTTTGGGCTTGATAAGAAGGCTTTTTACCCTTCTTGTGAACAAAACCAAGTCCCTCCTTGTTGAAACAGCATCGTTGTTGACTTAAAATTTTATCAAGAGTACTTTTGCCTTTGAAACATCTTTCCAAACTCTTACTTAGTTTGGCAACTTGCTCCTTGAGCTCATGATTCTCAACAACTAACAATGAATTAGATGAAGATGAAACCTTTATGGAACATGATGCATCATCAATAGTGGATGAACATGGCATGTCAAGTAAATCATCACATGAAGTAGATATGCTATTCTTAGTTGGAATGCAATTAGCAACATTTAGACAGGCATTATCAAAAATATCACATGTGACACCTATATCTACCTTTGGCCTAATGAGTGTAGAGGCAATGAGAGTTTCATGGGCTTCTTCAAGCTTCTCATGAGAGACCAAAAGCATCATATGAGAAGTTTTCAACTCCTCATATTTAGCTATTAAAGACTCATGATCTTTCTTTAGAGTCTTAAATTTGACTCTCTCTTTGCCGTTTAACTCATTTAGTTCCACAAGCATTTGTGCAAGATCATCATAAGACATTTCGTCATCACTATCATCTTTTTCACTAACACAAGTAGATGTTACCTTAGTACTTCCTTTTGCCATGAGCCAAAAAGGAGAGTATAGTGATGGAGCTTCCGTTATTGCGATCCCCGCCATGTTCTTCTTTCTTGGGTTTGACTCACCACCGGAGTCGGAGCTTGAAGAAGAAACGGAGCTATCTTCATTTGAATCCCATTCTCCCACAAATGCTTCATTTCTACCCTTTTTCTTGTTCAACTTCTTGAAGAGATTTTTCTTCCCATTCTTTTCTTTGTTCTTCTTTTGAGATTTATCATCTTCACTTTCTTGTTTGTTCGGGCATCTTGAGGCAAAATGACCCTTCTCATTACACTCATAACATCTTACATTCTTTAGGTTCCTTTTGGTTGACTTCTTGTCACCATTGTTCTTGAATGAGCTTGAAGAGCTTCCTCTCTTTTTCATGAACCGGTTGAACTTTCTCACAAAAAGAGCCATCTCTTCATCCTCGGTATCACCATCACAAGAGGTGTCTTCTTCTTCTTCACATTTCTTCTCAACCTTGGCCTTCAAGGCAATGTTCTTCTTCTTGGATGAGGAGTGATCTTCGGAGCTTCCTTCAATTCTCTTGTTCTTGTAAATCTCATTCGTGTTAATAGTTCCCAAAGTGTTGTGGGAGTCAAACTTGACATGTCCGAGTTGATAAGGAAGGTCACCAAATTGTCATACTTCTCGGGCAATGCTCTCAACATTTTTTGAGCAACTTCCAACTCCGTGTACTTCACTCCAACACCTTTGAGATCATTGACAATCACATTAAGTCTTGCATACATCTCATTGACACTTTCATTTGACAACATGGTGAATGTTTCATAGTTGATCTTGAGGTAGTGCGACATGGCATTCTTCACACTTGTTGTTCCATCATGTATATCTTGAAGTGTAGTCCAAATATCATGTGCCGTTGAAATATTGCTTATCCTATTGAATTCTTCGGCACACAAACAATTGAACAAGGCATTTGTAGCTTGAGCATCAAGTTGCATATCTTTCTTGTTTTGATAGGTTAGATTCATCTTGTCTTCAACTTCAAAACCTAACTCAACAATACGCCAAATTTCAAAGCTCATGGCTTTGAGGTGAGCAGCCATACGAACTTTCCAAATGGAATAATTAGAGCCATCAAAGTAAGAACCTTTGCCTACGTTGTGAACCACCTCGTCGGGCATCTTCTCTCTAGGCGGTAAAGCCTAACTTGAGAGACCAGGCTCTGATACCACTTGTAGGATCAATGTACCGACTAGAGGGGGGGGTGAATAGGCGGTTTTTAAAACTAATTCAATTTTAGCTAAACAATAAGCAAGGACCTAAGGCAATGGTAGCAAACAGCTAGAACAAATAGTGCAACCTAAGATGGCAAGTAGATTACTCTAGAAAAGTAAGCTTGCACAATTTAACTTGCTCAAAATAAAAAGGACAAGATACAACCGAATTTTATCCCGAGGTTCGGAAATTTGCCAATTTCCTACGTCCTCGTTGAGGCAAGTTTCACTTGTTCGCTCTCTTCACCAAGCCTCGGATTTCTCAAAGAGAAATTAGCTTGAAGATGAGCAGGCACCGAAAGTGCAACTCTCGGGCCTCGATCACTAGTGGTAGCTCTTCTCCACTCCGGATAGGTGAGCTCCAACCTTCACAACCTCCTGGGTCTCCTCCACAACCTTCTAGGAGAGATCACCGGTTTCTTCTCCAAGCCGTCTAGGAGATGGCAATCTCCAAGAGTAACAAGCTGCAATCAAAGCTAGGAGAAGAGGATCAAGTGCCAAAATGCCAATGCAATGCAATCAACTCAATCACTTGATCACCTTTTTTCTTCCCAACCTCACTAGTGCTCAAATTAGTGCTCAATGGTGGGAGAGACTCTCTTGTGCTCAAGTATGCTCAAATGAATGCCAAAAGTCTAGCAAAGGATTTGTAGCAAGGGTTTATATAGCCACACACCCAAAAACTAGCCGTTACACGAGTTAGGTGGCTCTCTGCGCACTGTCGGTCTGACCGCCCATCTTGGGCCGGTCTGACCGACCTCAACTGCAACGGCTAGAAAACTAGCTGTTTACTGATGTGACAGGACACCTCGGTCTGACCGGCCATGCTGGCCCGATCGGACCGATCTTACCCGGTCTGACCGGCCATCGACTCGGTCGGACCGATAGTGCTCCCGTCGGCTCCGTAAACCAGCAGTTTTCCAGTACTGCGCAACTCGGTCGGACCGACCCCCTAGCCGGTCGGACCGCCCAACTCCAGCCGGTCTGACCGAACCCAAATGGTCGGTCAGACCGCCAGGGTCAGACAACTCCAACAAAAGCTGCATTTTGTGTTTCCAAGGAATTTAGCCAAAGTGGTAACTTTTGCAACAAACACACATGTTCAAAAGATACTCCATGCAATGCAAATTGGCACTTGAAAATCAACTCATAACCAAAATGCAACCCCTCTTTATAGTACGGCAAAAGCAAAATTTAAACCTAGCCTAATTGATCGCTCCAAACACCTCGATCAATTTCTAGATTCCTTCAAACCTTTTGCCATAGCCTTTAAATGTCTAGATCTTCGGGTTTTCCATCTTGTGCTCCATTTGTGCGGGACCTACTCATTTCCTTCATACTCAAGAAAAAATATTAGTCCACAAACACGCGTTTGTCATTAATTACCAAAACTCACATGGGGCCTAGATCTTCAACCTCGGCTCAACTTCAATGACTTTTGATACTGCATACTTCGGACAAGCTTCGGCAGCTGCTACACAGGCTTTGACACTGT
This sequence comes from Zizania palustris, assembly GCA_019279435.1. NCBI lineage: Eukaryota > Viridiplantae > Streptophyta > Magnoliopsida > Poales > Poaceae > Zizania > Zizania palustris. Next base: position 1,283,965 of record JAAALK010000079.1, read on the forward strand.
GTACTCTGAAGCCGACTTCGACATCTACAGGATTCGCACCGCACAGGCTTCGCCGAGTTTCGAATAGGAGACAACCTTGAACAGTAACCTCTCATCTCGTTTTAACGTACACTCGGAGTTTTTGCTGTGATGGTTTATTTCTGAGAACCTTGATCTGCCCATGTTTTACATGCTTTGTTATTCTGCCTATTAGCACTGTATTGGTGTTTCTTTGTCTAGCACACCGGTCGTTTCTAGGCTAGATACTTTTAGGCTTTGGCGATCTGTTTACGTTTTGCTGCTAAGTCTTTTGAGGTGCGTTGGGTGTTGGGAGCAGGCCATTGATTCGAAAGAATTTTTTAGGCACCCATTCACCCCCCTCTGGTCACTACTTTCGGTCCTACAGCATGCTTGTTTCGGTTTTCCTCTGTGATTTTGATCTTCGGTGAAGACTGAGAAGATCTCAGTTCTGTGATTCACTACACACGTTCTGATTGAGAGATAATGTTTTCTATACACTGCTTTGTGCTCTCTTGTGCAACGTGTTGAAGAGATGAATATCTCTAGCTATTGTTTTAGCCTGGCAGCTAGGTTCTGTGTGTCTCTGTTCTCGTGCGTATAGGCTACAAGAAGTCATCATTTCTCTTGTTTTTGACGTTTTTCAGTGCTGGTACAAGTCTAGAAGCTAGTACTGCAGAAGCTAGTTTGCTTTAGGTGACAGGGTTCGATCTGACTTTTCTGCACAATTGTTTTTGCTTGAGGACTTCGCCAGGTGTAGGCCTTGCAGGTGTGTACGTTGTTTTGCAAAGTCTAAATGCTTTTATTTCTTCGGTGTTTGCGTTTGCGAAGTTGTGTGGGCTGTCATTCGAAGGGAATACAGCTTCGGAGCTTATAGCCTTCGGATAATATTCAGTGTTGTGGAGCTTCGGACTACCTTCTTCGAAGCCTCACTCGTAGTGCTGTATCTTGCTAAGCACCTTCGCTCAAATCTCTTCCCGTGAGCTTCGCTCGAAGTGTGCTGCATTTTGCCTCGCATCATTTCTTGTTGTGGGTCTCACTCAGTCTGTGCTTTCGGAGGTTGTGATTCGAAGTGTGTTTCTAAGCTTCGATTTCTTGTGTGAAAGCACCAGAGGACTCCGATTCGAAGTTGGCCTGTGATTCGAAGGTCATTACTCTGGTAGTAATACTTCGATCAATCTGGCTTCAAAGGTTGCGTTGCAGGCTTCGATTTTTCTATGTTAAGCTTCGAAGATGATTTTTCTTGTGTTAAGCATCATAGCTTCGAAGTGTGCTTTTCGGAGCAGGCTTCGGTAGCGTCACACTTCGCACCGAAGCATGTTTCGCATTCTGCCACGCTCTTCACCGAACTAGCCTAGACTCCATCAACCTTCGGCACGTCCACTACACCCTTCGACAAAGGACTTCGAAGAAGACTTTTGCACAACCCCCACGGGCTTCGACATTGCAGGCTTCGATCGACAACCCTCGACAACTTCAGGCTTCACACATACTTCGAAGAAGGCTTCGTCAAGTTCCTAAAAGGAGACAACTTTGAACAGTAACTCTTCATCACTATTTACATGCCCTCAGTTTAATTGCTGTGATGGTCTGTTTCTGAGAGCTTTGATCTACCGATGTTTTGAATGCTTTGTTTATCTGCCTATTAGCACTGTATTGGTGTTTCTTTGTCTAGGACACCGGTCGTTTCTAGGCTAGACACTACAACAAAACAGGGAACTTCCGTCGGCCAAAGCCGACGGAAGTTAGCCCTTTCCCGACGGAAGAAGCTAACTTCCATCGGCCGCCGACGGAAGTTAGCTAACTTCCGTCGGCTTGACGTGGCCGACGGAAGTTAGCCCCGAACTCTGCCATGTCAGCAGGGGGGTGCTAACTTCTGTCGGCCAGGCTGGCCGACGAAAGTTAGGGGCAGCTAACTTTCGTCGGCTTTGGCCCTAGCCGACGGAAGTTAGCCTTTCTGCCCACGTGGCCGAAACCAGCTAACTTCCATTGGCTATGGTAAAAGCCGACGGAAGTTAGCTAGTATTTTTTTTTGTTTTTTCCTGGTTCCCCTACTCACACTCACATTCAACCACAATTTTAATCACATTCACAATACACATCTAAATTCACATTTCACATCCAAAATCACATTCAAACTTCACATATAACATCCAAAATCACATCTCACATCCAAAACTTCACACATCACATCCAAAATCACATAACACAACTTAATTCACATTCAAAGTCACAATACACATCCGCATTCACAGATACCATTCAAATTCACATACAAAGTCACATAACACATCAAGATTCACACTACACATCCATACTCACTGATCACCAACATTTGGGTCGTGGGTGCCGCCGCTGCCTCCCGCTTCACCCACATTTAGGTCGTGGGTGCCGCCGCTGCCTCCCGCTTCATCCACATTTGCTTGAGAGGCTCCATCCTGGCCAGGCGTACGGAAAGTCTGAAGAAATAGACAAAATTAGAGAACGAATTAACTCAACTACTCTTCTAAACACTAACTTAAGTATCTGAAGTAACGATATGTCAGGAGGTACCTCAGGTGATGTAGAATATAATGGTGGTGGCGGGGGAGGTAGTGGTTGGAAATTGGACATGTCAAATCCACCATGCTGCTGGGCTAGTTGCTACACATGTTGTAATGTAATCAGTTAGTTCTAAACCTATTTCTGAATACTTTTTAACTACAACACTCCAAACTAAACTTACTTGGATCATCGACTGCTGTTGTGCTAAGCAGGCGGTATAGTACTCGTCACACCGCCTCATTTCCTGCCTCATTTCCTCCCTCACCCGATCCACCTCCGGGGTTTCTGAAGAGCGACAACGGCTGGAGCCAACTCCGACGGAGCTCTGTGATGACTGAGCTGACCTCTGAGCTCTCACCGCTCTCGAGTCAATAACTCCATTGCACATGGAGTACCTGCAACATTGAATGAGTTAGTTACCATCACAATACCATACACAAAACATTAATAAAAACACTGTCTCACCGTCCATGGCTTTTGCCACCTCCGCTGGAGTACACGGCCATTTGGTCGACAGGTTCTCTCTCCCAATCATAGTCCTCTCCATGGAGTCGAACCATGTGTTCACCATACTGCGCCTGCAAAAAACATGTCCGATTAGCTAGACGTAGAAAAATGAAATTACGTAAACTCTTAATAACATCTCACCAAATGGTCCGTGGCTGTCTGGCTACACAAGACATCTGGCTGTGTAGGATCGCTTCCTTTGTGACTAGAGGTATACACCTCTATGTCACTTGGCACGTTGCCAGATTTAGCTTCCTGTACATTAGAAATGAGTTAGTCGCATTACAATGTATCTATAGCTAGAGAGTGATAGAAGGAGGTCTTACCAAGCGTTTAGCGTGGTGAATATGTCCGTCGGCACCATATTTGTGCTTTGGATCCATCCCGCGGCATTGTCTTTTCTGCTCGGAAGTCTTCTTAAATGCGGCTAAGATCAAATCTTGCAGAATTCGAAATATGCGTCCTCGCCGTTTGCAAACCATGAAATCCTCACCTGAACAGAGATGCTATTTGTATTATATGACAACAAATCTCAACAATCGAAGATTTAAAAAGTTAGAATTGTTTACCGAACGGTATTCTTCTTCAGTCAAACAGATTGACGATGAGCCCGTCGCCTTGCTCATTCGTTGCCCTAGCTTCTCCTTGTAGTAAGCATTGTTCGCTTGAATGCGGGCATACGAAATGGCGTCCTTCACCACCTTATGTGCATTGTTGTTGAAGACTTGAAGGGCATGGTTATGGTGATTGCCGACTTCTGGCAAGCAAAAGTGTAACTGCAAAAGTAATGATTAGTAAAGTGTTGTAACTCGAAAAGCCTAAAAGAAGATTGAAAAAACACATGCATACCCAGAAGTCATGAGACACCGCCCCCTGAGCAGTTCCATGGCGCCCGTCAGGAGCAAACCGGTACTGGTCCCATCTCTGGCATAGAACCCGCTCACCGGTCGGCATTGTCATCACCCCTGGGTAGTGCAGACGACACAGGTTACCCAATATCTGGTTAACCTACCTGACCCTCGAAGTGCCATCAAACCGAGAGTCAATCCAAGATCTAGAAATACATAATAAATAAAGTCAGTTTAGTGAAAGAAATTTTTTGAAAAAAAAGAAAAACAACAGAAGAGTGTTACACTTACCTGTCACCTACAGGCGTAATCTCGATCTTGGCTCCACCAGAAGAGACTACTGGTGGGGCAACCAGGTGGCTCGTCCTGAAAGATACTGAGGACCCACCGGCAGCCTCAGCCCCTTCCTCCTGACCCGCACCCTCCGGGAGATCCCCCAGCCCCGCACCCTCCGGGTCATCCCTCAGCCCCGCACCCTCCGGGTCATCCCTCTGCCCCACACCCTCCGGGTCATCCCTCTGTGCCGCACACTCTACGACATCCCCCTCCTGCCCCCCAACCACCAGATGATCATCGTGACCCGCGCTCTCCAAGTGTTCTTCCTCATACATGTACTTATAATGCTTTCACCAACATTACGTTCCTGATGCATAACGTCAATGTTGTGCATCAGAATTAGTGATTTGACATACGACAGTTCCCATAAGCCACATATGTGGGTCCAATTATGTTCGGTTCCAAATCCTACAAATCCATCCTCATTTTCATTAAGGACCAACTCATTCAGCATATCAGCGATTTCTCTACCATTTAAACGTCTTGGTGGTCCCTTTACAACAATACTGTCCTTCTTGGAATTGTTCCTCTGTAACCTAAATGGGTGATTCAAGGGCAAAAAGCATCTATGGCAATCAAAGTAACAAATCTTTCCCCCGAAGTTCAGACAGAAACAATATGTGTCCTTCGCACATATCGGCCATGTCAACCTTCCATGACAACTCCAACCAGAAAAAATACCGTATGCCGGAAAATCGTGGACCGACCACAGATACGCAACTCGGAGATTGAATTTTTGCTTCTGGTCATAGTCATATGCTTCAACTCCTTTCCACAATTGTTTCAACTCTTCAATTAAGGGCTTCAGCATCACGTTTAGTCGTGTTCCAGGATGCTCTGGACCGGGTATAATGAGACACAGGAACATAAATTCATATTTCATACAAAACGAAGGTGGAAGGTTGTATGGAATAGCAAACACAGGCCAACAAGAGTACGACGATGACGTTACATTGAAAGGCATGAATCCATCAGTTGCCAACCCGATGCGAACATTCCTTGCATCACTAGCAAAGTCTGCATCAAAATCATCTAGAGCCTTCCATGCCGCACCATCAGATGTGTGCACCATTACTTGATTATTCTCACGTACACCTTCTTTATGCCATCGCATATGTCTAGCGGTTTTCTTTGAGAGAAACAATCGTTTCACCCGAGGTGTAAGAGGCATGTAACGAAGTTGCTTATGAGCAACCTTTGTCGTCACCTTCTCTCCGTCTTCATTTACGACCTTTACGAATCTCAGTTTACCACATTTTAAGCATTTCACCTCATTACTATGTTCTTTCCAGAACAGCATACAATTATCTCGGCACACATCAATCTTCTCATACTCCATACCGAGAGCAGAAAGCATTTTCTTTGACTAGTACATGTCTTTCGGCACCTTATGGTTCTTAGGAAGGATATCGCTGATCAGATTCAAGAGCTCCTTATAACAATTGTTTGAAAATGCAAACTTTGACTTAATAGCCATAATACGAGTCACGAAAGCGAGAACACTTACGGTAGTGTGCTCATGCAATGGCTCTTCTGAAGCTCGAAGGATGTCGAAAAACTTTTGAGCCTCCGGTGTTGGAGGATCCTCGGGGTTTGATTCAAACTTCGGTCGTATAGCATCAACCATCTCATCCATCCTATCGTCAGCAACGCTATCATCTTCTTCTTCCAATACTAATACCGTTTTTTCACGGCCTGTCTCGCCGTGAAAAGACCAAACTTCATAACCTGGCACGAAACCATATTTGCAAATATGCAATGACAACGTCCTCTTGTCTTGCCAACGAGAATTTCTGCACTTCATGCATGGGCACCTCGTGCCAGTGTTTGTTGTCAAAGCGAATGCACGATCAACAAATTTCTCAGCGTTGATTACCCACTCCCTCGTGTGAGCTCCACTTTTCATCCAACCACTATACATCCACCGTCGGTCGTCCTCAGCCATTCTATAGGCAAAACATTCATTCAATCAAGAATGCATCATGCATAAGTACCACGGGCCTATGTCTATGGGAAAAGATAGGTCCTAAACCCACCCAAGAGTGACCGACAAAACGTGGTATTTATGATGAGCCATGAGTCTGAACGAAATTTCAGCAGCATAACCCCACTGTTCTCCAATTGCACGCCTGATAGTGGTGCAATGGAGAACAACAAGGTTATGTTACTGAAATCCCATTCGGACTCATGACTCATCATAAAACCACGCTCTGTCGCCCACTCTGAGGCTATCCAAAAAGGGACAATTCCGGACCTACACATCTCACACGCATGACACGTGTGAGACATGTTGGTCCGAAACGGGTGACGCATAGGTTTCGTTACACTATCTACGTTGTTGTCAAATAAAAAATTGCATACGAAAAGAATACAAGAAGCTAGTTCTACCACTATATATACTGACCATTGTTGAATTAGCAATTGCATTAATTCACAACAACACTCAAACAAATTCATAAACTTGTTGAGACTGGCATTGTGGCGAGTATAGCGTGTGGCGAGGCGACGCCATACTCACTTCACAGATTTTGTGGCAACATTCAGTGTTTACAAATCATCCGATTAATCGCAATTAATTGTCCTGGTCGTTTTCCTGGCTACGACTAGTAGCTCCAACCTGACTAGAGCGACCAGAAATCTGGTCATCCGACTAGTCGTCGACAAGTCGCGACTAATCGGCCGATTAGTGACATTTTGGTGACCAAGAGACACTACTACAAACTGTCACTGTAGTGGCGTTGGGCGAAACCACTGTAGTGGCGGGCCATTAGATGCCCGCCACTAGAGTTGCTGGTGCTGACGGCAGCACCAGCGCCCGCCACAACTGCTGGTAAAGTAGTGGCGGTCGGTGATGACGTCAGCCCGGACCGCCACTAATGTACCAATAGCAGTGGCGGGCGCTGGTGCTGCCCGCCGCTGCTAAGATGGCCGCCACTAAAGTAATGATGACATCACTTGCGACCGCCACTACTATTCTAGCTATAAATGCGCAGCGTCTTCCTCCCCGAGCTCTACTGGAGTTCGCATTCAATTTTGTCCGTACAATGGCGACAAAAATCTAGATAAAGAGGGGGGAGGCTTTGTTTTCGTTTCTTTTGAAGGATTTCATTCTAGGAGGTAAATCCATTCCGAATCTCACATTTATTTTGTATTTAATCATGTATACAATGAGTTATTATCGTTTTTCTAATTTAGGGTTTGTGAATAGAAATTTTCAAATAATCTTCCATTTACGGTGTTACCTTCTCCCAAATGAACAAATATGACCCTCCTCACAATTATTCATCACTTGTATATTGATTTACGTCATTTTAATCTCTTTTTTAATTTGATTTATGATTATAGATCTAGAGTTATGTTGTTTGGAGAGAGAGAGAAACCAATATAGTTAATTTATTTAATAATGTTTTCTGCTTAATAAGTAGTTTTAATTAAAGCATTGAGGATTTTTAATTAATGTTGTTATGAGCGATAATAAATCAATATATTTTCAATTTGTAAATTAATAAAATTAACAATAATGATTTTATTAATATTTTTTCAAATAATATATGTTTTAGATGGAGCACAGGTCCTGGATGTACTCGTCCAACGACGGAGATGTGGTGGCATATTTTAACAGAGTAACTGAATTTACTGAAGCTGCCGCACAATATGCTTCCCGTCAGAGTGAAGAGGCAATATATTGTCCTTGTAAAGTTTGTAAAAACGAAGCGATGTATCCGTGTTCTGATCGTGAAACCATACGATTTCACTTGTTGAAAAATGGTTTCGTGAAGAACTATTATATATGGATGAAACACGGTGAGATGGGCCAAAATCCTCCTGAAGATTCTGATGTGCCGCAAGATGCTCATCAACATAGAAGAGGTTGTGATCATACATCCGACATAACACATGATGATGTTGATCAACATGATGATGATGACGCCTTTGATGTGGAGGAACTGATGCGAAATGTTGCGCCTGAGGTGTTGTTGCAGAGAACTACAACCAAAGGATACGATAACTTTGAAGCACTTGACAAAGCATCAAAAAACCTTCTTTACGAGGAACGCCACGGATGCGATAAGCAGTATACTGTGTTGTACACAATTCTTGAGCTTATGAAACTGAAGGCCAGCAATGGATGGTCTGACACCAGTTTTTCAGATCTTTTACAACTCCTAAAAAAGGTTTTGCCAAAACCCAATGGTTTACCATCTGATACGTACCAAGCAAAGAAGATGATTTGTCCGTTGACTTTGGGCGTTCAGAAGATTCATGCATGCCCGAACCACTGTATCCTATATCGAAAAGAGTATGGATTGTTAGAGAGATGTCCGCAGTGCAACGCGAGTCGATACAAACGTCCAAATGACTGTGCGGAGGACTACAATGACCACCAGAAGAAGAATAATAAGAGGTTGCAGAAGAGGAATAAAAATGTTATTGAAGACCATCCTGGAAAAAAGATGGAGAGGAAAGTTCCGGCCTTAGTAATGTGGTACCTACCGGTGATTGATCGCTTGAAACGTATGTTCTCTAATCCTAGAGATGCTGAACTATTAATCTGGCATTTCGCTGGGCGAAAGAAGGACGGAAAACTTCGGCACCCTGCGGATGCTAGGCAGTGGAAATCATTTGACTTGGCCCATCCAGATTTCTCGGACGATCCTAGAAATATCAGGATGGGACTTAGCACGGATGGAATGAATCCCTTCGGTGAGATGAGGAACCCACATAGTACGTGGCCAGTCTTTCTATGCTTGTTCAACATTCCATCATGGTTGTGCCATAAAAGAAAATACCTTATGCTCACTACTCTAATTTCTGGTCCAAAACAACCTGGCAATGACATTGATATCTTTCTAGAACCTTTGATGGAGGATATGAAACGTCTATGGGAACATGGTGTCTGTGTGTGGGATGAGCACAAGAAAGAGCACTTCAATCTAAGAGCCATAATCTTTTGCACCATAGCTGACAACCCAGGACGCATGTCCCTAACAGGACAGGTTAAAGGAAAGACAGCATGTGTAGTGTGTGTGGACCAGACAGAATCTATGCATCTTCCATCATTCGTTAAGACGATATATATGCGACACCGCAGATTTTTACCAAAAAAACACAAATATCGAAGAAATAGGAACCATTTCGACGGTACAATCGAGCTTGGACAGCCTCCACGAAATCGAGATGGCAAATTTCTATTCGAAATGGTAAAGAATATCAAAGTTGTTTTCGGAAAGAAGAGGAAGAAATCTGAAAAAATTTCAAAGGACGCTCCATTTAAAAAGCAGTCGATCTTCTTTAGATATTTGCCCTATTGGAAGGAGTTGGAGATTGGTCATGCTATCGATACAATGCACGTTGAGAAGAATGTCTTCGAAAGCACTATCGGTATTTTGTTAGACATACCGGGCAAATCAAAAGATGGACTCAAAGTACGAAGGGACCTTCAAACTCTCGGAATTAGACCCGAGCTTCACCCACAGGAAAGGGCCAATGGAAAATTTTTCCTTCCGGCTGCTAGCTATAACCTCACAATTGACGAGAAAAGATCAATCTGCAGGTGTCTACATGGAATTAGAGTTCCAACAGGATTCTCAACGAATATAAAGAATATTGTCTCCGTAGCAGATTTGAGGATGAGCGGCTACAACACTCATGATTGTCATGTTATGCTTGGGCTATTCCTCGCCATCGCAGTAAGAGGAGTCAAACATTCATTTCTGAAGATGGTGATAACACGCATGTGTCACTTCTTCAATGTCATATCAAAGAAGGTGATCGACACTGAAGAGTTAAATGAATTACGTAAACAAATGAGGGAGACTATGTGTCAGCTTGAGATGTGCTTTCCTCCTTCATATTTTGATATTATGGAGCACTATATGATACATATAGCAGACCAAATCTTTGTTCTCGGTCCAACGTACCTGCACAATATGTATGCGTACGAGCGTCTAATGGTTATCTTCAAGGGTTACGTACGAAATCGTGCTTATCCAGAGGGTTCCATGATAGAGGGCTACACGACTGAGGAAGTCATTGAGTGCTATGCAGATTACATAAGAGATGGAAGACCAATAGGAGTTCCCGTGTCGCGGCACCATGGAAGACTCACCGGTAAAGGAACTAAAGGCAGGAAAATCATACGAGACAATAGTTATCAAAGAATAAGAGAATCACATTACAGTGTAATGCATCAGTTGGCGATTATGAGACCATATGTTGAACAACACCTACAAGAGCTTCGTGAAAAGAATGAAGATCACGATGAACAATGGATTATGAAAGAACACAAAATTTATTTCACATCATGGCTGAGGGATCTAAACCTTTCGATCGGAGAAACCGACGAAGAGATGATGATAAATAAATTGTCTTACGGTCCATTGAGCATGGTTAAAACATGGCAAGCGTATGACATCAATGGTTTCACATTCTATACCAAAGCAAAGGATCAAAGGAGTCAGCGCCAAAATAGTGGTGTCAGAGGAGAAGCAGAAGATAGCACTGGACAAAAGAATGCTTACTATGGATACATCGAAGAAATATGGGAACTTAACTACGGGAACTCTATAGAAATCCCTGTATTTAAGTGTCAGTGGGTGAGACATCCAGAAGGTGTGGAGGTGGATGATTACGGGTTTACGATAGTTGACCTTAATAAGGTGGCTTATAAAGATGACCCTTGGATACTCGCTCAATCCGTGGCACAAGTATTTTACATACTTGATCCTAAAGATGAGAAAAAATACATCGTTGCTCCAGGAAAACAAAGAATTGTTGGAGTTGATGGAGTCGAAGACGAAGAAGAATACAATCAGTTTGATGAGGTGCCGTTTTTCGTTGACATATCAAGGATCAATGTGGTTGAAGCAAAACTGTCATTTGGCAGTGTGATTCCTTATCTACGCACCAATGGCGATGGAAAATTAGTTCAAGGCTAGATCATTTATGTTTAGTTGTAAAATCAATTATGTCATTTATTATTAAAACATTTTCAAGATCAAATGAGGATTGAGTGTTGTGAATTATTTCATGTCTTGTAGTTCAAATTGAACTTTTTTTGACTTTGATCATAAAAACACACTTAATGAAATAAAAACAGTACACTAAGGGAGAAAAAGTAAAGTGAGGCAGAATAATACCAATTTTTTAAATTTGATAAGTTATGATGTATTTTTATTGTTAAAAAAATCAAGTTCAAACTAGAATTTAATTATGAATAAAAAAGTCATGAAAATTAGAATAGAAATGTAAAAAAAAATGTTTGGATGCTAGCAGCAAGGTTCGAACCTCAAACCGCCTGCAGGCAGCAAGGTTCGAACCTCGAACCGCATGGCACCAAAGCAACCCCCGCACCACTGCGCTACTAAGTCTTTCTCGACTTGAGTGGCAACGTATGCTAGATAACCCCACCAACGGCGGATTAGTAGTGGCGGGCATGATGACGTCACCAGACCGCCACCGCTATCATTTTAGTAGTGGCGGGCATGCTGACGTCATCATGCCCGCCACTACTAAGACACCTATATATACTTTCCACTCCCGCCGTCCGAAAACCTAGTTTCATTTTCTAAACCCTAAACTCGCCCCCCTCCTCCCGTCGCCGCCGTCGACGTCCCGGAGCACGTCGCCGCTGCCCTCCGCCCGTCGCCGCCTTCCTCGGAGCCCGTCGGCGCCGCCCGTCGTCGCCGCCATCCAGTCGATCAGTAAATAATTATTAACCTACTTCTTTATTTGGTCTTATTTTATTCGAGCTTAGGGTTAAAATGATGGAGGATTGTTATATTAATTTATGCGTGGTAATATAATTTAGTATAATATTACTAGTAGAATGCACTATAACAATAATGTTTTTTAATCTACTGTAAAAAATTTCTGAGAAAAAAATTTCCACTATAACAATAATTTTTTTAATGTACTATAAAAAATATCTGAGAAAACAAATTTCCACTATAACAATAATGTTTTTTAATGTACTATAATATTACTAGCTTAGGGTTTTTTAATGTTATATCAATGTGACAAAAAAATGCAGATGGCTCCTCCTAAGATTGAACCAACAAACAGTCGATCCTCAGACTCTACATCAAGTGGCGTGTGTGAGGTTTGCAAATGCGGTAAACATAAGGTACATGATGGTATAGTTTGCAGTTGTTTGGCGAAGAAAGTGATTCTCATAATGGACTCCGACTCGGAGGACGACTCGCGATCGCCGCAACCAGATAGGGTAAGTGTTGCGCGCCCGCCACTGCTGTTGACATAGTGGTGGCGGGCGTGCTGACATCATCTGCCCGCCACTGCTATTGATAACGGCAGTGGCGGGCAGATGATGTCAGCACGCCCGCCACTGCTGTTAACACAGCGGTGGCGGGCGCTCTGACCGCCACTGCTAACCAGCGATAGCAGTGGCGTTAGAGCAGTGGCGGACTGGATGCCCGCCACTATAGGTCGATTTTGCCCGCCGCTACAGTGTCGCTTTGTAGTAGTGAGAGAAGGGCAACCGATGGGGAAGGCAGAGGCCAGACGGAGGAGGGTGCTGATGGGGAGGAAGAGGAGAAGGCGCCGCCGGTGGGGGCGGGAGCGGGAGCAAGAGGAGAAGCCGGCGCCGAGGGTTGTTTGGGAGAGGGGAGATGTGAGGAGCTAGGGTTGTGGTGGCTATGAGGGAGAGGGGAGATGTGAGGAGTGAAGCTAGGGTTTAGTTAATGGGCTTGGGCTTTTCAATTTTATTTTTGGGCTAATAAGTAATGGCTGGAAATTTGGCCCATACCTGGATATTTCTTGTCATATACTATATAATGTATATATATATTATGTAAATTTCCTAAAATATATGGAATAATTAAATAGAACGACCAAAATCGACTAATCGTGATTAATCGCGATTAGTTTTCTGGTCGGTACCATGGCGACTAGGTTCGACTAGGCGATTTATAAACATTGACTGCAAATATGGTTACAACTTACAACTACAGAGTAACATAATTAAAAATAATAACAATCCATCACAGTAGTAGTTGCAGAACTTGTCTTCACATAAGTGTATATGGCACAATAATTTTGGAACAACAGGAATTTAAGCACATTAATCATTCATTCATCAACTAATTAAGCACATTACTCAAAAGTTAAACTAGTGGCGGCGACGGGTGGCGTACTTACTTGATCGACAGGCGGCGAGGGCCGGCGACGACGGGCAGCGGCCGGAGGCGGCGGTGGGTGGTCGTTGGCGGCCGGCCAGAGCCGACGGGGAGGAGCGGCACGGGCGGTCGGCGTGGGAGGCGGCTGCGGGCGCGCGGGACCGGCTGGCCGGTGGAGGCGGCGGTCGGCGACAGCAGGGAGGACCGGCGTGGGCGCGCGGTCGGCGGCGGCCGGCCAGAGGCGGTGGGCACGCGGGCACGCGGGACTTGGCGGCCAGCGGTGACGGTGGTCGGCCGGCGGCTGCCGGAGGCGGCGGTTGGCGGCGGGAGGCGGCGGGCGCAGGAGGCGGCGGGCGTAGGAGGTGGCGGTGGGGAACAGGCCGGGAGTGCGCGCGTGTACAGGGAGTTAGGGCTCCCTGTACGCGCGCAGTTGGGGAATAAATTCCCTAACTTCCGTCGGCCAGCATTAAAGCCGACGGTAACTTCCGTCGGCTTTGATGCTGGCCAACGGAAGTTAGGGGATCCGATCGGCCGCGGAAAAATCCCCCGCTAACTTCCGTCAGCCACTGTGAGAAGCCGACGGAAGTTAAGTTGGCCGACGAAAATGTTCTATTTTGTTGTAGTGAGATACTTTTAGGTTCTGGTGATCTGTTTACGTTTTGCTGCTGAGTCTTTTGAGGTGCGTTGGGTGTTGGGAGAAGGCCATTGATTCGAAAGAATTTTTAGGGGCCCATTCACCCCCCCCTTTGGTCGCTACTTTTGCTCCTACAAGTGGTATCAGAGCCTGGTTAGGGTTTTTCCATACCTAACCGGTTCTAAACCCCAGTAGTGATCATGACGTCTCCTAGAAAGGTCCAGTCCTTGGAAGCTTATGGCTATAATTATTGGAAGACACACATGCGAGCCTATCTCATGAGCCAAAGCTCGGACATATGGGACATTTGTGTTCACGCCACTTTCACCATATTACCTGTTGCTGAGCGCACTACTCTAGGTATTGTTGCCCAGCATTAGAACAACAAAGCGGTGAACATTCTGTTTTTTCTAGTTTAGGTCCCTCTGAATTTGACCGTGTGAGCCATCTCAACACTGCGAGAGAGATCTAGGCTACCCTTCAGGCACACCATGAAGGTTCAATAGCATGGCTTCGGTTTGCAGAACAAGGTCATGGGATCTAATAAATATAGTGTAAGGCTTTCAATTGGACTAATGCATTTATATCCTATGAGTTATAGCATTATTTAATTAAAACATAGGATCAATATGATCAAAATTAGGGTTGTGCCTTGCCTTGATCAGCAAATGGAGAAGGTGGAACCTGAGGTAGTACTTTGGCTCCTTGGTGGCTTCAAAGTCTTCTCAGCACACAAATGAAGACAAATAAACAATTAAAATAAATAGTACAAACATTTCAATCAAATTAGTTTAAGTGGTACATAATTAAAAGCGGAATTTTCTGGGATTTTAATGGTTAAATTTGGAGTAAAAACACAGAAGATATGAATTTTGGAAGTTCAGGTTCATTCAAAGGAAAGAACCCTAAAAAGAAAAGAAATAACCATGAGATTATTCCTTCGGATTAAATGAGACGGTCGACATGTGATCAGCACACTCGATTAGATAGAATGAAGTAGAATGATTAAATATGAGTTGAGACAAGAGTAGATTAGTGGATTAGATTAAAATAAAATAGAGGAAGGCAAGATGGCATCCATTCGCGATGAACGATGATGAATGACGATGGATATTAACTCCGGTATAAGAAATGGAATGATGTTGAACTATGCCTCATGGCAAATAAGACATCTGAGACGAAACACGTGGGAATGAAGTATAACGCAAGATGCTCTAGAGATAAAGAGAACTATTTTCAAGGTTAGTTGGATGTGGAACACTGGTACGACACAAATCGAAATTGATGGACGATAAATCAACGAAAACAACTCAACATGAATTTAGATCATGAATAACAATTAGATCATAATGGAACCATTGGGTTATATAGATTGCAACGGGGTCACCAGACTAATAGATCGGAATGAGATCACCAAATTTTTACATAACAAATCGGGATTGGGATTATTAAATCGATGATGATCGACCTAATCTAATGAAAATAATGAACATATTGGATTAAATAGATATATTGAGAATTAAGGGTTGATAAATTAGATTGGAATGCATGGAAACAACTAATAGCAAGATATACACTAGACGATCAAAAATAGATTAATGAATGTAGTGGTACAATATATACATGTATAACAATTTTAATCAAGTGATTAGAAAATAGGGATGAAGATGATTCTCATGACGTGGCTGTGGTGGTAGGGTGAGCAGATCGATCGGCACAACAGGAAGACGTTGAGGATGAACAGGGGCTGCCATCTTCTGGATTGCTGGCTGGGCAGTGGCACAACACCACACTCAGGCATGCGAGGGGCTGGGAGCATGGCTCGGAAGCAACCAGGCAGGGGGAGGTGCAGGGAGACAACGGCGGGGAGAGGAAAAGGAGGCATGGGTGGCGGCTTCGATGGAGGAATTAAAGGGAGAGGAGGCATCTGTGTTTTATAGAGGGGTGGATGAGAGGGAGAAAGGGAGACACAGGCAGTCATGGAAAGGGATGAAGAACAAAGGAAAGAGAAAAGAAGGAAATAGAGGGAGAAGGAAAGAGGAAAAGGAGGGATGAGGAGGAAGAGGTGGTTGCGGGAGGAAGAAAAATCATGCGGCTAAGAAAAGGAAATGGAGGGCAGAGAAATGAAAAAATAAAGCAAGAAAGAGAAGGGAAAATGAAAGGAAGAAAGAGAAGACGAAAAGAGAAAAAGAAGGAAAGAGAAGAGGCAGTGTGCATGTCACACAGGAAAAGGGCAAAGGGAAGAGGGAAGGGAAAAAGAAAGGAAGAAAGATAGAAGGGAAAGAGAAAAGGTGGAAAAAGAAAAAGGGGAAATAAAGGAGGAAAAAATGAAAATATTTTCCTGAAAATTTAAATTTGGATTTTTCTGAGGAAAAGTGAAAAGTTGTTGAAAAGTTTGGAATTTAAAATAAATTTAGAAATTTTGGATTTCAAAGAATTAACTTATTAATATTTTAAAAATAATTGGTGATTCGAAATATTGAGAAGTTTTGTATTCGCGTCGAAATTAGAAATTCCGAACTCAAAACACAAAATCAAGGATTCGAATTCATTTTAGGATTTAAAATATAATAACGATTTCAAAAGGTATTTTCCATGGTATTTAAATTGCACGATGGGAAAATGGAATTTCTTCTCCGCGAATGAAAAGAGAATATTGATTCCTCCGGATTTACAACAAAAAAGGAGAGAGATAATCGAGGATAAAGATCTAGACTCGACCAGAAAGATAAATGATTTAATTACTTTTCAATTAACGTTATTTACAGAAATATCATGTGTTACTATTCTAGTTACAAAATCCTCAATAAAAACCTAAATTGATTTGAGGTGGGAGAAATTTACTAGAAATTTATCTAGCTGAATTTTATTTGGTTTTATGTTATTTTTAATTAAAATGATTTATCATATATTTTATACACACGCCATTCATGTTGAAATATATTTTAATAATTAGTGTTAGAATTTTGTGATCAAATGATATGGATTATATCTTAATTAATTCTTTTGTACCAACAATTTTGGAAAATTTTTGGGATGCAATTTAGAGCAATGAGAATTTTGGAAAAATATTCCAGCCGCGATTTATTTTGAAACAATATTTTTAAGCCCATATTTTATCTTTCTTATTATCACTTTACTATGAATCCTTTTCTTGAAATTCATTTATTTATTACTTTATTTTATTCTTATCGCTTGATGAAAATCAGGGTGTTACAGTGCTACTCTGTATGAAAACAATGCGCGTGAATTTGCCACGTGCAAACATGAAATATCTCAGGAAGACTTGAAACAGAAACTCTTGACATGATCACCTTGCTGGTAATGTTTGGCACTCGGGACAACTACACGACCGAGGGCATCAAGTTCTAGCCTGAACCTTAGCGACGTGCAATTGACTGAGTTAGCATTCTAGGGGCTCCTGAATTCAATAAAGGAAAGGTTTTCATCACAAGAATTCGAGAGCCTCTCACACCTAGTGCAACGGTATCGGCCCGTGAGAACCAACTCTACGAAGGAAAAAAGAGAGAAATATCAGAAGAAGGTGGCGTAAAATCAGACGTTCTATTCAGACTCCGATGAGGACAATGTGTCCGATGCAGAGGTCGGCTTGGCCAAATGGACCAGAAACAAGAAGCAGATCATGTGTCCCTAAGTAAAGGCAGCCGATAAAGAAGAAAAGTATGATTTCGATGTCACTAAGGCCACTAGGATATTCGACCTATTGCTCCAAGAGAAGCAGATCCAGTCGCCACCTAATCTCGTGATACCGCCCATCGATGAATTGAATAAGAGGACATAATATAAGTGGCATAACTCCCTATCGCACCACACTAACGAATGCAAAGTATTTAGATAGCAAATACTCCTGAAGACGACATCGAGCAGGCCGATACAATGGCCCAACTAGCATTGACCCCGTAGCTGGCAGTATTCTACAAGCCAAAAGATCACGAGCATCGGCACTTGAGACCTCTTTGTTATAGAAGGAAAAGCGTCTTATAGTTGTTGCTAGGGTGCGATTGTGTCCCGTCAATAATGCATCAGAGCCTCATGCAGTAGGTCGGTGTTCTAATGGACATCGTTGCCGCCGATAAATCGGTTAACATAGCCATAGCTGATTTATCGGTATGGGAGAGGGAAGAAGTCGTCGGTTTGTCCGGTAGAGCTTGGGATGGTGATTTTCTCGAAGCATTGATTGATGGAGTCAAACCAATCAACAATGAACAACCCAAGCTTACCCTTTAAATGCAAAATAGATGAAGTAGGAGGTAAACTCGATCAAGGCTTCACTGCAACCAATGAACTATAGAATGTAGGCATCGGACCAGACAACAGACAGAGGATAACCTTTGTAAGTTCTCAACTTCCCAGTGAAATAAAAAATGAATTAATTGCACTGTTCTGGGAATATCGGGATTTCTTTGCATGGGAGTATCATGAAATGCCTGGTTTAAGTCGTTCGATTATAGAATATTGGCTCCCAATAAAGCGGGGATATCGACCATTCAAGTAGTCACCTCGGCGGTTCAAGGCGGAAATATATCCAGATATCAAAGCCAAGGCAATAAGGTTGTATGATGCAGGATTCATAAGACCGTGCCGATATGTAGAGTTGGTATCGAACATTGTAGTGCTATGGAAGAAAAGTTGGAAGCTCAAGATATGTGTTGACTTCATAGATTTGAACAAGGCAATCTCGAAAGACGAATACCCAATGCCGATCACGAACTTGCTGGCGGATGCCGCATCGGGTCACAAGATTATCAGCTTCATGTATGGGAATGTAGGTTATAATCAGATTTTCATGGCTGATGAAGACATTCACACGATGACATTTTGGTGCCTAGGCGCTATTCGACTTTATGAGTGGGTGGTGATGACCTTCGGCTTGAAAAATGTTGGATCAACTTACTAGATGTCCATGAACAACATTTTCCATGAGTTGATCAGCCTATTGGTGGAAATATACATAGATGACATCGTGGTAAAATTGAGCAGTACTCAAGATCATGTAGCCGATCTATGTCAAGTTCCATAGAGAGCCAGGAAGTATATATGGACTAAAAATGAATCATGACAAATGTGCTTTTGGTGAATCAGTGGGGAAGTTTCTGGGCTTTATTGTGCATGAAAGAGGGATTGAGATAAGTCAACACGGTATCGAAGCAATTAAGAACACTCAACCCCCTACCGATAAAACTAAGTTGCAGACACTGATCGAGAAGATAAAATTTCTTAGGAGGTTCATAGCAAGTCTTTCATGAAAAATAGAGTCATTCACTCAACCGTTGAAGTTGAAGCCTGTCCAAGAATTTATATGGGGAGAAAGTAGTAAAAGGCATTTGACGAGATTAAGGAATACTTAGCCTCACTGCAATTGTTGATGCCGCCATAGAAAGTGATTTTGTTGAGGTTATATTTGTCAAGCGATGATGAAGCCATCGGGTTAGTCCTGGTACAGGAGATTGATAAACCGAATGGGGTAATTTTCTATCTTAGTAGAAGACTACTAGACGCTGAAACCATGTACCCCGCAATGGAAAAGCTTTGTCTATGCTTATACATCTCATGCACCAAACGGAGACATTACTTGATGTCATCATATTGCACTGTGATATGTAAAGTCGATGTCACTAAGTACATGCTATCAGCCCAGTATTGAAAGGGCATATCAGAAAATGGGTCCTCGCTCTCAACAAATTTTATCTTAGATATGAATCGACTAAGGCAGTAACGGTACAAGCAATATCCAATTTTATAGTCCAGCAAAAAGATGAGATAATAACTCATGTAAAGATAACACCATGGACCCTATTCTTTGACGGATCGGTGTGTTGGCATGGATGTGGCATAGGTCTGGTGATTATTTCCCCTCGAGGGAATCATTCGAATTTGCATATACCATCAGACCTTTCTCCACCAACAATCAGGCCGAGTACGATGCAGTATTGATAGGGTTGCAGCTATTGGAAGAAGTGGATGCTAATATAATAGAAATTTTGGGAGACTCTCTGCTAGTAACGAGGCAACAGTCAGATGAGTACGAGTGCAAGGACGATATGTTCAAGATTTCGAAGCGTAACTCTTACTCATATCCCGAGGGAGCAGAACTTAGAAGCGAACGATTTGGCCCAAACGACGTTAGGATATAAGTTGATGGCTAGGTTGATCGAGGTAGAGATCGTAGAAATAGAGTTCGAGGATTGGAGGTACGATATTATCAATTACATGAAAAATACATCAACATCGTCAACAAGAATACTCAAATATCAACCAACGAGATATGTACTGCTTGGCGAAGACTTGTATCATCGGACGACTGATGGAGTTCTCTTCAAATGCATAAGCATTGAAGAAACTAAAGTGGTGATGTGTGAAGTACATGATGGCATATGCGAAACACACCAGTCGGCCCAAAAAACGAAGTGGTTGCTTCGAAGAGCAGGTTATTTTTGTCCGACTATGGTGAAGGATTGCATAAAACATTATAAGGGGTGCCATGATTGTCAGAGGTTTGGAGCTATTTAGAGGGCACCCGCATCGGCAATGAACCCGATAAATAAAGTAAAGGACATAAGTTCATATTGGCGGCTACCGATTATTTCACAAAATGGGTAGAGGTCGTTCCACTCAAAAGGGTTACTTCTGCTGATGCCATTGAATTCGTCAGGGAACATATAATATATCGGTTCAAGATTCCATAGACCATCACCACAGATCAGGGGACAATATTCATATTGGAGGAGTTCCATCAATTCGCAATCGGTATAGGAATCAAGCTCTTAAATTCATTGCCATATTACACACAAGTTAATGGTCAGGCCGAAGAGTCCAACAAGAGCTCGATGAAGTCAATAAAGTATAAGATCAATGAGAAGCCAAAGCATTGCCATCCGTCTTTGTCAAAAGCACTCTAGGCCTATCGGATGGCATGTCACGAGTCTACTCAAGTACCATGTAGAGCCCGAAATTTAACAATTCAGGACTTTATTGAAATTCCAAAGAAAATCAATAATCACAAGATGTTCATCACACGACGACGGACATACGACAATCATTCATGGTCCGTAGACCATATTATTACACAAGTGTTAACATAAACGAAACTAATAAAATAAACATCTAGATGAACATCTTCTCTAGGGTCGCTTCCTTGACTAGGTCGCTACTCCAGACCATCCTCGTCATAGTACACCATCTCTGAAGTGGGTTTTTCAATGGGTATGAGTACAAAAGTACTCAACAAGCCACCGATAAATGCAATAATAATGCAAGGTAATAGCAAGGAAGGGTACTAGTTTAAAGTGTGGAAAAGTACATTTTTATCTTGCAGCCTTAATTGTGAGTCAGGTTTAATCATAAAGAATAATTAAATCATAGTTGAAGCAACATATTCTAACTCGAGGAGTACAGTTAGCCCTCCTCACTCAACGTTCCTTACATGCCCAATCATCATGCAACATTTCACAAATTAAAACTAACAATGGGATGTCAGGCAACCATCCCTTCACCGTGGGCTCGGCTTTTTGAAAAGATTTAAACTCTGATCAGAGGTATGCCACTGTCCCCACCATGCACTTATTCCTGCACACCACAGTGTGTTCAAATGACCCATGTCACAGGAACTCGTTCTGAAACCTTTAGCATGAAGCGCTCCAACCCAATGACACACACTATAGGTTTCGCCGACGCGCCAACGCACTGGACCAACGTCGCACCCCCCTTTTGTGCCACATGGTACAAGTCACCTGCAGGTGCTACTTTCCCCTCTTCACATAGTGTCTCGAGTTGGAACGTCTCATACCTCTAGTTAAGACTTACCCACTAGACTTGTGGTTGGTACAAATATGTATTGCAACGGATCCCGCAGACCAGACCTTATAGTGCCCCAGGTGCGAATAACCAATGCCCTCGCTTGCACCCGAAACCCACCATGCTAACTTAAATAACCAAAACTCCATCACTAGTAGAATTCTTGGTGGAGAGTAAATCACGGGGAATCATATAATAGAACCTAAGTACCTACGACTCATTTTTGAACCTATAGCGGTTGTGTCGATACATTGGACACTATATAATAATATTATTAGTATGGTGACAAGGAGTTTATGCTCGATAACATGCCTTGGGTTTGCACATCAAGGTCAGGGATCTAAATAGTTATATTGTAAGGCTGCTAATTTGACTAATGCAATTATAACCTATGGGTTTTAGCGATATTTAATTTAAAGCTGAGTTCAATATGCTCAAAAATTGGTTGGTGACTTCCCTTGCTCAGCAAAGGGGGGAGGGGGGACCTCTGGGAAGTACTACGGCTCCTCGACGGCGTCGTAATATTCTCGGTCGTAAAACGAGAAATAAAAACAAATAAAATAATATAAAAATCACAGTACAACCATATCAATTTTATTGGTTAAACATAAACAGAATAAAAAGATAAATTTTCTATTATTTGAATGGCAATTTTTAGAGTTAATTCCCAGGAGTTATGAATTTTTGAAGTTTAAAACAATTTCTAGAATTTTATTTACTTCCAATTAAAACCATGTAAAAGTTCTGTATAAACATATCAATTTTATTGGATGATCATGAGGAGAATAAAAATATAAATTTTCTAGAATTGGAATGGACAAATTTGGAGCTAATTTGAAGAAGATATGAATTTTTGAAGTTTAAAGCAATTTTTGGAATTTATTTAAATTTATAATCATCCGCCGGTCCATGGTAAACTGAGTTCAGCGTGAACCCACGTACTATGCTGTGAAACAGAGCGTCGATCATCGTTGGATCACGATCGGATGCACGTGGTGGAGGCAGGGTGTTTAAATGAAATCATACGGCTGTCGTTGCTCGGTACCGATTCGATTAGACGGATGGCCCAGATTGAATCTATGCGGGTTCTATTCTCTACCATTCACGCCTGATTGAATGGCGGCGATAGAACCCAACATGGTACGGGTAATTACCCATGCCAGTCATCTTCTCCGACGACGGCAGCGGCTTGCGGAGGTCGCAGCGGCTATGGCGATGGCTAAGACTACCACGCGAAGCTAGAAATGGAATCAGTGTGGTGAGGGGAACACGATGATACCGGTGCGGTGCCGCGAGATCGATAGAGTGAGGCCGGCGATGAGTGGGAGCGGTGGTGAAGTCTCGGGTCCTTATCAGTGATGGGGTTCCGGTGGTGAGGAGCTCGAGCGAAGTGGTGGCCGAGGTCAGGGAGGCAACGACAATCATGGGGAGCTAATCGACGATGACAGAAATGGGCTCCAGCAAAGGCGAGTGGCGACTGGAGGCAGAACGGAGGGGCGATGGAAAAGAGCTTCCCTAGCACTTTGTTCTGGCGAGGAATTGACAATTGCAGGGTGGACGGGACACAGTGTGCCGAGGGGGGTCTTTATAGGGCGCCGGCGGTGAATGGGAGGGTCGGGGCACCATGAATGCCGAGAGGGGGAAGTAACTCCGGTGAGGCTTAATATGGCGATTAAGAGGCGTAACGCGAGGTGATCTAAGGAGGATTGTGTGGTGGCACAACGATGATCAATTTCCCGGCGTTAAATCAAGCTCAGGCCCATGGCGGAGGCAGAATGGCGAGTTAGGGCGGCAGCCGGAGATCTCGAGGGCGCGAGGGCTAGGGGAAGACGAATCTGACAGGTGGGTTCCAACGGTCAGCAATGGTCGAGTGAGTGAGGGGTCAATGGTCGGCGCCGACAGGTGGGCCAGGGCATGCGCAGAGAGGAGGGGAGGAGGCTGACAGGTGGGCTAGGGACTCAGGCGCGAGGCTGAGAGCGCTGATAGGCGGGGTCCACACGTCAATTAGGGGATTCGCGGGTGAATTGGCTGTGACGGCCGGAGGGAGAGAAAGGGAGGGACGCGGCCCACTACTATTTATAATTCATTTCTGAATAAAAATAATTGCTGAAAATAGTTTAAAAATTATGAGCTACTTTCAATGGTTCTAAAAATTTGTAAACATTCTCAAAAATATATCTTGGCCTCAAGAACATAATGTAATTTTCTCAAATCAAGATTACAATTATTGCTCTAGATTTTTATTTATTTGGACATTTTTCATGTTTATTGAAAATCAAAAATTAATCATTTTATGGAATTTTGTATTTCTGGTTTATTTTTACCTTTTTGGAAATTAGGGGTGTTACAAACCTACCCCTTACAGAGAATCTCATCCTCGAGATTCGAAAAGCTCCTAGAATAGCTTAGGGTATTGGGCTTTTAGGTCTTCCTCTTTTTCCCATATGGCCTCTTCGACGGGGTGGTTACTCCATTGAACCTTGTATAAATGGACGACTCGATTCCTGGTTACTCTTTCCTTGACCTCTAGGATTTGGACGGGCTTTTTGTTATAGGTTAGGTCTCCTTAGATGTTGAGCTGGTGAAGATCTGCTCGTTCGGTGGGTACCCGAAGACACTTCTTCAACGGAGAGACGTGAAACACGTCATGTACTCCCGCTAAAGAGGGTGGTAACTCCAACTGGTATGTCACCTCTCCTTGCCGATGGATGATCCGAAATGGTCCAACATAACGGGGAGCCAACTTTTCCATCATGTTGAATCTCTGAGTGCCTCGGAGGGGAGTGACTCGAAGATAGACATAGTCGCCCTATTCAAAGGCGAAGTCTCTGCGTTGATTGTCAGTGTTGGCGTAAAAGATTACACTAACAGGTTTCTGTAGAAAAAAACTAACAAACGAAGTGTTTGCGAAGCAAACTGTTCTAAGCCTCCGAAAGGATAATAGCTTAGAATAGTTCGAAAGTGTGTATTGAATCGCTTGTAATCGGTCCCTATTACAGGGTGAAATGGGGGGTATTTATAGGCCTAAACATTAAGGAAAAGACCTATTTACCCCTCTATTACAACCGACATTAAGGAAACTATTCGGTTTCCTTAATAGGGCTAAAATGGTAAAAGACTAATCTAATAGGATAGAAGATAAGTCTTCCATCTTAGCTGGCAGAAAAGATCCTGAAGGGCTTTGGTTCGAAGACATACTTCGAACTAGTGCCTGTCTTCGGGCTTCGAACGAGGTTCTGGGCATCTTCGAAGATGGTCTTCGGACAATCTTCGAACGTGTTGACTGCCTTTATGCTGCTTCGGCAATAACCCCGAAGATGAGATATTTTCCCCCAACAGTAGCCCCTCGAATACGCTTCTCCGTTTGACCTGTAACGTTAGGAGAGCAGTATACGGAAAGAAAAGATAACCAATCATAGGGGTTATTGGTTTTTATTTTATCTTCGAAATGCATGAAGATATGAACTTCGAATCAATCATAAGGTAATTACCTTTCGAACTATCTTAGAACTAACTCAGGAAGTTCGAAAGTCTTTTTAGACTTAGAAAAAATAGCCGTTAGTTCCTGTTTCTAACGGAAGTTATATGATGCGTTATTTCCGGAGGAAAATAACGGGCGGGAATGCGAAAAGGCAGGGCCCAAACGGTAACCAACGGAACGATTAGGCTATAAATAAAGAACCCAAAACTTAGCCGATTACCTTTTCACCGCTTTCTCTTAGTTAAAAACTTTTGAGCCCTTTGAGTTCTTGAGCCCTAGCCTCTGAGTTCTTGAGCCCGAGCCTCCGTTCCTTCAGATCAATCCAGCAATCGCGATGGTGAAGACCAAGGGATCTGCGCCTCCTTCGGCCTTGGCTCGGCAACAGGCGGCCGCGGCAGCAGCAGCGGCGACAGTGGCGGCGACACCCTCGATGCAGGCGACAACTTCCATGGCGGCAGGGGGAAGAAATCCCCAAATCGCTGATGACCAAGGTCTGTGCCCTCCATCGACCAAATATTTGGATCAGTCCTTTGAATTGGGATCCTCTACCTGCAAGAGAGAATCTTTAGCAATCACAGCAGAGGGAAAGATTAGCAATGGGGTTATGGTTCGAAGGCCGGGCAAAGAATCAATTCCATCACTAAGACCCGGAGAGGTCGTAGTGTTCGAAGCTTTTTTCGAAGCAGGCTTAGGCCTCCCTGCTGTGGATTTCTTGGCCGAAGTTCTTGACATGTTTCATGTAACCCTCCCCCAGCTGTCTCCGAATGCCGTAGCTAGATTAGCTATTTTTGAGTGGGCGTTGAGAGCCGAAGGTTGTGAAGGAAGAGCTGAAATCTTCGCTGCGCTTCATAGAGCAACTTGTCAGCCGAAGACCTTCGTAGGCTCTGGAGGTGAGAAAGTAGTGGTTGCCTTCGGAAGCATCAATTTTAGGCTTCGAGACGAATATGCTCTGCGATTCCCTGCCAAGGCCATCAATGCTAGATGGTACACTGATTGGGTACTGAGATGGTTTTATGCCGAAGTCGGAGCTAGCAGTCCTCTGGCTGGGCCCCTCAAAGAAATCCGATTTCGGAAAGAAGCCCTAGTGCAACCTGACGAAGGCCAACTCGAAGCCCGCCTGAACCTGCTTGAAAAAGTTAGCCGAAGGCTTAGTATGCGAGACTTGGCTGAAGAATTCATCGGTCTTCAAATTCCTCCACTGATGGCCAACTGGCCTATCATCTTCGAAGATGACTCCGAGGGCGGCCTTCGCAAGATTAACTATACTTCGAGCCCTGCAGGTAACTTCGAAACCAACATGCATAGTTCATATTTACTTCGAAGAAAGACTAACTCGAATTATTTTTTAGCTTCTTCAGCCCCTATTACTTCAGAACAAATTGTAAGGGCTTCGGAGAAGATTCTGGGTGCTCCAACTCCGTCGGAAAAAGAATGGCGAATCAAATTAGTCGGAAGTTGGGAGCGATTTAACAGAGTATGGGGAATGCTGGAGTTAACTCCACCCCCTCTGATGGATTGGGTGCTTCAGGAGAAAGGCCCCAAGAAAAGAGTAGCTGAAGCCGGAGCTTCAAGTTCAGCAAAGACTCCGGTGAAGAAGGTGGCTCGAAAGCCAAAAAATCTCGCACCTTCGGATCCTGTTCCTTCAAGCTCAAGAACCTCACTTTCTGGTTCGGAGTTTGGAGATAATGCTGATCAACCAAGGACTTCGGTAGTTCAAGAAGATACAACTCAGGCCGAAGTTCCTGTGGATGAAGGTGGGGTCGAAGTCACTATGGCTTCGATTCCCGAAGAAGTAACGAGGACTCCCCAGGACGATGCTCCTGCAGTCCAAGATTTAGCGGCTGATTCGGATGAGGACTACACTTTTGATCCTCCGATCAGTCCGGTGCTCGATATTCCAGAGAATGTCGAAGGTAAATTTTGCATAATTCTTATCAATTTTTGCAAAATTATACAATGCGTAATATTTTTGTTTTTTCAGAGCCTCCTGTTGTCGAAGTATCCCTCGAAGATACAATTCAAAGACCTTCGACAACTTCGGAGCCGCAACCGGGGGTTACTCTACCGGGGCCTGGAAGAGGAAAAAGACACATAGAGCCTCTCCCTGCTCAAGGATCGACTTCATCTGAGTCAACAAATGAAAGTGAATCGACTGAGGGGGGGCCATCTTCAGAAGTTCCAAGGGCCTCAGAAGAACTCTCCGGACCTTCACTAAGCAGAGCTGATCAGAAGGCTTCAGTAATGCTTCCTCTCATAACTCCATTTTTGGAGGAGAAAACCGGACTTGGGACTTTGGTTAAACCTTTGGGTGAAGCCAGTCGCAAAGTCGGGGAAACAGAACTGGTAGCTCTTTTAAGTAGAGTGAAGGGTTCGGAGCTTAACCTGGCCGTGGAAAGAGCAGCTTATCAGGTATAAAGCATCTTCGAACCAAATAGCAAATTATATATGAATAATTTCTTATTCCAGTTTTTCTTTTTTCTCAGCAAGCAGTCTTAGCCCGCGCTGCGGCTTTGTCGAATGAAAACGAAATTGCTCAACTTCGGGAAGAGAACGAAACTCTTCAAAGAAATTTTAACTTCTCCGAAGGTCGAGTAGCTCAGATGGACAATGTAATACTAGCAGAGCGAAGGGCTAGGCAAAGCTTGGAGGCTGCAAAGAAAGAGCTCGAAGCAGAAAGAATTGTGCTTCGAGCGGAGATTGAAAGACTGCGGACGGAGGATGCTGCGAAGGAGTCCGAACTTGTAAGGCTACAAGAAGAGGCTGGCCAACTCCGGACTCAAAAGAATGCTTTGACTATGGAGAATGCTAGAATCTCCGGAGTTTTAGCTGAAACGACTTCGGCCAAGGATGTGCTTATTGAGGAAAGGCTTAAGTCTGAGAAGGTGGCTTCGGAGGTCATCGAACAGATGTTAGGTGTCTTGGAGTACTTCGGTACTACTGGATCACTACCTTCGGATGACAATGTGACTCTGCTGCGCCGGTTAAAGAGGATCCAAGGAGCAGCGAAGCAAATGAAGATGGCAGGCATGCGTTATGGAGAACTCTCCGGACAAGTGTCTGCCCTTGGATTACTTCGTTACTATGAGGATTTGGGCCGAGTAATTACTCCGAGCGCAGAGGGCTCCATCATCTTCGACGACGCAAGACTTCTGACCCCTTCCGAAGGCGTAGCTACTGCTTGGCGAGCCTTCCAAACTTCGTGGAGAGCCGAAGGTCGATCTGCGATCAAGGCTTGGATTGATGAAGGCCAACGCCAAAAGCAAGTTCGGAGCCAAGCTTCGAGCAGTCAACCTCCGTCGAACCCGCAGGTTTAGGATTATTTAGGATTTTTTGATTATGTAAAGCTGATGCTTGTAAATATTTATCAATGAAAGTCTTGTTTGTCATATTTTTAGGCTTTGCCTCTTATGGAAGATATTGAAGTGTTAGAGCTTAACAGCGAACTTCGCTCACTGTGGAACACCTTCGAACTTCTAAAGAGTTATAAGCGTCCTCGATTTCTTATTCCTCGAGATGACTCCGGCGTTATTGCGCTCGAAGTAATCAAAGACATATTGTCTTACATTAAAGAGGAAGATAAAGAGATTGACGCAAACACCTCGTCTTCTGAAGACACTAATTGGTCCGAAGACGAAGGTGAAGCCCAAAATAAAAGATCTGAAGATCTTAGAAGCTGGGAAAGAAGCCCCGAGCGGCTTCGAACTTGGGCCGAGCTTCAACAAGAGCAGAAGGATTTTAGAGCTTCGAAGGGGAGGAAGAGAGTTAAACGTAAAGTTCTTAGAACTTCCGATGTTGGAACTAGTCGTTCCACCCCTAGCTCTCGAGACCGAAGAGGTCTTCGATTCCTTCTTGGTATAGATACCAATTTTTCATAGTGTAATCTGTAAACACATTTATTTCAATAATGAATGCCGATTTAAAATTGTCTCCATATTTACTAGCCCCTCTTTGAGTATAAGCAACTTCGAAATGTATTCAAAGATGGTTATGCGCAAAGAAAAAACTCCGGAGTACAATTTTTTGGGGGTTCGGAGCCCCTCTGTCATTTTAAAGATCTTTTGAAATCTTATGAAATGTCTTCGACCTTTGTAGTCAGAAGAATGGTAACTTGGTACCTTTGTTTGCTTCACGAAAGAAATCAATTGAGATAACTTCCAGGACACTTTAGTGTCTTAAGAAATTTGTCACTTTGGACTTATATGAACAGACATTCGAAGTTCATGGCTTAAATGCTGTTTTGCTTTAGCCACCTTCGGTTGTTTTTTGCAGAAGTCTACCAGCCGGAGCTTGGACTTCGCAGAAATTGTAGCCACCTTCGGGTATTTTTGCAGAAGTCTACCAGCCGGAGCTTGGACTTCGCAGAATTTGGCCACCTTGGGCTCTTTTTTGCAGAAGTCTACCAGCCGGAGCTTGGACTTCGCAGAATTTGGCCACCTTCGGCTCTTTTTTGCAGAAGTCTACCAGCCGGAGCTTGGACTTCGCAGAATTTGGCCACCTTCGGCTCTTTTTACGGATGTCTGCAAGCTGCAGCTTGGACTCCGCAGATTTTGGCCACCTTCGGCTCTTTTTACGGAAGTCTACCAGCCGAAGCTTGGACTCCATAGAATGTGGTATTGGCTCTTTTACGGATGCCTACAAGGTATCAGCTTGGGCTCCGAATGGATTTCAGCCACCACACCGGAGGCTTCGACTTTATAGGTACGAAGTCCGGAAATACAGCCCAGCTTGATGACACTTCCCTCTCGATCGACTTCCGTCCCAGCGCGTCCGCTCGGGAAACTAGGAGTGTCAAGGGGAAGGCAAACTACAGGGTGTATGCTTTATTAATTTAGAGGTGATTACAAGCGAATTACAAGGACCCTTTATGCGAAGTATCGCTTTAGGTGCTCCGCATGCCAAGTATGTGCTAACTCTTCACCTTCTAAATTAGCTAATTTGAATGAACCAGGGCGCCCTGAGCGGACAATTAGATATGGACCTTCCCATTTATTGCCTAACTTCCCTGGTGCTATAATGCTTCGTAGAACAAGATGACCCGGCCTTAACTCGCTGAGCTTAACCTTCGGGTCATACCAAGTCTTCGTCTGCTGATGATACTTTGATAAATTAGCTACAGCTCGAAGTCTTGTTTCTTCTGACAGTTCTAACGAAGATTGTCTTTCTTCTTCGATGTCTGGTTCGGTGCTGCGAAATGATCCCCCTTTGAGCTCCGTTGGAGTCATTGCTTCATCTCCGAATAGTAGTCTGAACGGAGTAAAACCTGTGGACCTTGTTTGCGTAGTCCGAATGGACCACAGAATTTTCGGAAGCTCTTCGGTCCACAGTCCCTTTGATAATCCTACTATTCTTCGATTTAGCCCTGATAAAATATTTCCATTGGCTCGCTCAACGGCTCCATTCGACTGAGGATGTCTCACTGCAGCAAAACATAGTTGAATGCCTAAGTCTTCGCAAAACTTCCTGAAGGGTTCTGCGTCAAACTGTGTTCCATTATCAACTGTGAGATATCTAGGCACTCCGAACCGGCAAATAATGTTCTTCCAGAAGAATTTTTGTACATTGTTCGAAGTGATAGCTGTTAAGGGCTCTGCTTCTACCCACTTAGAAAAATATTCAATAGCTACCACTGCGAACTTCAGATTTCCCTTTGCTAACGGAAAGGGACCAATTAGATCCATACCCCATCTGGCCATAGGCCATACCGGAGCTATGACTTGAAGAGCTGTTGGTGGGCGATGACTCTGTCGACCCATCCACTGGCATCCTTGACAAGTGCGGACCAAGTTCTCCGCATCAGCTGTTATTGTGGGCCAATAAAGCCCTTGGCGAAGTGTTTTTCCTGCCAGTGCTCTAGGGGCTAAATGGCTTCCACAAAGGCCTTCGTGAATTTCTCGGAGAATTTCTTGGCCTTCGGCTTGAGATATACATCGGAGTAGAGGGGAACATACTCCGGCCTTGTATAATATACCGTTGATTAACTGATAGTTTCTTGCTCTGAGCTTTAATCTTGACAATTGGGGCTCTTCGGGCAAATTTGTTCCTCCTTGCAAGAGTTCTATGATCGAATCTTTCCAATCTGCACTAGGAATGCAGAGAATCTCTGCAGAAGCAACTTGTGGCACCGAAGGTATATTGAGCTCCTCATAGAAAGCTTCGTCAGGCACATCCACAGCTCCGGCAGCAGCCTTCGCTAAAATGTCCGCTTGCACGTTTTCAGCTCTTGGTATACTCCGAATGGAAATACCCTTGAAATGTGCTTCGATCTTGCGAATTTCTTCCAAGTACTTTGCAAGCTGTGGATGTCGGACTTGAAAACTTTTGTCTACGTGCCCTGCTACTATCTGAGAATCTGTTTTTATAATTATCCTTGTAGCCCCTAGAGCACGTGCTTTCCGGAGTCCCAATAAAATTCCTTCGTACTCCGCTATATTATTGGTAGACTTAAAGTTGAGTCTTGCGGAGTACATTGCTCTTTGTCCTGATGGTGAAATCAATACTGCCCCAATTCCTGCTCCGGATGCTTGGAAAGCCCCATCGGAGTAAATAGTCCAAACTCCGTCATCTGATTTCTCCGGAGTCAACTTCGCAGGTGGAGTCCACTCTGCTACGAAGTCTGCTAGGACTTGAGATTTGATAGCTGCCCTTGCCAGGAAAGATATGCCGAAGGGTGCTAGTTCTACTGCCCACTTTCCAATCCTTCCAGTGGAATGTTTGCTTCGGAGCATATCTCCTAAAGGATACGAAGTTGGTACAATTACATTATGAGCCAAAAAATAATGTCTTAGCTTCCTCGAAGCCATTATCAGAGCATAAACGAACTTCTCAAGTTCAGAGTATCTTGTCTTCGCTCCTGACAATGCTTCGGATACAAAATAGACAGGATTTTGGACCAACTTCCCATTGATATCCGCTTCTCTGACAAGGACTGCGCTGACAGCTGAGCCTGTAGCTGCAAGATACAGAAGTAGGGTTCCGTCCGCAATAGGCACCGTAAGTGTAGCAAGATTGCTGAGATAATCTTTAATATCTTCGAAGCTTTTCTGACACTCCGGTGTCCATGCAAAATCTTCGGACCCTTTCAAAGCTTTAAAGATTGGCAAGCTCCTCTCCGCAGACCTTGATAAAAACCTGCTAAGTGCGGCCAGACGTCCGGTCAGCTTTTGCACTTGCTTTAAATTCTCCGGAGGAGCCATCTTCTGCAGCGCAGTTATTTGACTAGGGCTAGCTTCAATTCCCCTGCTTGAAACTAAGTACCCTAACAACTTTCCAGCCTTAGCTCCGAATATACATTTTTCGGGGTTAAGACGGATCCCACATGCCCGAAGGCTATTGAATGTTTCTGCTAAGTCTAAGCTATGTTGGTGCTTTAAAGCACTCTTTATTACAATATCATCCATATAGGCCTCCACATTGCGACCTAGTTGATGACCTAGAGCCTTAGCAACTAATCTTGAAAAAGTAGCCCCGGCATTTCTTAGGCCGAAGGGCATTCTTACATAGCAGAAGACTCCCGAAGGAGTTACAAAGCTCGTCTTGATTTCATCTTCGCGCTTCAACCATATTTGATGATAACCGGAATACGCGTCGAGGAAGCTTAGTAACTCCGAACCTGCAGTGGAGTCAACTAGTTGATCAATTCGGGGCATGGGGTAGGGGTCACGTGGGCACGCTTTATTCAAAGATGTGAAATCAATGCACATGCGCCACTTTCCGGAGGACTTCTTCCTGACGAAGACTGGGTTGGCTAACCATTCTGTATGGGCCACTTCTCTGATAATCCCAGCCTTCAACAGTTTTTCAACTTCGTCCTTAGCTAGAGCAGCTCTCTCTACGGACATCTTCCGGAGCCCTTGTTGAACAGGCCGGGCCTTCGGGTTTACAAGCAAGCTGTGTTCAATAATATCCCGATCGACTCCGGTGATATCTTCGTCAGACCAAGCGAAGACATCCAAATTTTCTTCTACGACCTTTTCCAATGAAGTTGCAACTTCGGGAGGTAAATCTTTACCAAATTGAAAGGTGTATTCTTTACCATCTTTGACAATGACCTTCGTTGCAATCTCTCCTTCGGGACTTGGTCTTGGAAATGACTTTTTCGAAGCTTCGGAGGAGGCTGAAAAAATTTCTCCATTATCTTGGACACTGTTTACTTGCCTCGGATCAAGAGGAGGACCATGACCATATTCTGCCCTCCGAGCCATGGCTTGATCTCCGAAGATTGTCAGGACCCCTGCTTGTGTGGGCATCTTTATGCACAAGTAGTTGTGATGCGCCACAGCTCCGAACTGATTCAACATGCCCCGTCCGAAGATGACATTATAAGCATACGGGGCATCTACCACATCAAAGATAACTTCTTCAGTTAGGGCTAGTAAACCTTCTCCGAAGGTTACTTCCAGGCCTATCTGGCCGAGTGCATCAAGCGGAGGTCCTGCGAAGCCTTGCAGAGGACGAGCCGCTGGGAGGAGATGCTTCCGGGAAATGCATAACTGATCGAAGGCTTGTACAAATATGATATCTGCCGAGCTACCTCCGTCAATTAGCACCCTTCGGACTTCAGTCCCTGCAATATCAGCAGTAATAACCAATGGATCTGCATGCGGGAACTTGATACCAGCTGCATCCTCCGCAGAGAAAGATATTGGAACATGAGACCACTCCGGCATTGCAGCTGCAGATGACGAAGTCCCAATGTGGCCTACTTCTCGAACGTACTCTCTTCGCTGTCTCTTGGACATGCTTCCGAGGGTACCTCCTCCGGAGATAGGGAGAACTACTCTCTTCCCTCTATCTTGCCCTTCCTCTTGTTTCGGAGGTGGCATAACATTGGCCACCGGAGGGTGCCTTGCAGCATCAAAATTTTCTATCCGCGCCACAGCCTGGACCGGCTCCGGGCGCACTGCTGCTGCTGGACTTCGGTCGGTACTACCTCGACCCGAAGTTCTCTCCAAGTATTCTCCCCGAAGGGTAAGAATAGCCTTGCAGGTGTCAGTTGCATGGCTTCGATTCTCTCCATGAATACAGCAAAAAAGGGTCTGGCCTTTGCCAGCCGTTTTCCCTGGCGGCCTCCAACCGCTGGACTTGTTCCCCGCAGACTGTGGAGCTCTTGGTGCAAACTTCTGTGGGGGTGCAATGTTTAAGACTTCAGAGCGAGGGTGCTTTTGCCCTCTTCTTCTATCATGTTGCACTTCGAAGACTGGTTCTTGCGGCTGTGCCGAAGTCTTCACCTCTGCTTTAACTTCTGTCAATACTGTCGAAGTAGCAGTAGTCCTCCGAAGCCAACCTTCTTCTGACTTCGAGTACTCCTCGAAGTACGACATCAACTGTGATACTGTGGTGATGCTCTTCCGATGCAATTTATCCAGAAGGCCTTTATGACTGACGCCTTCCCGAGCCGCATCAACCACTGAGGATGTAGACAGCCCCCGGATTTGCGACTTCGTGTGAGCGAAGCGCTTGAAGTACTGTCTCAATGTTTCTCCGGGGAGCTGCTTCACTTGGAAAAGGCTCCCTGTTGACATGGGGGGCACGAAGGTGCCCTGAAAGTTACTTATGAACTTCCTCTTCAACTGTGACCAGGAAATGATTGATCCTGGCTTTAAAGACCAGAACCATCTCAACGCCACTCCTTGAAGAGCTAATGGGAAGCACTTCGCCATAGTCTCTCTGTCTCCGCCGCTAGCCTCGATCGCTAGGGCATAAGAACGCACAAACTCACTGGGATCTTCGTCTCCGGCATACTTGCAAAGCTTCGAAGTTTTGAACTTCGGATTGAAGCGAACCTTCTGAAGCTCAGGATGCAACGGAGATTCATTGTCGTAAGAGGCGTTCTCCGGGGCTTCGGGATAATCAAGATCGTCGTCTTCGGGCACTTCGGGGATAGCTGGGGTGGCTTGAGAGCGAAGTCTGTTCGCAGCCTCTTGTCGCCACCTCGCTACCTCGGCTTGAAGATTGGCCATTTGAGTGGCCATATCTCCAAGGCTATCTTCATCTCCTCCGGAAGGACCTTCCGGGTCTTGAGAACTGGTGTGATCAGTTCGAATCGGAATGGAGGGTGGCGGAGTGGCTCCGGGCGGTCGGAGTATGGAAGGGGTTGGCGGAGAGGTTTCGTATCCTCGAGGGATAGAAGACCCTCCGACTTCGACTGTGTCGAAGGGTATCTCTCCGGAGATCCGAGAGGACCTTCGAGTGGGATTGCGAGGTGCGCTCCGCTTAGGAGGCATGATGTAAGAAGTTGGTAGAGAACGAAGTTTTTTGGACTAGGTTCCCCACGGACGGCGCCAACTGTTGGCGTAAAAGATTACGCTAACAGGTTTCTGTAGAAAAAAACTAACAAACGAAGTGTTTGCGAAGCAAACTGTTCTAAGCCTCCGAAAGGATAATAGCTTAGAATAGTTCGAAAGTGTGTATTGAATCGCTTGTAATCGGTCCCTATTACAGGGTGAAATGGGGGGTATTTATAGGCCTAAATATTAAGGAAAAGACCTATTTACCCCTCTATTACAACCGACATTAAGGAAACTATTCGGTTTCCTTAATAGGGCTAAAATGGTAAAAGACTAATCTAATAGGATAGAAGATAAGTCTTCCATCTTAGCTGGCAGAAAAGATCCTGAAGGGCTTTGGTTCGAAGACATACTTCGAACTAGTGCCTGTCTTCGGGCTTCGAACGAGGTTCTGGGCATCTTCGAAGATGGTCTTCGGACAATCTTCGAACGTGTTGACTGCCTTTATGCTGCTTCGGCAATAACCCCGAAGATGAGATATTTTCCCCCAACAGTCAGCATAGCTCTTCTAACGGGACTGTGCTATCTTCCGTCAGTCTCAGATGACCTTAACCTTCTCCTTGGCTTTTCATAGAATGTCCATACCAAACAACTGAGATTCACCAGTTTGATCCCAGAGTAGCAGCGTTCGGCACATGCGCCCATACAAGGCCTCAAAAAGGTGACATCTCCAAGCTCTTATCCCATACTCCGCCAAAGTCTATGGCGCATGCTCTAAGCATATCTTCTAGTACTTGGTTCACTCTCTCCGCCTGCCCATCAGTTTGTGGATGATAGGCGGTACTGAAATTTAGCCGGGTGCCGAGCACATCATGAAGATTCTTCCAAAACATGGAGGTGAATTGGCTACCCCGGTCAGATACGATCTTCTTCGAAATTCCGTGTAAACACATGATCCAATCCATGTACAGCTCTGCTAGCTTCGGACCACTATAGGTCATCTTGACAGGAATGAAATGAGCTACCTTAGTGAGCTGGTCAATGATCACCCAAATGGAATGATATACGGCTTGGGTCCTGGGATGTCTAGTGATGAAGTCCATTCCTACTTCTTCCGACTTACACTCGGGAACCTCGAGGGATTGTAGCAATCCAGCAGGCCTCTAGTGCTCTTCCTTGACTCGTTGACAAGTGTCATGCCTTGCCACATACTCTACTATCTCTCTCTTCATGTTGACCCACCAGTACTTCTCCTTGATGTCCTCGTACATTTCAGTACTTCCTGGATGTATGGAGTACAAGGTCTCATGAGCTTCCTTGAGGGCGAGGACCTTTAGCTCTAGCTCGTTGGGCACACACAACCGGTTTCTGAACCATATAGTGCCAACTTCATCTTCAGAGAATCCTGGGGCTTTTCCCTCCTCATATTCTTCTAGATCTTTATGTCGGGTTCTTCTTTCTGCACTTCGCGGATTTGGTCCATTAAGATAGGCCTTGCCTCTAGCGTGGCTAGGTATTCCCTATTAATGATCCCTAGGTTCAACCTTTCCATTTCTTGCTACAAGTGAGGAGATTGATCTTGCACCATGACGGTGTTACAATACCCTTTCTGACTTAAAGCGTCTGCCACCACGTTGGCCTTGCCTGGATGGTAGTGGATGCCCAAGTCGTAATTCTTGATTAACTCTAGTCATCTTCTTTGTCTAAGGTTCAGGTCGGGCTGGGTGAAGATGTACTTGAGGCTCTTATAGTCAGTGAAAACTTCACATCTGTTACTGACAAGAATATGCCTCCATACCTTCAGCGCATGGACTACTACTGCCAATTCTAGGTCATGCGTAGGGTAGTTTAGCTTGTGGGGTCTCAATTGTTGAGAGGCGTACGATACCACCTTCTCGTCCTACATGAGAACACACCCTAATCCTAGACGAGAGGCATCGCAGTAGACATGGAAGTCTTTCCGGATGTCTAGACAAGTCAACACCGGGGCTAATACTAGCTTCCGCTTGAGGGTATAGAAGCTTTCTTCATAGGCTGGAGTCCATTCGAACTTGATTTCCTTCTATAGCAATCTAGTCATGGGCTTGGCGATCTTGGAAAACTTTTCGATGAAACGTCGGTAATATCCGGCCAGTCCTAGAAAACTATTCAGAGTTAATTGGTTGAACACAACTTAGTATTGAGTTCCAACAACCACATTGAATTTGTACTTTTGATGTATGACCAACAGAATACTCAAGAGATGAAGAAGGTGTTCGGATACTCTTGTAGAACTAGTGGAACATGATAGATTGATTCAGGTGCTTAAGATGGAATAGAACCAGAATGCTTGATAATCAATATGTGAGATCATGAACTAAAAAACTCAAGGATGATCAAATAAATTCAAGGACATAATTTAATAAGGGAAACAATAGACAAATCAAGATCTTTTAATGACAAAGAGGCTCTCGGATCAAGAGATGAACAAAGTATTTCAGCATGATTCACAGCATCTCTGTAGCTGATCTGATAGCATAGAAGATCAGAGAGAAGTAGATAAATCTCTTCCAGAAATGATGGAACAAAGCAGTGACTGATTGATTAAACTGATTGCTCACTGGACAAATAATCAGATCAGATGCAATTGTTTGTAGCCAAGCAACACAACTCTAATTGAGTTTGGTTGTCAATAAGATGCATCAGGAATTTTGGCAATGGAATGAACTAGATTCAGCCATCGTGAGTTGCATCCAGAATTGCAATAGTTCTTTGGCAAATAAAGTTGAACAAAAAAAACTAACCAAGATTCACACATGATTAATTCTCTCTAAACAGGGACAAAATCATGGTAATCAGAAGAGAATTGATGAATCCTTTCCAGAAATCTCGAATAAAAACTCTATCACAAAGATTGTTCCAAGCAAACAAAAACTACCACAGTTGAAGCACAGCGGACGATGAACTAAAGCTCAACTAGAAAAGCAATCAGCAGAGAATGCATTGAATGAAGTAACCAGATTGCATAGAGATTACCTAGAAGAGAAAAGGATGGCGGTACTGGAAAACTCATCACTGAAAAGATACAGCAGCCAAAAATACTGTATCCAGTAAGGTTAACTCGATCATATAAGAGAGAATTGGATGAAGAGATAGAAAGCTAGAGAGAGAAAATTTGTGGGATGAACAGCAAATTCTCTAGAATACTCAGCCACCAAAATGACAATTCAAAAAGTCACCTCAAATGTCCACCTAAACCCCTAGACCTTTGGTCCTTTACATACGCAAAACTATAGATGTATTTTCCAAAATGCCATTAGGGTTTAAGTACCATGAAATTACCTAATTACAGTTGAATATTTTTGAGAATTAAAAATTCAGAAAAAATATACAAAAGTCTACACCTATTTTATTACATCATTTAACCTATTCTTTTAGTATTTTTTCAAAATTAAAAATTCAGAAAAATATTCAAACATTACATTTAATCTAGAAGACTCCACGGAAAAATAAACTCCTATTTATTGGAATTTAAAACACATTTTTCGATACGACGGTTTTCAGCCGAAACCAACAAAGCCTTCCCGATCGCCGACACGTGTCACCAATCTGCGAACTCGACCACTAGCAAGTCTCTCCCGCTCTCGATCCCCTCGAGCAACCTCATCTCTTGCACTAGCCTTCCTTTCGCCGACTTGGTCAATACTGCCTCGATCAACCATCAATCCATGTCTTTCTCCATATCCACGTGAACTCATGAGATCATCCCTAACTTCACCCGGCCTCCTTGATCCTCTGGCATCAAGCTCCCTGCTTGACCCTTGATCACTCGCCGTTGATAATTAGCTAGCATCTCCACCCTGCATGCATGAGACAAGCTAAAACATGAAATGTGACGCACACCAACCCAATCAGCACACCGATCCCATCGGCACATAATCTCTATACACACACCAATCCCATCGGTGCACCATATCGACACACACACCGATCCCATCGGTGCAACCAAACAGTCAATCACTCATCACCGAGATAAAAACCACAGTGCGACACACTTGGTTTCACAATCTCCCACTTGATGAGTGCATTGACAACTACAAAAAGAAACATGATAAAAGTTTCAAGTTCAACGCACAAGTGACCATAAAAACTCAAAAAAAGAGACAAAATATGCCACTTGATAAAAGATCTCCCCCAATCTCCCCCTTTCAACTCCAAAAAGAAACATCATAAAAGTTTCAAGTTCAGCACACAAATGACCATAAAACTCAGAAAAGAGCAAAAACATGTCACTTGATGAAAGATCTCCCTCGATCTCCCCTTTGGCAAAACTCATGTAAAACATTCTCCCCACCTTTGGCAAAAGCATCATGTAAGTCATTTCTCCCCCTTTGGCAATGCAAGCATCAAGATGATAAAAATGATGCAAAGAGGGGTGTGAGGGTAGAGTGTAAATGCAAGCTTATGAAACATATGCAACTTCAATTACAGTACAAAACAAACATTTGCCTTAAATATTGTCTAAAAGAACTGTATGAAAGACTCAAATGAATATCATCTAAACAAAAGATGAGCAAGCATTTTTAGTTTTTAGCAAATAAAAGCATCACCACTCAGACTAGCATACTAGATATGCCAAGACATGAGATGCAAAAACTAACAAATACTAACTAGATAAGCATATCCCATTACAAGGAGCTTCAACAAAGTTGATATGCAATTAATTCAAACTTTATGATTTTTTTTCATTTTAGTGCTAGGGGTTATTTGCATATCAACCTTATGCTAACCGGCCAAGCTAAGCCTAGGTTGAAACCATCATAATCTTAAAGCATTTGTCTCGACATAAACTTCAATGTCCCAGTTAATACCAAAGTGCTATGGTATATAGTCTAGAACACAGTAGTGCGACAAAGCAAACTCACCTGAATCTTTTCAATTTTATCACAACACAACATGAATATCAATCATTTTCATATCATTTTCATTCATTTTTCATTTTCATTTTTTATTATTATTATTTTTAATTTTTAACACAATATTTTTGATAAGATCAAGTTGCATATTAGCATCCAAGTGAAAAGGACCTAGCTACCAGGTATGTAAAAGATAGCAAATGCACTCTAACTATTCATGCTAGTTTCTAGACTAAACAGTGATCATTTTCAAATTTTCACAAATAAAAGCCATGCTCATGACAGATATCAGATGTATTGAAGCAAAGTATAATCAATAATATTAAAGACGATACTCCAAAGGCGTAATAAAGCATGTACTTGTAAAAGCAATTAGTCATATGACAGTAGCTTATGTAGTAATACACAACTCCCCCTCAAAATATACCAGAAAATCTCGAGTGCTCACTGTAAGGGTGAGTGAAAATCTATTTAAGAATCCAGTATTATGAAACTCGAGTATGAGGCAAAGCAGTAGACTGTTTATGCACAAGATATGAATCATGATAAAAATTGCACGGTCTATCTACAAAAGCCGAACATGGAAAACAACGAGGTCTCCTAATCTGTCGAGAATCAAAACCTCTTACACACGTTCTAGAACCATATGAAGCATGGTATATTCCACGACGGGAAAAATCTCTCATGTGTTCATGGGGAGCCTCAAAATCAGAATAAGAGTGAAAAACAGACTCATGCATACCTAAAGATGGGTAATGCATGTCCTGAAAGCTCATCGCATGAGAACGTTGTTCATCGTTGATACTCCGAAAGCAAAACCCAACCAAGTGACCCACCCGCTGACAGTAAGAACAATGATAAACTCTGTTGGGGTATAAGTATGGGTTTCAGGCGCAAATCTCATAGTCTTGTGTTTTTGCTGAGGAGTTTCCTTTAGTGGAGGTAGGGCTTTCTTTGTAGGTTGAGTAGGATTCTTGGCTTTTTGTGTGCTGTCTAACTGGGCTTTTTCTTTCTCAAGGGTAGTGTGTGGAGTGAACACAGTTTTTCTTGAAGTGTTTGGAGTGGTTCTCTCATAGCCCAACCCTAGAGCTAACTCTGCCCTGTCAGCACATATTTTTGTTTTAGACAAAAGCAAATCCATCCTACTGTTTCCTTCAGTGCATTTTTCCACCATGGAGAGAAGATAATCATTTTCACATTTTAGTTTTTCGACTTGCTCTCTAGCAAAGTTGAGTTGGTCCTTAAGGGTGATGCAAGTGGGACACGCTAGCTGCACATCCTTAGAAGACTCACCACTCTCCAATCTAGCCTTAAGTTCATCAACATGCCTATCTCTCAAATTAATGCTTTCAACAAGTAAAGCACAGTTCATGCATTCGTTGATGACAACAGGACTAGACTCCACCTCCAAAAGCTGCTTTTGAGCAATTTCAAGTTTTTTATCAATTTGAGCATGTGTAGAACGAACCTGAGCAAGTTCACTCATAACACCAAGACATGACTCACATTCAGCATCATCGGACTTAGATTTTAAAATAGCAAGTTCAGTGGAAATAGATTCAAGTCTGAATTTTAGTTCTTTTCGGTCTTTAGCAACAAGTTTAAGTAATCTATCCTAAGAACAAACAACATCATGTAATTCATCATTCTTAATAAGAAACTGGTCACGGGATAGATATACCTCAGATGTGTCAAGCTCATCGCTGTTATGGATGCTGTCGGCCATGAAGCAAAGGCCGATGAAGTCTATTTTCTTCTTCTCCTTCTTCTCCTCTTTCTTGGGAGGATCCTCCTCCTCCAATCTTGGCTCCTCGCTTGATGAAGTGTAGACATCATTGAGGGCACCACAAAAGCTCTGGCTACCTTCTTAGCCACTTTGTTGCGACTCCCCTTAAAGAAGGGCTTCTTGTTCCACTTTTGGTGCTTCTGCTCATTTTCATTTTTCATTTTTAACTTTGGGAAATTGGCTTTAATGTGAGAAGGATCTCCACACTCATAACATCCCTGAGACCCTCCTTTCCTATGATCTCGTCTATCATTGTATAAGCGAGTGAACTTATTGACAATGAGAGCTAGCTCCTCATCATCTAGAGTGTCCACCTATTTTTTTGCGACAGAGACCAGGGAGGACAAGTCAAAACCACTAGAAAAACTACAAACTCTAGAACCACTAGAAAAATTACCTCTAGATGAGGTACCACTGTCAGGACCAAAAACTAAAGCAATAGATGGCAACAAAGCGTTTCCAAATCTTGGACGAGATGCCTTGGTAATGTCGGTGAACTTGAGCTTACTGAAGAGCTCGTCGCAAGTCAACGTGTCATAACTTGTCAACTCCTCAATACTAGAGATCTTCACCTCCCATATGCTACGATCGAGAACATAGAGAAATTTGATTGCTCTATCATGATCAGAGTAAGCTAAAGTCCCAATGGAGCGCAAGTTGCTCACAATTCCATCAAAACAAGCAAACATAGCATCTACCGATTCATCAGTGCTTTGCACAAACATTTGGTATTCTTGATTATATGTGCTTTGGCACCTAGCCTTAATCTAGGTAGTGCCCTCATCAAAAGTTTTAAGAGTCACCCAAATTTCACGTGCAGTTCGTAGGTGCTGAACCCTATCAAACTCATGTCGACTCAGACTCATGAACAATATATTTCTTGCCTTGCTATTACAATCATACTATTCCTTTTCAGCCTGAGTTGTGCGAGTTTTAGGAATCACATATCAGGAATCAACAATATCCCAAATTGCACTTCCTTGGCATAGTAGGTAAGCCTCCATGCCTACCTTCCAATAAGAAAAATCACGACCAACAAATATCAGAATCTTAGTATTCTTGTCCATGTCGCCAAAGGATCACAAACCAGTCTCTTATACCAATTGTTGGATCGAAATGGCGACTAGAGGGGGGTGAATAGGCACCTCGACAAATTCTCGCGGATATGATGGCCTTTTCAAACACACCCAATGCACCTCCAAAAGAACAAATATTTTTGAAAAATACTTCAGAAAATTTTTCTTCCTGGTCGGACTTTGAATTGCTGAATCACTTGTTCAAGACCAAGGGTAGCAAACTATTCAGAGTTATCTGAACACAACTTAGTACTGAGTTCCAACAACCACCTTGAATGTGTACTTCCAATGTATGACCAACAGAAGACTCAAGTGATGAAGAAGGTGTTCAGATACTCTTGTAGAACTAGTGAAACAGGATAGATTGGTTCAGGTGCTTAAGATGGAATACAACCAGAATGCTTGATAATTAATATGTGAGATCATGAACTAAAAAACTCAAGGATGATCAAATAAATTCAAGCACAGAGAATTCAGCAAGGGAAACAATATACCAATCATGATGTTTTAATGACAAAGAGGCTCTCGGATCAAGAGATGAACAAAGTATTTCAGCATGATTCACAGCATCTCTGTAGCTGATCCGACAGCATAGCAGATCAGAGAGAAGTAGATAAATCTCTTCTAGAAATGATGGAAAAAAGCAGTGACTCATTAATTAAAGTGATTGCTCACTAGACAAATAATCAGATCACATACAACTGTTTGTAGCCAAGCAACACAACACTCTAATTCAGTTTGGTTGTCAATAAGATGCATCAGGAATTTAGGCAATGGAATGAACCAGATTCAGCCATCCTAAGTTGCATCCTGAATTGCAATAGTTCTTTGGCAAATAAAGTTGAACAGAAAAACTAACCAACACTCACACATGATTAATTCTCTCTGAACAGGGACAAAATCGTGGAAATCAGAAGAGAATTAATGAATCCTTTCCAAGCAAACAAAAACTACCACAGTTCAAGCATAGTCGATGATGAACTTAAGCTCAACCAGAAAAGCAATCGGCAGAGAATGCATTGAATAAAATAACAAGATTGCATAGAGATTACCAGGAAGAGAAAAGGATGGCGGCACTTAAAGACTCATCGCTAAAAAGCTACAGCATCCAAAAATATTGTATCCAGTAAGGTTAACTCGA
Source organism: Zizania palustris (assembly GCA_019279435.1). Taxonomy (NCBI): domain Eukaryota; kingdom Viridiplantae; phylum Streptophyta; class Magnoliopsida; order Poales; family Poaceae; genus Zizania; species Zizania palustris. The sequence goes on from JAAALK010000079.1 coordinate 1,328,385, forward strand.
TCGGATCAAAGAGAATCGACTGAAGAGAGAGAAAGCCAGAGAGAGAAAATTTTTGTGGGATGAACGGCTAATTCTCTAGAATATTCAGCCACCAAAATGACCAGCCAAAAAGTCCCCTCAAATGTCCACCTAAACACCTAGGCCTTAGGTCCTTTATATAGGCAAAGCTATAGAGGTATTTCCCAAAATGCCATTAGGGTTTAAGTAACATGAAATTACCTAATTACCCTTGAATATTTTTCATAATTAAAAAATTCAGAAAATAACCAAAATCTACACCTATTTTATTACATCATTTAACATATTCTTTTAGTATTTTTTAAGAATTAAAAATTCAGAAAAATACTAAAAGATTACATTTTATCTAGATGACTCAACAGAAAAACAAACTCACATTTATTGGAATTTAAAACACATTTTCTGATATGACGGTTTTCCGCCGAAATCGACAAAGCCTTCCCATTCGCCGACACGTGTCACCAATCTACGAACTCGACCACTAGCAAGTCTCTCCCGCTCTTGATCCCCTTGAGCAGCCTCATCACTTGCACTAGCCTCCCTTTCACTGACTTGGTCAACACTGCCTTGATCAACCATCCGTCCATGTCTTGCTACATATCCACGTGTACTCCTAAGATCATCCCCAACTTCACCCGACCTCCTTGATCATCTGGCATCAAGCTCCCCGCTTGACCCTTGATCACTCGCCGTTGATAGTTTTCTAGCATCTCCACCCTACACACATGAGACAAGCCAAAACTTGAAACGCGACGCACACCGAACCCATCGGCACACAATCTCAATACACACACTGATCCCATTGGTGCACCATCTCCACACACACACCGATCCCATCGGTGCAACCAAACAGCCAATCACTCATCACCATGATCGAGCAAACTTGTCAATCACTCATCACCAAGATAAAAAAGCACAGTGCGACCCCACTTGGTTTCACAATCTCCCCCTTTATGAGTGCATTGACAACTCAAAAAATAAACATGATAAAAGTTTCAAGTTCAGCGCACAAGTGCCATAAAAACTCAGAAAGAGCCAAAACATGTCACTTGATAAAAGATCTCCCCCGATCTCCCCCTTTCAACTCTAAAAAGAAACATGATAAATGTTTCAAGTTCAGCGCACAAGTGACCATAAAAACTCATGAAAGAGCGAAAACAGGTCACTTGATAAAAGATCTCCCCCGATCTCCCCCTTTGGCAAAACTCATGTAAAACATTCTCCCCACCTTTGGAAAAAGCATCATGTAAGCCATTTCTCTCCCTTTGGCAAAACTCATGTAAAACATTCTCCCCACCTTTGGAAAAAGCATCATGTAAGTCATTTCTCCCCCTTTGGCAAGGCAAGCATCAAGATGATAAAAATTATGCAAAGAGGGGTGTGAGGGTAGAGTGTAAATGCAAGCTTACGAAACATGAGCATCTTCAATTACAGTAGAAAACAAACATTTTCCTTGAACATTGTCTAAAAGAACTGTATGAAAGACTCAAATGAATATAATCTAAAAAAAGTCTACACCTTGAAATTACCTAATTACCCTTGAATAGTTTTCATAATTAAAAATTCAGAAAAATATCCAAAAGTCTACACCTATTTTTTTACATCATTTAACCTATTGTTTTAGTATTTTTCAGAATTAAAAATTCAAAAAAATACTAAAAGATTACATTTAATTTAGATGACTCAACAGAAAAATAGACTCCTATTTATTGGAATTTAAAACACATTTTCCGAACTCGACCACTAGCAAGTCTCTCCCGCTCTCGATCCCCTCGAGTAGCCTCATCACTTGCACTGGCCTCCCTTTCGCCGACTTGGTCAACACTGCCTCGATCAAATGTTCGTCCATGTCTTGCTCCATCCCACGTGTACTCCTGAGATCATCCCCAACTTCACCCGGCCTCCTTGATCATCTGGCATCAAGCTCCCCACTTGACCGTTGATCACCCACCGTTGACAGTTGGCTAGCATATCCACCCTGCACACATGAGACAAGCCAAAACATGAAACGAGACGCACACCGATCCTATCGGCACACAATCTCAATACACACACCAATCCCATCAGTGCACCATCTCCACGCACACACCGATCCCATCGGTGCAACCAAACAGCTAATCACTCATCACCATGATCGAGCAAACTTGTCAATCACTCATCACCAAGACAAAAACCACAGTGCGACCCCACTTGATTTCACATTGTCAGTGATGGGGTTCCGGTGGCGAGGAGCTCGAGCAGAGTGGTGGCCAGGGTCGGGGAGGTAACGACGGTCATGGGGAGGTGATCGACGGTGAAGGAAATGGGCTCCGGTGATGGCGAGTGGCGACTAGAGGCAGAACAGAGGGGCGGCACAAAAGAGCTTCGCTAGCACTTCGTTCTGGCGAGGAATTGACAATTGTGGGGTGGATGGGACGTAGTGTGCCGAGGGGGGTCTTTATAGGGCATCAGCGGTGAATGAGAGGGCTGTGGTGCCATGTATGCCGAGAGGGGGGAGTAACTCCGGCGAGGCTTAATACGACGATTAAGAAGCATAATGCGAGGGGATCTGAGGGGGATCGTGTGCCGGCGTTACGGTGAGTAATTTCCCAGCATTAAATCCGGCTCGACCGCACGGTGGAGGCAGAATGGTGAGTTAGGGTGGCGGCCAGAGATCTCGTGGTTGCGAGGGCTCAGGGAAGATGAATCTGATAGGTGGGTTCCACCGGTCAGCGACGATCAAGGGGGTGAGGGCGCAATGGTCAGCACCGACAGGTGGGCTAGGGCGCGCGTGGAGAGAGGGGGAGGAGGCTGACAGATGGGCTAGGGACTCGGGCGCAAGGCTGAGAGCGTCGATAGGCGGGAGGGTCCACACATCATTGAGGGGGTTCGCGGGTGAACTGGTTGGGCCCACCGGAGGGAGAGAAAGGGAGGGACGTGGCCCACTGCTGTTTATAATTCATTTCTAAATAAAAATAATTGCTAAAAATAGTTTAAAAATTATGAGAACTTGCAAAGGTTGTAAAAATGTGTAAAAAATCTCAAATATATATCTTGGCCTCAAGAACATAATGTAATTTTCTCAGATCAAGATTATGATTATTCCTCTAGATTTTTATTTATTTGGACATTTTCAGCTTTATTGAAAATCAAAAATTAATCATTTTCTAGAATTTTGTATTTCAGGTTTATTTTTACCTTTTTGGAAATTAGGAGTGTTACATACCACCATATCAGTTAGTCTGTGGCCATGAAGGAGTACTACCCTAGGAAAATAACATCGTCTCAAGAAGGATTACATTACAAGTCCAACTCATGAATGATAATTATTATAATTTAATGACATATGGCTTAGACGATCTAGCATAGGTCTAATTGAGAACCCTCGAGAATATTGAAGAGAACAAAGCAAGAGTTTCCAGGTTTTACAACAAGAAAGTGGTGCCCAAGTCATTTGAAGAAGGAGAACTCGTGTGGAAGTTTATCCTACCGATCAGGTCTAAAGACAATCGGTTCGGTAAGTGGTCACTTAATTGGGAATGATCATTTTGAATACATCGAGTGGTTCTTGGCAACACCTATTTTCTCGAAGGATTAGATGGAGAAGTGTTTGTAAAAGCGTTGAATGGAAAGTATCTGAAGAAATATTTCCCAGGCATTTAGATAAATACCTAAATATCTACGCACAAGCATCAAATAGCCGATACCGATGGTATCTCCTTTAGACGGCGGATGGTGAAACATTGTCCTTATACACAAAAAGACTCAAGACCAACTCAAGGGATCAATGATAATATATTAAAAAACTGTTCTAAGTTTTACAAGTTAAGGATTCAATATAGAGAAAATTTAAATAAGAGCGCGGTGAATGGCCTTGATTGGCCAGAGCCAGATTGCATCGACACTCCGAAGGATAGTGCAATCTTCGATGTCCGAGCTGGTGATGTGTTGAATCATGCGGCGTCAGCATTGTGCGTGGCAGACAGCACAAGCGAGACAATGTTCTTGGGCCTCGATTCGAGCTGGGAAGGAGGCTAGTGAAGGAAGTATGCCCAAGAAAATTCTGGGGATCGGAAGTTCCGATAGGGGTATTGGAATTTCTGATTATTTTCAGGACCTGGGTCAGAGAGCAAAACCAACTTTAGAAGTTCTGATCTGGTATCAAAATTTCCGATGTTGGATTCGTGACTTGAATAAGAAATTTCAATTTGGAATCAGATGTTCTGATTATTTCATGGACTCGAGTCAGAGAGCAAAAGTTGCTTCAAAAGTTTTGATATGGTATCAGATGTTTCAACGAATCGGAAGTCCCAATTTGGAATCGGGAAAATTGCACTGATCAGAAGTTCCGATATGTGTACCGGAAGTTCCAGAGTGGGCGAAAATAGATTGGATCTATTACGATAATGTGCTATATTGAGATATTGAAAATACTCGATCAGAAGATCCGATGCTGGATCGTAAGTTTCGACGTGGGTATAACAGATTGGATCGGTTGGAGCACGAATAAATTGTAACTAATTTATCGGTTTCGAGTTCCTGGCAACCAGGGGCTCTCAACTCTATATAAAGAGAGGTGCAAGAGGTCTTGGATGATAAGTTTATTGTCTAGACCTAGACACCAAGAACTCAAATTGTCCCTTATGTATTCTTGCCTACAAATACCCTATCTTTAGTGAGTTATGTGCATTGAAGTCGGATATAATCAATAGACACTCTGAACTGTCTTAGGCTATTATCCTATTCAGAGGCCTATAACAGTCCACAATCAACCATCTCACTGGATAACCCTTCAAGGTATTTCAAATCTGTTAGCGTAATCTTTTCCGTGAACACAACCCAAGGATAATGTAAATTAAATACGAGTTCCATGTCGTTTTCATGGTGCTTCGGCCCATGTAACTAGTATGGGCTATGCGAGATAGACTACACTTCATGGAGGCTGGGAGCACGCTATGTCATAGTTAATATGATTGCTTGTGATGCTTTCTTATGTTCCAGTTATACTATTCTTGCATGTTTCATGTGCGCTAGGGATGTTACCTAGCTAGAATAGATTTTCCTCACAAAAATAAGTATTGATGCTCTTTCCAATAGCTGCACCCACCAAGGATCTCGATCATCGATAGTGGGTCAACCAAAGCAGGGTGTTATCTTTTATCTTGATCAGTTGGGACGAAAGTCAGACTTCTGCACGCATAATATTGGTTTGCTTAATAGGGCTATCAAAACGTTTTTGGTCCTAGGGGCATAGAGTTGGCGTAGAGCATTAGATGCTTCTCCAACGACGAGAGTCACATACGATGTGATTAGCAAAGTGTTGCTTACCTATTTCACCTAGCTTCTAGCAGTGATGCCAAAGCTCACTAGGAGTTAGAATGAATATGGATCTTGCGCCACTATTAGTCATTAGAGGGAAAGTGACTGTTTTAATATAGTGGAACATATTTTATAGGATAGAAGAAAAACATTGCATAGTGCTAAACCTTGCATTTAATATTTTGTAGATCATGGCACCTACTACTCCTTTTGTTAAGAGCTCTCTAGTTTTTATCTAGAACAAATTTTATGGATTGGTACTGGAACTTGAGAATGGTTCTTAAGCAAGAGAAAAAGTATTATGTTCTAGAGGAACGTCACCCCGATGATCTAGGAGAGGATGCTTCTATAGTAGACAAGCGTGCTTACGAGAAGCATGCTAGTGATTCTGTGGATGCCAGCTATCTCATGCTTTCCTGCATGTCCTCTGAGTCTTATAAACAATATGTGGAACGTGATGCTTACGATATGATCATAGGTCACAAGGGCATGTTTTAGAACTAGACAAGGGCTGAGAAATACAAAGTGTCTAAAGCCTAGTTTGGGAGTAGGCTAACTGAAGGGAGCCCAGTGTGTCCTCATGTGATTAGGATGATTGGTTACATTGAGACTCTGGAGAGAATGGGTTCTCCACTAGATCCATACTTAGACATTAATGCCATTCTCTAGTCGCTCCCACTGAGCTTTGAGCCATTCATCATGAATTACAACATGCTTGGACTAGTACAGACACTAGCTGAGCTGCATGGGATGCTCAAGACTGCTGAGGAGAGTATCAGGAAATCTCCAAATCATGTGATGATGGCTCATAAGGAGAGCAAAAAGAGAAAGAGCAAGGGCAAGGCTAAGACTATAGATTTGATCTTTAGTGTGAAGTCTAAACCAACTGGAAAGTCCAAGTCAGGTCCTGTTGGCTTTGATGTGTGCCACCACTGCCACAAGCCTGTGCATTGGAAGTGCAATTGCAACGTGTACCTAGAAGAGCAGAAGAACAAGAAGTCAAGTGTGACTTCCACTTCAGGTATTAATGTTATTGAAATTAATTTTGCTACTCGTCCAAATGATTCATCGGTATTTGATACAGGATCGATGATTCATACTTAAAAATCATTGCATGGGATGAGTAGAGTAAGAAAGTGTGCAAGTGGTGAGCTGGATATCTGCGTCGGGAATGGTGCAAAAGTTGCAGCGTTTGCCATCGTCGTTTATTCACTTTTGCTACCATCAGGACTGGTTTTAGAGTTGAATAATTGTTATTTCATTCCCACCTTAGGTAGAAACATTATCTCTTCTTCATGTTTAGAGGAAGATGATTTTGAATTCGTAATAAAGAACAAGTGTTGTTCAATATTTTCGAATGGCATGCTCTATGGTGTTTGTCCATTAGTGAATGGATTATATATTCTGAGTCTTGAAGATGCACACGTTTATAACATCAGTATTAAGAAAAAATGACTCAATGATTTGAATCCTACCTACGTTTGGCATTGTCGTTTGTGTCATATAAATGAGAAGCGTGAAAAGAAGCTCCATAGCGATGGACTTTTGGAGTAATTTGATTTTGAATCATATGGCACATGCGAGTCTTGCTTACATGGAAAATGACAAAGACACCTTTCACTAGATAGAGTGAGGGAGTGAGTGAGCTATTGGCCATAGTACATATTGATATGTGTAGTCCAATGAGTCACACGGCTAGGAATGGTTTTCAGTACTTTATCACTTTTATGGATGACTTTAGTAGATATGGTTATGTCTACTTGATGAGGCATAAGTGGGAGTCTTTCGAAAAGTTCAAGGAGTTTAAAAATAAAGTACAAAATCATACGGGCAATACAATTAAATTTCTATGATCTGATCGTGGAGGTGAATATTGGAGCCATGAGTTTAGTCATCATCTGCAATAGTGTGGAATTGTTCCACAACTGAATCCACCTGGCACGCCCTAGTGGAATGGAGTGTCATCTCATTCTATTGTATTTGGTTCACGTTGTATACCGTTCATCTAACACTACTACAAATCGCTACTGTAGTGGCGTTGGAGTTTTCCACTGTAGTGGCGGGCCATTAGATGCCCGCCACTAGAGTTGTCGGTGCTGACGGCAGCACCAGCGCCCACCACTACTATTGGTGAAGTAGTGGCGGTCGGTGCTGACGTCAGCCCGGACCGCCACTATTTTACCAATAGTAGTGGCCGGCGCTGGTGCTGCCTGCCACTGCTACGCTGTCCGCCACTAAAGTATTGATGACATCACTTGCGACCGCCACTACTATTCTGGCTATAAATGCGCAACTTCTTCCTCCCCCGAGCTCTACCAGAGTTTGCATTTAATTTTGTCCGTACAATGGCGACCAAAATCTAGATAAAGAGGGGGAGGCTTTGTTTTTGTTTCTTTTGAAGGATTGCATTCTAGGAGGTAAATCCATGCCAAATCTCACATTTATTTTGTATTTAATCATGTATATAATGAGTTATTAGCGTTTTACTAATTTAAGGTTTGTGAATAGAAATTTTCAAATAATCTTCCATTTACAGTGTTTCCTTCTCCCAAATGAACAAATATGACCCTCCTCACAATTATTCATCACTTGTATATTGATTTACATCATTTTAATCTCTTTTTTAATTTGATTTATGATTATAGATCTAGAGTTATGTTGTTTGGAGAGAGAAACCAATGTACTTAATTTATGTAATAATTTTTTCTACTTAATACATAGTTTGAATTAAAGCATTTTTAATTAATGTTGTTTTGAGCGATAATAAATCAATATATTTTCAATTTGTAAATTACTAAAATTAAAAATAATGAATTTATTAATATTTTTTCAAATAATATATGTTTTAGATGGAGCACAGGTCCTAGATCTACTCGTCCAACGACGGAGATGTGGTGGCACATTTTAACAGAGTAACTAAATTTACTGAAGCTGCCGCACAACATGCTTCCCGTCAGAGTGAAGCGGCAATATATTGTCCTTGTAAAGTTTGTAAAAACGAAGCGATGTATCTGTGTTCAGATCGTGAAAGCATATGATTTCACTTGTTGAAAAATGGTTTCGTGAAGAACTATTATATATTGACGAAACATGGTGAGATGGGCCAATACCCTCCTGATGATTCTGATGTGCCGCAAGATGCTCATCAACATAGAAGGGATTGTGATCATACATCCGACATAAACACATGATGTTGATCAACATGATGATGATGACGCCTTTGATGTGGAGGAACTGATGCGAAATGTTGCGCCTCAGGTGCTATTGCAGAGAACTACAACCAAAGGATACGATAACTTTGAAGCACTTGACAAAGCATCAAAAACCTTCTTTACGAGGAACGCCACGGATGCGATAAGCAGTATACTGTGTTGTATACAATTCTTGAGCTTATGAAACTGAAGGCCAGCAATGGATGGACTGACACTAGTTTTTCAGATCCTTTACAACTCCTAAAAAAGGTTTTGCCGAAACCCAATGGTCTACCATCTGATACGTACAAGCAAAAAGATGATTTGTCCGTTGACTTTGGGCGTTCAGAAGATTCATGCATGCCCGAACCACTGTATCCTATATCGAAAAGAGTATGGATTGTTTGAGAGATGTCCGCAATGCAACGCAAGTCGATACAAACGTCCAAATCACTGTGTGGAGGACTACAATGACCACCAGAAGAAGAATAAGAGGTTGCAGAAGAGGAAGAAAAATGTTATTGCAAACCATCATGGAAAAAAGACGGAGTGGAAAGTTCCAGCCTTAGTAATGTCATACCTATTGGTGATTGATCGCTTGAAACGTATGTTCTCTAATCCCAGATTTGCTGAACTATTAATCTGGCATTTCGCTGGGCGAAAAAAGGACAGAAAACATCGGCACACTGCGGATGCTAGGCAGTGGAAATCATTTGACCTGGCCCATCCAGATTTCTTGGATGATCCCAGAAATATCAGGATGGGACTTAGCACGGATGGAATGAATCCCTTCAGTGAGATGAGGAACCCACATAGTACGTGGTTGGTGTTTCTATGCTTGTTCAACATTCCATCATGGTTGTACCATAAAAGAAAATACCTTATGCTCACTACTCTAATTTCCTGTCCAAAACAACCTAGCAATGACATTGATATCTTTCTACAACCTTTGATGCAGGATATGAAACGTCTATGGGAACATGATGTCTGTGTGTGGGATGAGCAAAAGAAAGAGCACTTCAATCTAAGAGCCATGGTGTTTTGCACCATAGCTGACAACCCAGGACGTATGTCCCTAATAGGACAGGTTAAAGGAAAGACAACATGTGTACTGTGTGTGGACCAGACAGAATCTATGCATCTTCCATCATTCGTTAAGACGATATATATGCGACACCGCAGATTTTTACCAAAAAAACCACAAATATCGAAGAAATAGGAACCATTTCGACGGTACAATCGAGCTTGGACAGCCTCCACGACATCGAGACGGAAAATTTCTATTCGAAATGGTAAAGAATATCAAAGTTGTTATCGGAAAGAAGAGGAAGAAATCTGAAAAAATTCAAAGGACGCTCCATTTAAAAAGCAGTCAATCTTCTTTAGATATTTGCCCTATTGGAAGGAGTTGGAGATTGGTCATGCTATCGATACAATGCACGTTGAGAAGAATGTCTTCGAAAGCACCATCGGTATTTTGTTAGACATACCGGGCAAATCAAAAGATGGACTCAAAGTACGAAGGGACCTTCAAACTCTCGGAATTAGACCCGAGCTTCACCCACAGGAAAGGGCCAATGGAAAATGTTTCCTTCCAGTTGCTAGCTATAACCTCACAATTGACGAGAAAAGATCAATCTGCAGGTGTCTATATGGAATCAGAGTTCCAACAGGATTCTCAACGAATATAAAGAATATTGTCTCCGTAGTAGATTTGAGGATGAGCGGCTACAACACTCATGATTGTCATGTTATGTTGGGCTATTCCTCGCCATCGCAGTAAGAGGAATCAAACATTCATTTCTGAAGATGGTGACAACACGCATGTGTCACTTCTTCAATGTCATATCAAAGAAGGTGATCGACACTGAAGAGTTAAATTAATTACGTAAACAAATGAGGGAGACTATGTGTCAGCTTGAGATGTGCTTTCCTCCTTCATATTTTGATATTATGGAGCACTATATGATACATATAGCGGACCAAATCTTTGTTCTCGGTCCAACGTACCTACACAATATGTATGCATAGGAGCATCTAGTGGTTATCTTCAAGGGTTACGTACGAAATCATGCTTATCCAGATGGTTCCATGATAGAGGGCTACATGACTAAGGAGGTCATTGAGTGCTACACAGATTACATAAGAGATGGAAAACCAATAGGAGTTCCCGTGTCCCGGCACCATGGAAGACTCACCGGTAAAGGAACTAAAGGAACTAATAGCGATTATGAGACCATATGTTGAACAACACCTGCAAGAGCTTCGTGAAAAGAATGAAGATCGCGATGAACAATGGATTATGAACCAGCACAAAATTCATTTCACATCATGGGTGAGGGATCTAAACCTTTCGATTGGAGAAACCGATGAAGAGATGATGATAAATAAATTGTCTTATGGTCCATTGAGCATGGTTAAAACATGGCAAGCGTATGACATCAATGGTTTCACATTCTATACCAAAGCAAAAGATCACAAGAGTTAGCGCCAAAATAGTGGTGTCAGAGCAGATGTAGAAGACAACACTGGACAAAAGAATGCTTACTATGGATACATCAAAGAAATATGGGAACTTAACTATGGAAACTCTATAGAAATCCCTGTATTTAAGTACCAGTGGGTCAGACATCTAGAAGGTGTGGAGGTGGATGATTACGGGTTTACGATAGTTGACCTTAATAAGGTGGCTTATAAAGATGACCCTTGGATACTCGCTCAATCCGTGGCACAAGTATTTTACATACTTGATCCTAAACACGATAAAAAATACATCGTTGCTCTAGAAAAACAAAGAATTGTTGGAGTTGATGGAGTCGAAGAAGAAGAAGAATACAATCAGTTTGATGAGGTGCCGTTTTTCGTTGACATATCAAGCATCAATGTGGTTGAAGCAAAACTGTCATTTCGCTCTGTGATTCCTTATCTACGCACCGATGGCGATAGAAAATTAGTGCAAGGCTAGATCATTTATGTTTATTAGAATGCGTATTTGTAAAATAAATTATGTCATTTTGTTTAAGATATTGGTAATATAGGTTATTATTTAATTATAGTTAATACATGTATTTTTATGATATATTTTTATTGTTAAAACATGTTCAAGATCAAACGAGGATTTAATTAAACATCAATAAAAAAGTTTTGAAATTTTTTATTGTTTGGGGCCAACGGCAAGGTTCAAACCTCAAACCGCCTGCTGGCAGCGAGGTTCAAACCTAGAACCACATGGCCCCAAGTGAGCCCCCCACACTACTGCGCTACAAAGTGTTTCTCGGCATTGTAGGAAATGTATTATATGCTAGATATATAATCCCTACCTCTATTAGTAGTGGCGGTCGGATTAGTAGTGGGGGCCTGGTGACATCATCGTCCGCCACTACTAAGAGAAAATAGCAATAGCAGGCAGGATGATGTCAGCATGTCCGCCACTGATAATACACCTATATATACTTTCCACTCCCGCCGTCTGAAAACCTAGTTTCATTTTCTAAACCCTAAACTCCCACGTCGCCCCCTCCACCCGTCGCCGCCATCCTGGAGCACGTCGCCGCCGCCCTCCTCCCATCGCCGCCGTCCTCGGAGCCCGTCGGTGCCGCCCCTAGAGCCCATCCTCGCCACCCGTCGCCGGTCAGTAAATGATTATTAACCTAGCTTTAGTCTTATTTTATCTGAGATTAGGGTTAAAATGATTTCTGATTGTTATATTAATTTATGCATGGTAATATAATTTAGTATAATATTACTAGTAGAATGCACTATAACAATAATGTTTTTAATATACTATAAAAAACATTATCAATGTGACAAAAAAATTGCAGATGCTATATATACATATATACATGAGCCATATATTCACGAGATTAATTAACCAAAGTATATATGTTGCCCACAAATTTCCCGCTAGCCATTCCCGACCCTCAACCTCGACGACAACGCCCTCCACCCGGCCTCATCATCGACCCCCAACCTCGACGACAGCGCCCTCCTCGCCGGTTCACGATGGCTCCTCCTAAGATTGAACCAAATAGTGGATCCTCAAACTCTACATCAAGTGGCGTGTGTGAGGTTTGCAAATGCGGTAAACTTAAGGTACGTTGTATAGTTTGCAGTTGCTTGGCGAATAAAGTGATTCTCATATTGGACTCCGACTCGGAGGACGACTCACGATCGACGCAACCAGTTAGGGTAAGTGTTGGCAGACGGAAGAATGATGAGGCAACTAGTGGCAGAGGGAAACATGACAAGGCTAGCGGTGGAAAAGGGAAGCATGCAGAGCAATGCGGCAGCAAGAGGAGGCAGGAGGCAAGATCCTCCTTTTATGCAAATTTTAAATTTTTATCAGCCAATTCAATCATTGAACGATATTTTTTAAAATTTATTTTTTACATTGCTGTATGTATGATAAGTTGTTCTCACTATCGCCGCCGCGTGTATTTTCTGGTTCAGGAACATGGAGAGCAGTTCAGACTGCCTGATGATGCCGAGTTGGTTGAGGATTGGCAAGTTGAGGATTTTCATTTATTTAACCAGAAATAGGTTGGGTTTGTGCCGAGGAAGAAGTTCCAAACCATATCTTTCTTTTGGGTTTGGACCGGTAGTGCATTTTGGTTTGGTGTGCAGTTCAATGTGTAAGCTGGTTTCCCTAGCCTGGACTTGTGTTTGTTTACTTGCTTTCACATAAACGTGATGTGTCAAGCTAGCCCCCGCACTACTGCGCTACAAAGTCTCGATCATATCGTAACAACATGACAAGTCTTGTCTTTTTTAGAATTTATTAGATTTTTTGAGGATTAAAAATCTATAAAGATACATGTTGTCGAACGAGTGTCGTGGCAACCTACATTTTTTATGATGGTTTTAAATTTATTAGATAATAACTAATAATAGAGTCAAAAACATTAATATGGTTTTTCTATAAATTTTGGTTAATTATTTCATGTCTTGTAGTTCAAATTTAACTTATTTTGACTTTGATCATAAAAACACACTTACTGAAATAAAAAACAGTAAACTGAGAAAGAAAAATACCAATTTTTTTAATACATGTCTAACGTAAACCAAGGCAGAAAAATGCCAATTTTTTTAAAATTTATAAGTTATGATGTATTTTTATTGTTAAAAAAATTCAAGTTCAAATGAGGATTTAAACATCAATAAAAACGTGCTGAGAATTAGAAAAAAAATGAAAAAAAAATGTTTGGAAGCCAGCAGCAAGGTTCAAACCTCAAACCGTCTGCCGACAGCAAGGTTCGAACCTCGAACCGCATGGCCCCAAGAGAGCACCCGCACCATTGCGCTACAAAGTCTTTCTCGACAAGGTAGGCAGCATATGCTAGATAATCCCTACTACCCCTATTAGTAGTGGCGGGCATGTGTAACTAGTGGCGGGCATGCTGACATCACCAGCCCGCCACTTCTATTCCTTTTAGTAGTAGCGGTCGCATGACGTCATCGGCCCGCCACTACTAAGTCGAGTGACATAAACTGAGGCAGAAAAATACCAATTTTTTAAATTTGATAAGTTGTGATGTATTTTTATTGTTAAAAAAAATTCAAGTTTAAACAAGGATTTAAACATCAATAAAAAGTGCTGAAAATTTGAAAAAGGACATTAACAGAAAAAAATGTTGTTTGGGCGCCAGCAGCAAGGTTTGAACCTCAAACCGCTTGCCGGCAGCAAGGTTCGAACCTCGAATCGCATGGCACCAAAGCAACCCCCCGCACCACTACACTAGAAAGTCTTTCTCGGCAATGTCGGCAGTGTATGCTAGATAATCCCTATCGCTACCAGGACTTATTTACATTTAAATACCAATTTCTGTTAATGAAAAATATCAATTTTTGCAATTAGAATATTGGTGTTGTATTTTTATTGTACAAAAAGTTTCAAGTTCAAAGGAAGAATCAACTATAGGTTTTGCTTTCAAACCTGAGTCATTTCATCTCTAAACCCTAATTCATCCCCAGAGAATCTCAGGTTTCTTAACGCCCTACATGATTATTTTCTCGAAACAATTTTATTTTTTATGACAACATCTATGGATCAATCATATCATAAAAACATGACAAGTCTCATCTTTTTTAGACTTTATTTTATTTTTTGAGGATTAAAAAACTATAAAATACAAGTTGTCGATCGAGTGTTGTGGAAACCTACATTTTTATGATGGTTTTAAATTTATTGGATAATAACTAATAATAGAGTCAAAAACATGAATATTGTTTTTCTATAAATTTTGGTTAATTATTTCATGTCTTGTAGTTCAAATTGAACTTATTTTGACTTTGATCATAAAAACACACTTAATAAAATAAAAACAGTAAACTAAGGAGAAAGTACCAATTTTTGCAATTAGAATAGTTGTGTTGTTTTTTTATTGTACAAAAAGTTTCAAGTTCAAAGGAACAATCAACTATAGATTTTGCTTTCAAACCTCAGTCATTTCATCTCTAAACCCTAATTCATCCCCGGAGAATGTCAGGTTTCTTAATGAAATAAAAAAAGTAAAGTGAGGCAGAAAAATACCAATTTTTTAAATTTAATAAGTTATGTGTTATTTTTATTGTTAAAAAAATCAAGTTCAAACTATAATTTAAACATCAATAAAAAAGTGATGAAAATTAGAACAGAAATGAAACAAAATGTTTGGATGCCAGCAGCAAGGTTCGAACCTCAAACCGCCTGCTGGCAACAAGGTTCGAACCTCGAACCGCATGGCACCAAAGCACCTCCCCCACACCACTATGCTACAAAGTCTTTCTCAACAATGTGGGCAGTGTACGCTAGATAATCCCTACCGCTACCAGGACTTATTTGCATTTAGATACCAATTTCTGTAAATGAAAAATACCAGGACTTATTATATAGGTTATTATTTAATTATAGTTAGTACATGTCTAACGTAAACCGAGGCACACAAATACGATTTTTTTAAATTTGATAAGAAATAAGAAGTCAAAAAAATTCTTTAGTGGCGGTCGGGTGTAATCAGTAGCGGGCATGCTGACATCACCAGCCCGCCACTGCTATTCCTTTTAGTAGCGGCGGTCAGGTGACGTCAGCGGCGGGTGGATTAGTAGTGGTGGACTGGTGATGTCATCGCCCGCCACTACTACGAGAAATAGCAGTGGTGGGCATAATGACGACAGCGTGCCCGCCACTACTATACTGGTAATATATAGTTTTTGGATCCCACCCAAACTAAACCCTAGTTCATTTGCAAATCAAACTCCCACCATCCCAGAGCCCTTCGCCGCGCGTCGTCCCCCTCTGAGACCACCACCACCACCGTTTCCCATCACCATCACCGGAGCAGCGCACCGTCGGAGCCCGCCGCCGCCCAGAGACCGCCGTCACCCTCGGAGACTGCCGCCGGCCTCAGAGACCGCAGCCACCCTCGGAGACCATCACCGCCACCATTTCCCGGCGCCGTCATCGGAGCTGGCCCGTCGCCACCGTCGGAGCCCGCCACCGCCCCCCGGAGCCCTTCGCCGTGCGCCATCCCCGTCACCACCCCAGAGACCACCGCCGCCACCGGACACCACCGCCGCCCTCGAAGACCGCCGCCACCATCGGAGCCCATTGCCGACACTGGTATGACACTGGTCTTCTTATCAGCGTGCTAACCATCTACATGATGGCTGGAAAAATTCTCTTATCATTGTGCTCCGAAAAGAATTAATGAATTTGGCTAAAAATCTATAAATTTATAGTGATGCTAACATGCTAAATTTCCCACATTCTTTGGTAATATAGAACATCTACATTAATCCTATATTCATTTATAAACTTTGGTCGTGTTGCAATTGCAAGATAACATGTAAGTAGTAGATTCATTGATGTGATGTAGCAGGTGGCATTTGAGTATTTGAATGCTGAGCTGAGTGAGTGCTAACATTGAGTTAATTTCAAGTGCATTCCAGTTCAATTTTTTACATGCCATGAATAATTGTCATATTTTGGGGTTTTACATTAAGGTAAAAACAACAATATAATAATAGTATCCAGTGGAACTTCCCCTTCAACAAAGAGGCTTATTCTATTTGTACTGGTGTTAGGGAAATGTTGATCTGAATTTTATGCATTTGAATCGTGCTGGGAAATGTAAAGGGATTTGCATTAAAAGATCTATTTTGTTGATTGTGGGCTATTAATTTGAATTGTATTTTTGGTTGTGCTCATACATATTATTGTGCTGCATTAAAACTTGCAATGTATTTGCACAAATATCATGAATGGCAATTAATTTGGTGGATATTGCATACATACCTCTTATTGCCCAAATATTCTCGGAGCTCACCAATGACACCCCTTTCACTTTGTGCTCCTTTAAGCTCAATTAGGATGTCCTTGAGAACTTGCGTGATGTTTGAGTTTGCTAAGATTGCAGTATTAATAGACCTGTTTAGTTTTTAGAGGCCTATGATGCAAATTGTAATTGAGTTATCTCATGTATGTCATCAAGCCGTGGGACACGTCCATTCCCATCAACAACTTCTTCTTTCTCGTGTTGCTGACAGGGAATGGATGTGCTCACAGTTCCATGGCAGCCATGAACATATTTGAAAAACAACACAAAATATGCTGAGGTCTCAACAACACTAGAGAGAGAGAACAACACAATCTCCTACCTTGAGGATTACTATAGTAGCTTCAGAAGTAATAGCTCACTACTGTAGCCAAGAAGAGTTTTCATACATTTCCCACCTTTGACACTTTGATCAGTTTAGTACTGCTATTACTTATGTGGCTACTATACTAATCCTCAAGTTCATCCGGCTGAAGAACAAGATTAGATTCTGCAATTCCTTTTAGAGGCCTATGATGCAAATTGTTATTGAGTTATCTTATGTATGTCATCAAGCCATGTGACACATCCATTCCCTTCAACAACAACTTCTTTCTTATGCTGCTTGTAGGGAATGGATGTGCTCATGGTTCCATGGCAGCCATAAACATATTTGAAAAAAACACAAAATATGTTGAGGCCTCAACAACACTAGAGAGAGAACAACACAATCTCCTAACTTTAGGATTAATATAGTAGCTTTAGAAGTAATAGCTGACTATTTTGTGCATTGTTTCGTACATGAAAATATGACAGCAGACCTTTTTTGCCTAATCAAAATTCTGATACATTAGCCTCTTAACTATGAATAGTTCATCTATGGCAGAAGAAGGATGTCCCGTCAGGGATCTCATCTACGAGTCTCCCTCAAATACAAATAAAGAGGGTTCATCTGAAGGATCCTCCGAGAGCGAATCTTTGTACCACTCTCCAGAGAATGAACATCCAATGGAGCCTAGGAAAAAGAGAACGAGAGAAGACACCGATGAGGATTACATTCCTGAAGCTCAAGTGGAGGTAATTATTGCGTTAGTAACAAGTTAGAGCAACTTTTAACTGAGGATTACATTCCTGAAGATCACATTATCTATCATCGTAGGATCGTCCAAAGCGAGGAAGCAATAGTCGATTATTCCAAGTCGAGAAAAGAACAGCTATTGTCCCAGCTGTTGAGTCATATGAGCCAACAGATGTTGAGCCCGCTGCCACTACATCCTCTGCAAATGCGAAGAGGAGAGGGAAACAGGAGAAGAACAAGCTGCATACAACTATCTATGAGGTTGAAGAAGTGCATGTTGATGGGGCTGCAAAGAAGCCGAAAGAAATCACAACTAAGTGGTGTAACGACTGTGGATGTCTCGCTAGGGAGCGATGTAAGATAGTTTGGAAAAACTGGAAGAGTGTCCCTAAAACTACAAAGAACGGATTGTGGCAGCATATACAAGCGCATTATAAATGCCCGGAAGATCGCTTAGAAGACGCTAAAGCTACCACATTGAAGACTATCAGGAATGCTCTCCATACATTTAGGACTAAACTGAACACACAGTACCTTCAGAAAGGAGAGTCACCGCTCAACGACTACAGCTTTATAATGCCAAATGAATGGAACGAATTCAAAATGCAGCATTGCTCAGAAGAAGCCAAACAAGAGAGCATCATGTTCAAAGAACTTAATAAGAAGAATAAGTTCCCACATAAACTTGGGCCAGGTGGATATAAGGCTAAGGAGGATGAGTGGAGTAGAAAGGAGGAGGAGGACCGTGCGGCTGGGTTACATGAACAGTTTTCAGGAGCTGATCAGCGCACTAAGAGATGGCTCCTAGGTCGAGCTAAAAAAACACTCAAGTGCCAATATATGCTCTCCGATTCATGGACTAGTGAAGTATTTCAGAAAGCACAAGAAATTGCTGAGTTGGAGAAGGCTAGAAAGTTCAAGCCCGAGGGATGTAATAACCAGCTTACATCTGCTCTCGGAAACGAGGAACATTGAGGGCACACCCGAGGTGTCTCTTCTATAGCACCCTGAAAAAATACTTTCAAGAAATAGGAGGGTGCCACATAAAAGAAGCGTCAAGCATGCACAGACGATGCCGCAGAGTGCCATGCAGAGTGGGAGCGACACTTTTTTGAATTTATTAATTAGAATCCAAACATAATGCAGGCTGCAGCAGGACAAATAATTGTGCCGGAGGTACGACTTGACGTACCAAGCAGTGTTGGCTCATTACAAGAAAAATTTCCTGTAAATTATATTAAAGAGGACACACCATGCAGCCTGCATGTACTGTTAGGGCGCAAAGGGCATTCTCAAGAGGCTGCACGAGGCATTGCTATGCCTGGCGATTTATTTCACAATCGTCCTATTCCTGTTGAGTATACCAAGGTTTAGGTCAATGAGATCAACAACAACAGATTTATTAATGACCACTTAGATCTTCCAATGCCTGGTGAGGGGATTGAGACAATCGGAGATGTGCTGAATAACTTTGTCATATGGGCGAGCCGAGATATCAAATTAGTGCAGACAAGTTCTCAGAGTAAATCGCCTATTGTTTCATCACAATCCCCCACATATCTTTCATCTTAGGATGTGCAAAATATAGGATCTTTATCACCTATTGATGAGCGTGAGATAGAGGAAGAGGAAGAGAAAGAGCTAGTGCCCGATAAAGTGGCAGAAGTGACAGAACCGAAAGTGACTAAGCCTGATCAACTGACAGAGCCAGTGCCAGTGCTTGAGCCCACTGAGCCCAACACAAAAGTGCCAGAGCCTGATCAAATACCAGTGCCAGTTCTGGCCGAGCCTCAAGTGCTAGTGACTGAGCCCACTGAGCCCATAACAAAAGTGCTAGTGCTAGTGGCTGAGCCTGAAAAACAAGATGCACGCACAAAGCCAGCAATCCACAAGACAATTGTTCAAGTTGGGCAATGTTCTGCGCCGAAATCTGAAATGCTTAAATTTTTCATTACTGTGGGGCAAACCCGTTCTACGCCCGAAGCGACTCACATAAAGGATCCAATACAAAGAAAGCGTGCTCACATTCTTTTGATAAATGGACCTACGGAGACGAGGATTATATCGAATACGAACCAGACAAACCATTATTACCCCAACGAGTACTTGAGAGTATGTGTTGGCGGATGAGTTACACAAACCAAACTGAAAGTTCCAAAAGAAATATTCAACTGCCCAGAGTTTACTCTTGCATTATTTTTCGACGACTTCCATCGGATGTTCCATCTGCAGTGAACTGACATCACAAGCATGATGCTCTGGTGCATGTAAGTACTTTTTACTTTGTCAATACAAAGCAAAAATCAATCATGTCTTATATTTACTATTGTTTCATAACATATGCAGTTTGAATTCATGTTGTGACACATCTAATAAATATGGGTACTTGAACCCATCATTCATAAGCCAAAGTGCTCTGAACCCGGCACTAAACTGGAACGATGACAAGTACTGGACCGCGGGTCAGAAAAAATTTCAAAGGAAGATGTTCAATAAAGACCAAGACCCACTTAAGAAGAGTAAAAGGAATTGTGTCGCGTTGTACATTACGCGGTGCATGTTTCAATGGAAGGATAGAGAAATGATAAGTTGGGCATATAACTTTAAGTAAGTATACCCACTATATCCACTTAATCACGTTTTAAGGATTATGAAACTAACATAATCATATATTACTTCTTTCGATAGTGATCATTGGATTTCACTTCTGATATACTCGAAGTACTCAAGGGTTTATGTGCTCGACTCTCTCGACAAACCCAAAAAAAGAATATCAAGATATACTAATGTTATTCAGATTGCATACAAATACTACGTGTAAAGGTTAGGTGGCCCACATGATCCATAGAGGCCGAAATATATGCTTATCATAACCAACTATCCGGTAATATTATATTTTGAAATTTCTTAATTCAATTGATAAAGCCAAACTATATATTGTTCTAACTTTGTCTATTTTGAAGTGTCATAAATAATCTCCTGGTTTGGTGCATTGCGGGTATTATACTTGTGATTAAAGAAGTAAGTTGATTTATTGTGTGTTAATCTAATATAACTTGCAGAGTACGTACTTATATGTTACGTATGTAGGCGTCAGGTCCATCAACCGTTGCCCAGAAGAGCCAACTCTTAGAATCAGAAATGTACGACATCGTATCAAGGATGTGCCGCTTCACGATGCATGAGGTTCTTCATGAGCGTGGAGTATTCTTCGATCCTGAGGGTGAAGTGGCCAAGCATCCAACTCTGTATGATTGGGCCGAAGAATGAAAAGACAAGTACAACAAATCGATAAGAATTTTGAAGCTGAGAAGCAAAAAAAAGATGCACAAGATATGAGTTGGTCTTCCAAGAAAACATTAACCGCATGAGCATGTATTTGTGAAACAATGGTTAATTTTGAAATTTTGATAGATGTAAACTTTTTAAACTTGATGTGTGATGAAATGTAAATTTTGTAAATTGATGAGATGGGTTGTTGTTGCGTTGATGTGTTGCTGTTGTGGATGTGTATGTGATATGTGGATGTTTTGCTGCTGTGTATGTGGATGGATGTGTGAAGCATATAATGTAAACTTTGTAAATTTGTAAATTGATGAGATGGGTTGTTGTTGTGTTGATGTGTTGCTGTTGTGGATGTGAATGTGGATATGTGGATGTTTTGCTGATGTGTATGTGGATGGCTGTGTGAAGCATATAATTTCTATGTTTTGGTTTGTGGAACTATTGTGAATTAAGGTTTACAACATTCTGTGTAATGGGGTAAACACAGTAGTGGCGGGCGCGATGACATCATCTGCCCGCCACTGGTGTTAGCAATAGTAGTGGTGGGCAGATGAGGTCAGCGCGCCCATTAATGCTGTTGACACAGTGGTGGTGGGCTCGCTGACATCATCTGCCCGCCACTGCTATTGCTAACAATAGTGGTGGGCAGATGACGTCAGTGTGCCCTCCACTGTTGTTGACACAGCGGTGGCAGGCACTCTGCCTGCCATTGCTAAACAGGGTTAGCAGTAGCGTTAGAGCAGTGGCGGACTGGGTTCCTGCCACTACAGGTCGTTTTTGCCCGCCGCTACAGTGTCGCTTTGTAGCAGTCTAAATAAAGTATGCATGATGCGTTGAAGTGTTGTTGATTTCTTGTGATTAGAAACTATCTTGGTTAGGTCCAATCTTGTAGATATGATGCTTTAATTATATGGATATGTTGTTTGGTATGCTAAGTTTAGTTTCTATCAAAATACAAGCCGATAGGTTATCTTTAATTCCATGTCATACTCTACTTACGTCTGGGAGGTACTCATCGGCCTTTATGCACAAGGACTTTATCCTATCGGCCTATGGATTGCTAAGCCCGATAGCATTGCCATGGTCATCATTGGCCTTGTGGCCGATCATCACATTTACTCACGATTATTTCATTCTCTCCGCAGTCATCGGCTCGGTAGCTAATCGGCTTTGCTACTAACGTCATTTTTCTCTGGTTCCTTATCAGTTGTAGGGTCAAACTGATTGTTATGCTCATAACCTATTTTCTCTAAGATTGTAGGACCTGCACTGGAGTTAAGTAGACCTCCCAGGCCACGCGTATGACCAAAAAAGACACCAACAGTACCTGAGAAGGATCATCGACGATGATGATAGGAGTTCCAGCAGTGTCATCAGGTTGTTCGATGATGGCGACATCAACAACAACTTCTACGATGACAACATCGATGGCTAGAGCTGGTGGAGCACCGATAGGGTCATCGTTCACATGGAGAGACGTGGCATCAGGATGATTAAATGATGATGGCTGAGGTAAGATGAAGAATTCTGAGTTCCAAATATACAAAACAAGATGCTACAGTATGATAACTACAAACCTGAGGCAAAGATGACACTGCGACAATCGGCGGAGGAACCTCGGTAGTAGGAGTCTACGCAATCGAAGGGACTATCAGCGTTGGCTATAAGAAAAGGAAAAGGATAAACATTAAGGCCAAATGGATGGAAGAGTTTTCATAAGGAAAGAGATGGAAGTTCACCGGACGCGACGAAGTCGAAACTAGCAAAGTTACTCGGCCACCACGAGCCCTGGTGACCCACTACATAGCTACACCCGATGCCTTGCGCTTGTGCCCTAGGGTCTTGACCTTCCTCTAGTGCCTAGATTGGTGATGGCTGTTATGGGCCCATAATGTATCGGTCGACAACTATGACTCTCGGTGGGTGCGTTGAGGTCGCCCTCCTACAAAGACGAAGATTATCAAGAAATGAAGAAAGGGTGAAATGAATAAATAGGAGAAAAATCGGGAGGACATACTTTCGAATTCGCTCCATTAAAGTTGAGGTGCAATAGTAAACAATACATCTTTGAAGGGTGGTTGAAGAGATGTTCTTTTCATTCGCCCGGCCATTGGCTGAAGCTAGTAGAAAACGTGTGGTAGACAGACCAAGAACTAAAAGCACCATAGGGTATTTGGTTGGCCACGAGGAGAAGACAGTGTTATTCCACGTTATCTTTGACTTCTCCATGGACTTAGAGTTCGCCGATGAAAAAAAGATTAACTGAGAGCTGACAAAACCACAATTGTCACAAGCAAACTGTCGGGTGATAGAATTCAAAAGATGCCTTTTGAAGGTGACCGACGGTTAACTTAATTAACAAAATACAAGGAGTGATAAAGGATTTGAAAATCCTGATGGATTCCTCATCTCTATAGATATCAGTTAGAAGCAGCCGATGAGGGTGTTCATATTCATACAAGGAACCATACGGGTACAAAACAACCTTCTCACGGATGAACCCACGGTAATAACCCTTAAAACAAATGCTCAAAGGATCGGGTAACATCCGAAAACTGGTGCGGCAAGCAGCTGCCTCGCCTAGAGATAGGCATCAGCGGTAAGATGGAGTGGCTGATTCTGGGTAGTGAGAAGGAAATTCCATTAATGAAAAAAGGGGATTATCGATGACTTTGGCTGTATAAATGTGGAGCTAGAGTTGTAGGAACCACCAAGGTGCTCCAAAGTGGCTTACGGGTTCGCCAACTGATATCTTGGTTGACACTTGTTGGAGGAGGGTGTATGTGGCCCCGAGCAAGTATCGTCCAATAGGGATTTTCTTGTTCATGGTGAGTTGTTCAGCCATGAATTGAAGGTGGGAGATTAGACCCAGAATGGATCCACAGAAAAACAAATCTTTCTAACAAGAGGTTAAGGAAATCAACATGTTCACAGATGTCTACTGGCCCAATCTTTTTGCTATGCTTAGAGATGTATTTACTCCAACCTCTAGAAGATTTAATATCAAGATTTTGGGTTGGTTTAGACCGGAAAAAGAGAGGGTTGCTTGGAGAAACAATATCGAGGGAGGTTAAAGACAAGACATCATGCAATGTGGGACTCATCAGCCCATGGCTAGGAAGGCATTGAGGCCATCAGACCAAAAATAACAAGCGGCGGCAAACATCAGTTCGTTTTTGTAGGATTCAGCGAGGGAAAGGTATATGTAGTGCCCAATATCAATCTCATCCTAGAAGGTGCGATTGATGGCCGATACCCTAAGGTACCAGTCCCTCCGGTCGGGCAGATGAGAAGGAAAGGCTGTAAAACTCAAGTTCTAGTCAGAAAGAAGCATCCTGGAATTTTTAAACGGGATATGTTGTATTTCGGCAGTTATGATATCAGAAGGGTCCGGATTGCCAATCGGGCCCAAAAAGAAGCTTGAGGAATGGTTAGCAATGGGGACTAAAATATAATTCCTCAAGTTCATCAAAGAAAAAGGAAGTAGAAGAAAAAGGATAAGATCTTAATAAGATGTGAAGATTCAACAAGAATAATATGAAAAAATGTTGAGAGCATACCTCGGGGATGAACGCATTCGTCACCATTTCAGCAGTATTATGTGACAGATGGGATGGCCGAGGTCACTGATGGAGAAGGATGTCGGTGGCGAGAATCTGTGAGACGGTCACAGGAGCACTAGGGGAGAAATCTGGGTGTGAGAGAAAGTGTTGAACTCAGAAGGCATAGAGAAGAGGATAGAGGTCGACGAATACTTATAGGGTGAAAATGACGCCTCGGTGGTTGGGTCATGGCGATTCTAGTGGATTTGATGGGCCCAACTACAACGTTCAGCTAAAGGGATGATGATGATGATGATGAGTATGGGTTTCGAAGTGCTGGATTGATAATAGGTCTAGGATTGGAGGAGCTAGACTTTTCGGTAATAATGTTCAACGGCACCATTGTCAGATTGTGTGGAATGAAGCCTGGTCCGATGTTGCCACAAAATAGAAGTAGATGCATCGAGCCAAGTGACATCCATCGTAGTCCTCCATGGCCGAAAAGGGTAAAACAAGGAAGAAGAAAGGGTTGATGAAGACTTCTACAAATGTGAAAACAATGCGTCAAATATATATAGCAGCCTTAAAGATGCTGGAAAGCGAAAGGTTTGGCTACTAATTGAAATTTTGATGGGACTTTTGAGATGACCTTGTCCATAAAGACTTAAATGAGTGAAAATTTCGAAGCATTAGCCCAATAAGGATCTGGCATGTGTTGATGGCAAAATTTAGTTAAGACCCAAGCCCAGTAAGGATCTAGCATGGTTAACAGAAGCCAAAGAAGTTCAGTCATGGGTTGGTCAAAGAAATATGTCTGTTATACATGACTGGATATGGAGGAGCCAATAGAGATGAATAGATAGAGATAAGAGCAAAGAATCGGTTCTGATCGTATTGGACAACAAGTCTCTGGACTATAAATATGTAAATATATAGGTAGATTAAAACACACACATAACTACAACCACAAAACTACTCTCGACATATCACCACTCTTGTTCATACAAGGTTCAATCTCGACGGGACTGGGCACCTAGAGCTGGGCTGCATCGCTTTGATCTTTGGCAAAGGGGTAAGTCCGGCCACCCCGATGATTGTATAGACTAGATTGATGTTGTTCCAGGTTGCATCGTTTCGATCTCATGGAGTACACTAGTTCGGTCAGTATGATCATTGGTTTATCTTGATGTATCATCTGCATCGTGTAAGGCTACATCATTACGATCTCTTGGATTGATTTAGATTAGATATAATATTTTTACGCTTCATCGGTTAGGCTAAGGAAGTCACCCGGCAGGTGGTCCAAGAAGCAAGGCCCCCAATACGAATCCCTTCCATCATCTGTGAAAGGTGACACCACTCCCAAGGGCCTAAGACTCTCCCATGAGTTTTGATTTGGCCGATGAAGAGGAGGTGAGGCGGGAGTTGGCCAAAGCCTAGTTGGCGGAAAAAGACCGAAGGGTGGTAAAATTCATAGGAATACCCATGGGTGTGATCCTCAATAAAGTCAGCGATGAACAGGTAAGGAGAAATGGCCGACGAGAATATACTTAAGGATGCGTCATCCCGGGACACATCAAGGAAGACCAGTCGGTTGGGAAAAACATACTCCGCATAAAATCAAAAGGGAACCATATGGCCCAGTTGGATAATCCAAATTAAAAGTTCTTGAAAAAATCGGCCAAAGACACAGAATAAAAGGGAGTGGTAGAAGGGGATGTTGTCGCCTCACCTAAAGAGGAGCAAAAACAATAAGTGGGGATGGCCAATTCTGTAGAATCGGTCTGAAAAAGCGATTGACTAAAAGGGGTCCATCCAACAACGTCGGAGGTATAAACATTGAGCCAGAGTTGGAGGAACCACAAGGCCACCTGAGACGGTCAATAAAATTACCGGCTGATAGGTTAGCCGATACAAGGTGAAGGAAGCGATACACCGCCCCAAGGAGATAACGGCCGAGTGGAACCCGTGCGCCGACGGCCAGCCATTCGGCCAAGAAACAGAATTGAAAGGTTGGGGCCAAGGTCGGTATGCAAAAGATCAACTGAGAAACCAAGGGTTGGTTTCAGAGTCTGTGATGATTGATTGACAGGTTTTACCTTCTGCATTCGAAGGGGTCCCTCCGAAGGGGTTCGGAGGTTGTTTCACTGAAGGTTTTGGTGGGTTCGGTTGCTGCGACTATCGTAGCGGAGTGTGACTATCGGAGGGGTCCAACAGTACACGATGACTTGGTCGTACAAAAGGGTTTGGTACTTTGGGCGGTACACCGGAGTTGGTGACATGGACAGAGTTAGTAAAATACCTCTGTTTGGTAGGACTAATTTTGCATACTGGAAGTTGCGCATGGAGGCTTACTTGCTAAGCCAAGGAAATGCAATTTGGGAGATTGTGGACTCACAATAATCCATCCCTGAAACTCACACCTCTCAAATAGAAAAGGATTAGTATAATGGTAACTCCAAGGCTAGAAATATAATGTTCATTGGTTTGAGTCGGAGTGAGTTTGATCGGGTTCAACACCTAAGGACAGCAAGGGAGATTTGTACTACACTCACTATTTTTCATGAGGGCTCTACACAGATTAAGGCTAGGCGCCAAAGCACGTACAATAAATAGTATCAGCTATTTGTGCAGGCGCCTGGTGAATCTATAGATGCCATGTTTTCTCATTTTTATGCGATAGTGAGTAACTTGCGGTCCAACGGGACTCTTGCATACAATGATCATGACATGGCTATCAAGCTTCTCTATGCTCTTGATCGTAGCATATAGGAAGTGAAGATATCCAGCATTGAGGAGTCTGCAAGTTATGACACATTGACATGTGATGAGCTCTTCAGCAAGCTGAAGTCCACAGAGATTGCCAAGGCATCTCTTGCAGTGCACATAAACTCTTTGCCACAACCATTGGCACTAGTTTATAGCACTAGCCGTGGCACCCCTATAGAACCAAGCACTTCTGGTACTTGTGTTCTTGCTGGTTGTTTTGCTTTATCCTCCTTGGTCTCCGTCACTAAGGAGCAGGTGGACACTCTGGATGATTAAGATCTTGCTCTCATTGCTAGAAGATTCACCCATTTTCATCATGAGAGACGGGATCAGAGGAGAAGTGTATTTAGTGGTTGTTTTGAGTGTGGCGACACTTCTCACATCAAGGCCAACTATCCTAAGCTCAAGAAGAGAGATGAGAGTGAGCGTCCCAAATACCACAAAAAGGAGAGGAAACCCTTTGTGAAGGGCAAGCGCGGCAAGGTGGCTAAGAGGGTAGCCAAAGCCGCTTCCAAAGCATTTGTTGTTGCTCTTAGCAACATCGACACTTCCTCAACCGAGGAGTCAAGCTCTGATAAGGAAGAGGAGTCCCCAAGGAAGGAGGAGAAGAAGGACAAGAAGGGACGAGATTTCATCGGCCTTTGCTTCATGGCCGACTGTGATCGCAACGGCGATGAGCTTGACTCATCTGAGGTACCCCTTTCCTATGACCAGCTTTCAATTAAGATAGATGAACTAAATGAAGTAGTTCTTAGTCAGGATAGATTACTTGTGCAAGCCGCTAGAGATAGAAAAGACCTTAGACTTAGGCTAGAATCTGTTTCTACTGATTATGCCATGCTTAAGTCTAGGGTTAATGATGTTGAATATGAATCTTGTACTGTTGTCATGGGTGAGCTTGCTCAGTTTCGTTCTGTGCATGCTCAAACTCTTTCTTAGCTTGAGACTGCACAGATGCAGCTTTTGATGGTCGATTCTAGTCCTCATTATGAAAATGAATGCATGAACTATTCTTTATTACGTGAGAGCATTGATTTACCTGATAAGCATGTTCAGGATTTAGAGGCTAGATTGGAGAGGGCCGGTAGTTCTAAGGATGTGCAACCTGTGTGTGACACATGCATAATCCTTAAGGACTAGCTAGGTACTGTTAGAGAGCAAGATGAACATCTCATGACTGAGAATGAATACCTTCTTTCTATGGTTAACAAATGTACTAAGAGAAAGGGTAGTATGGACTTGCTCTTGGCCAAGACCAAGATGTGTGCTGATAGGGCAGGGTTAGCTCTAGGATTGGGTTTTGAGATGATTCCTTCAAACAGTGCGAACAAAACTATTTTGACCTCACCCACTACCTTAGAGAAAGAAAGAGCCCAGTTAGACACTCCATCAGCCAAAAAGCCTACCCAAAATCCAAATAAAACCACTCCTCGTGCCAAGAAAATTCCTCCCAAGAAAAAGGCTCAGCAGAAACCCAAGGAGACTGTGAGGATTGCTCCTATGACCCATGAGAGTGCCCCTAGGAGAGTGTTTCATTGTTCCTATTGTCAGAGGGAGGGTCATCTGGTTGGGTTCTGTTTTCATCGCATCAAGAATGAGCGACGCTCTCAGGCGATGAGTTTCCAGGACATGCATTACTCATCTCTAGGTATCCATGAGTCTGAGTTTCACTCACGTCCTGTTTTCGAGGCTCCCCAGAGAGGTTTTGCTCCTCGAGGTGTTCACCATGTTCCATATGGTCGTAGACCGCGAGTGAGTAACTTTGTGCCTAGACAAGTTAGGAGACCTTATCATGCATTTGGGTCACAGCATGTAGGCAGACCTCGCACTTTGCATCATTCTAATTTTCTTGTGCGTAGATAGTCTATTTTTACTGTGCCTACTACTCGGATCACTCAGTGTTGGATGCCTCGTCATGTTTTCACTAACCCCAGCATTGAGCGATCGAGATTCTCTTATCATGTGTAGGCACCAGACCGAGGCTTGGAGGGAACATGGATCATGGACTCCGGTTGTTCGCGCCATATGACCGGAGATGCAGCATGGTTCTCTAGCCTCACCACAACGAAGCAAAAGGAACATATCACCTTCGGCAACAACCGAAGGAGTAGAGTGAAAGGTAAAGGTGTGGTACGAATAAACTCGAATTTCACTCTCAAAGATGTTGCTTTGGTTGAAAATTTGGAATACAATTTGCTTTCTATATCTCAATTACTAGATGAGGGCATCAAAGTGCGATTCCATCACGATACTTCGCAAGTACTCAATTCCGATGGCGCTGTGGTTTGTAAGATCTCTAGAGTTGGAAGAGTTTTTGGAGCTGATTTTTCTGAGTCGTCTAGTTCTTCTCACTGTCTTATTGAACATTCGATTTCTGAGCTTTGGAAGTGGCATAGGAGACTTGGGCATATGATCTTTGAGTTTCTCACTCGTCTGAGTGCCCTAAGTCTGATCTGAGGATTGCCCAAGCTCAAGTTTGAGAAGAATTTAGTTTGCGCTCCCTGTTGACATGGAAAAATGATTGCCGCTTCGCACTCGCCTGTCACCATGGTGATGACTGAATGACCCGGAGAACTTCTCCATATGGACATTGTAGGTCCTTCTTGGGTTAGTTCTTTAGGCGGCAAGTGGTATGTGCTAGTCATTATCGACGATTTCTCTTGCTACTATTGGGTCTTCTTTCTTGCCAACAAGGATGAAGTGTTTTCACACTTTTGGAGCTTGGCTTTGAGACTTTTCACTGAACTCCCTAGTGCATTAAAATTCATTCGAAGTGATAATGGCAATGAGTTCAAGAATAGTCTCTTTGTTTACTTTTGCCTGGAGCATGGCATAGAACATCAATTCTCTGCTCCGCGGGTTCCTCAATAGAATGGTGTTGTTGAGAGGAAGAACCACACTTTGGTTGAGATGGCTAGGATGATGCTCGATGAGCACAAGACTCCTAGAAAATTCTGGGCCGAGGCCATGAACACTGCATGTTACATCTCAAACTGAATCTTCTTGCGCTTAATTTTGAACATGAAATCTTATGAACTGCGTTTTGGGAGACAACCCAAAGTGACTCATCTTCGAGTTTTTGGTTGTCGATGCTTTATCCTAAAACATGGAAATTTTGATAAATTTGAGTCGTGGTCTTCCGATGGGATCTTTTTGGGTTACACTACTCATGGCCACTCTTATCGTGTTTTCAATTTGGAAACTAACAGTGTCATCGAGTCATGTGATGTGCCTTTTGATGAATCAACCGCCTCTGTTAGTTCTAATTTTGAACAGGCAAATGAACACGACATTGAGCAGACCATCTTCGAAGATGATCCCAGAGATTTCGAGGATGAACCCCTACTACCCTCGACATTGACCCCCGAAGCCAACCCCGCTTCGACCACTTCGGCGCAAGGTCTCGAAGCAACTACCTTGCATCCCGCCATGAGGCTCCACACCATATTCAAAGGATGCATCCTCCCGAGCAGATCATTGGTGATCTTGATCAAAGGGTAACACGTTCTCATGCTCATTTCATTAATTTCGCTTTTGTTGCTTCTTTTGAGCCATTAGATGTTTGTCATGCACTTTCTGATTCTAGTTGGATCAATGCCATGCATGAAGAACTTGAAAATGTTGAGAGAAACCAAGTCTGTACTTTAGTTGATCCTCCACCAAATGTTCATTTCATTGGAACAAAATGGATTTTCAAAAAAAACAAGGGGAGGATGGGACTGTAGATAGAAACAAGGCTAGACTTGTAGCTCAGGGTTATTCTCAATTCGAAGGGATTGATTTTATTGAGACTTTTGCACCTGTTGCGCGTCTAGAGGCCATTAGGATTTTGCTTGCCTTTGCGATATCCCGCGGATTAAAACTCTATCAAATGGATGTTAAAAGTGCATTTCCTAATGGTTTCATAGGCGAAGATGTTTATGTAAAACAACCCCCTGGATTTGAAAACCCCAAATACCCACATAGAGTCCTTAAACTTCATAAGGCTCTTTATGGACTCAAGAAGGCCCCTCAAGCATGGTATGATAGACTTAAGTCATTTCTTCTTCAGCGAGGGTATTTGATGGGATCTGTTGATAAAACCATGTTCACTCTCAAGCATGGCAAAGATTTTCTGCTTGTTCAGATTTATGTGTATGATATAATCTTTGGTTGCTCTTCTCATGCTTTTGTTATCGAGTTTGTAGATGCCATGAGCGGGGAGTTTGAGATGTCCATGATCGGCGAACTTACCTTTTTCCTTGGTTTGCAAATCAAGCAAAGAAAACAAGGTACCTTCGTTCATCAAACGAAGTATACCAAGGACCTGCTCAAGAAGTTCGACATGGCTGATGCGAAGCCCCTCGCTACTCCGATGGCTACTTCGATAGCATTGGATCCCGACGAGGATGGAGAAGTCATGGATCAAAAGGAGTTTCGGAGCATGATCGACTCACTCCTCTACTTGATGGCTACAAGGCCAGACATAAACTTCGCTTTGTGTCTGTGCGCTCGTTTTTGGGCTTTGCCATGTGCTTCGCACCGCCAAGCGGTAAAGCATATTCTCAGGTATCTCAAGCATACCCTTGAATTTGGCATTTGGTATTCAGCGTCTTCCTCTTTATGTC
The DNA here is from genome assembly GCA_019279435.1 of Zizania palustris. Taxonomy (NCBI): domain Eukaryota; kingdom Viridiplantae; phylum Streptophyta; class Magnoliopsida; order Poales; family Poaceae; genus Zizania; species Zizania palustris. The sequence goes on from JAAALK010000079.1 coordinate 1,360,464, forward strand.
TCTGAGGTTATTCCGTTGCGGGTTTTTCTGGGTGTAGGATCGATAGGAAGAGTACCTCTGGTACTTGTCATTTTTTGGGTACTTTGCTAGTTTGCTGGTCTTCCCACAAATAGTATAGTGTTGCACAATCAATGGCTGAGGCCGAATATGTTGATGCAGCTAGCTGTTGCTCTCAGATTTTATGGATGGTTTCCACTCTGCGGGATTTTGGGTTAGATTATAAGAGTGTTCCACTCTTCTGTGATAACACTAGCGCTATTTGTATTGCAAACAACCCAGTTCAACATTCCAAAACCAAACATATTGATGTGTGATATCATTTTCTCAGGGATCACAATGAGAAGGGTGATATTGAACTTCAATATATTGATACCCAACACCAGCTAGCCGATATTTTCACAAAACCCCTCGATGCTTCACGTTTCGCCTACTTGCGTGGGGAACTTGGTTGTTGGCGTAAAAGATTACGCTAACAGGTTTCTGAAGATTAGAAACTAACAAACGAAGTGTTTGCGAAGTGAACTGTTCTAAGCCTCCGAAAGGATAACAACTTAGAATAGTTCGAATGTGTGTATTGAATAACTTGTATTCGGTCCCTATTACAGGGTGAAACGGGGGGTATTTATAGGCCCAAACATTAAGGAAAAAACCTATTTACCCCTCTATTACAACCGACATAGTGGAAACTATTCGGTACCCTTAATAGGGCTAAAATGGTAAAAGACTAATCTAATGAGAAAGAAGATAAGTCTTCCATCTTAGCTGGCAGAAAAGATCTCAGAAAAGTCCATATTCGAAGATATACTCTGAACTAAGGTCCATCTTCATACTTCGGGCTTGACTCAAGGCATCTTCGAAGATGCATGTTGGAAACCTTCGAATCCATTAGCTGCCTTTGTGCTGTTACTACAATGACTCCGAGGATGGAATATTTTCCCCCAACAGTAGCCCCTCGAATACGCTTCTTCGTTAAATCTGTAATGTTAGGACAGCAGTATACGGAAGAAAAAATAACCAGACGTAGGGGTTATTAGATTTTAATTTATCTCCGAAATGTATGGAGATATTAAACTTCGAATTAGTTTTAAGATAATTACTTTCGAACCATCTTAGAACTAACTCAGGAAGCCTAAAAGTCTTTTTAGACTTAGAAGAAATAGTCGTTGGCTTCTTTCTTCTAACGGAAGTTACGGAGTGCGTTAATTTCGAAAAAAAGTAACGGGCAAGAATGCGAAACGGCATGGACAAACGGTAAAAAATGTAAAGTCTAGGCTATAAATAGAGGGCCTAGAACTTTCCTGGGTACCTTTTCACCGCTTTCTTGCAAACAAAACATCCTTTGAGCCCTAGCCTCCATTCTTCTCCCAAAGCAACTCAGTAGCTTCAATGGCGAAAACCAAAGGATCTGGAGCACCTTCAGCCTTGGCTCGACAGCAGGCGGCTGCGGCAGCAGCGGCCGCGGCATTGGCGATGGCACCTCCAACACCCGCAGCGAAATCCATGGCGACGGGAGGGGGAAATCCCCAAAATGTTGGTGATCAAGGTCTCTGTCCGGCATCAACAAAATACCTGGATCAATCCTTCCAACTGGGGCCTTCGACATGCAAAAGAGAATCACTGGCGGCCACAGTAGAGGGGAAAATTAGTACGGGAGTTATGATCCACAAACCTGGAAAGGAGGTTATCCCGTCACCAAGACCCGGAGAAGTGGTCGTCTTCGAAGCCTTTTTAGAAGCTGGCTTAGGTCTTCCAGCAGTGGATTTCTTGGCTGAGGTATTAGATCTATTCCATGTTACTCTCCCCCAACTCTCTCCGAACGCAGTAGCTCGTTTAGCTATCTTCGAATGGGCGTTGAGAGCCGAAGGTTGCGAGGGGAGGGCAGAGATCGTAGGCCCCGGAGGTGAAAAAATGGTAGTAGCCTTCGGAAGTATTAACCTCAGGCTTCGGGATGAATACGCCCTTCAGTTTCCTGCTAAGGCCATCAATGCAAGATGGTACACCGACTGGATCATGAGATGGTTTTATGCCGAAGTTGGGGCGAGTAACCGTCTAGCCGGACCTCTGAAAGACATCAACTTCTAAAAGGAATCCCTTGTGCATCCAGACTAGGGTCAGCTCGAAGCTCGCCTCAGCTTACTTCAGAAGATCAGTCGAAGGTTAAGCATGCGAGACTTAGCCGAAGAGTTTCTCGGGCTCCAAATCCCTCCGTTGATGGCCAACTGGCCTATCATCTTCGAAGAGGATTCGGAAGGCGATCTCCGAAAAATTACTTCGACTTCGAGTCCTGCAGGTAACTTCGAAAACAACATATATTATGCATATTCATTCGAAGGAGTAACTAACTTAACTCATTTTTTAGCTTCTTCAGCCCCTATAACTTCGGATGAAATCATACGGGCTTCGGAGAAGATTTTTGGCGCTCCAACTCCGACCGAAAAGGAATGGAGAATCAAGTTGGTCGGGAGTTGGGAAAGATTCAACAGAGTGTGGGGAATGCTGGAAATCGTTCCGCCCCCTTTGATGGATTGGGTGCCTTCGGAGAAAGGACCCAAGAAGAGGAAAGCCGAAGCTGGGACCTCGAGCTCCGCCAAGACTCCTGTCAAGAAGGTGGCTCGAAAGCCAAAGAACCCTGCACCTTCGAGCCCGAGGGCTTCAATCTCTGACTCCCAAGAGGACGAAGGCAGGTTGCTTGTGCAGCTGATCGACGAAGATGCATCCCAAAGGACTGCACAAGGTTAAGTACCTGCTAACATGCCGGAGTCTCAAGAGAACCTTGAGCAAACAAGGACTTCGACAGTTCAAGAGGATTTACCTCAGGACGAAGTTCCTGTGGAGGATAGTGGAGTCGAAGTCACTATGGCTTCGATTCCTGACGAAGCAACAAGGACTGTTCAGGAAAGTGCTCCTGCAGTCGAGGGTTTGACGGCTGACTCGGACGAAGATCTCGCCTTCGATCCGCCAAGCAGTCCAATGATTACCCGTCACCAGAATGTCGAAGGTATACTTCGAATAATTATTTTATGTTTATTTTGAGTATTTATACGATGTATAATACCTTTGTTTTTACAGAGTCCACTTCTGTGGAAGAGGTTCGTCTGGAAGATACAATCCCTGGACCTTCGACAACTTCGGAGCCAATCCAAAGAGCCACTCAGATGGGGCATGGAAGAGGCAAAAGAAAGATGGACTCCCTCCTTGCTACGAGCTCCAGATCAACTCCGTCTGAATCAACAGACGAGAGCCAATCTACCGAGGGAGGCCAGTCTCCAGGGACTCCAAAGACCACCACTCAACACTCCAGGCCTTCGCCAAACGAAGATGACCAACAAGCTATAAGCATGCTCCCCCTTCTAGCTCCTTTCTTAGAGCAAAGAACTGGTCTTCGGACTTTGCTCGAGCCTTTGGATTGAGCTAGTCGCGATATTGGGGAGACGAACTTGGTGGCCATTCTGAGCGAGGCGAAGAGCTCGGAGCTTAACGCTGCTATGGAACGCGCAGCCTACCAGGTACGAAGCATCTATGAAACAACATCGAATTCAAAGACAAATAATTTCTTACCTTGGTTTTTTCTTTTCGCAGCAAACAGTCTTGGCCCGAGCTGCGAATATATCAAATGAACAAGAAATCGCTCGCCTTCGAGAGGAAAATGGAACTCTTCAACGGAATCTCACTATCTCCGAAGGCCGTGTGGTTCAAATGGACAGCATAGTGTCAACGGAGCGCAGGGCTAGACAAGGGTTGGAGGCTGCGAACAAGGAGCTCGAAGCAGAAAGAATTGTGCTTCGTGCAGAAGTTGAAAGAAAGCGGGCGGAACACGCTACTGCGGGGACCGAGCTTGTTAGGCTCCGAGAGGAAGCTAGCCAGCTTTTGAATCAAAAGAATTCCTTAACTACTAAGGCTGCTAGACTTTCCGGAGTTCTGGGAGAGCTAACTTCGGAGAAGGATGCGCTGATCGAAGATAAGCTGAAGTCCGAGAAGGTAGCTGCGGAGGTTATGGATCAACTGCTAGGCGTTCTGGAGTACTTCGGTACTACCGGGATGCTTCCTTCTGATGACAACATTTCCCTTCTGCGCCGATTGAAAAGGATTCAAGGAGTGGCGAAGCAGATGAAAACAGCAGGCATTCGCTACGGAGAACTCTCCGGACATGTGGCTGCTGTTGGCCTACTTCGTTACTACGAGGATCTGGGCCGATCAATAACTCCGAGCGTAGGAGAGGGCCCAATTACCTTCGATGACGAATAGCTTCTGACTCCTTCCGAAGGTGTGGCCGCTGCCTGGCAAGCCTTCCAAACTTCGTGGAGAGCTGAAGGTCGCTCTGCGATCAAGGCCTGGATCGACGAAGGACAATGCCAGAAGCAAGCTCAGAACCAAGCTTCGAGCAGTCAGCCTCCTCCGAACCCGCAGGTTTAGATATGTCTTAGGATTTTTGACTATGTAAAGCTTTGTGCTTATGTACATTTATCAATGAAAATTTGTTTATCATGTTTTTAGGCTTTGCCTCATATGGAAGATATCGAAGTGTTAGACATTAATGACGAACTTCGCTTATTATGGGCTACCTTCGATCTTTTAAAAGTTTACAAGCGCCCTCAATTTTTAGTTCCTCGAGATAGCTCCGGTATAATTACGCCCGAAGTAAGCAAAGATATACTATCTTATATTAAAGAGGAAGAAAAAGAGGTTAACTTGGACACTTCGTCTTCTGAAGACGTTATATGGTCTGAAGACGAAGATGAAGCTCGAAGTAAAAAGCCTGAAGAACTTGGAAGCTGGGAAAGGAGCCCCGAACGGCTTCGAACTTGGGCCGAGCTTCAACAAGAACAGAAGTACTTTAGAGCTTCGAAGGGAGGCAAGAGAGTTAAACGTAAAGTTGTTAAAACTCCCGGCACTGGAACTAGTCGTTCCAACCCTAGCTCTAGAGATCGAAGAGGTCTTCGATTCCTTCTTGGTATAGATACCAATTTTTCATGATGTAATCTGTAATCATATTCATTCAAATAATAAATATCGATTTAAAATTGTCTCCCTATTTACTAGCCCCTCTTTGGGTATAAGCAACTTCGAACTGTATTCAAAGATGGTTATGCGCAAAGAAAAACTTCGGAGTACAATTTTTTGGGGTTCGGAGCCCCTCTGCAATTTAAAGATCTTTTAAAATCTTATAAAATGTCTTCGACTATTTGTAGTCTGAAGAATGGCAACTTAGTACCCTTTGTCTTTTGAAAGAAATCACTTGAGATAACTTCTAGGAAACTTTGTTGCCTTAGATAATTTGTCACTTTGGAATATGCTAACAGACATTCGAAGCTCATGGCTCAAACTCTGTTTTGCTTTGGCCACCTTCGGCTCTTTTTTGCGAACTCTGTTAAACCAGTGGTTCGGAGTTCGCAGTGGTTTCTTTGGACTCTTTTTATGGATGTCTACCAGCCAATGGCTTGGACTCCGCATATTTTGGCCACCTTCGGCTCTTTTTACGGATGTCTACCAGCCAATGGCTTGGACTCCGCATGATGTGGTTTTGGGCTCTTTTACGGATGCCTACAAGCCGGTGGCTTGGACTCCGGATTATGTCAGCCCCCACGTCGGAAACTTCGAACCAAAGATTCGAAGTCCGAAAATATGATTCAGCTTTATGACACTTCCTTCTCGGTCAACCCCGCGGTTCCAGTGCGTCCACTCAGAAGATGGAGGTTTAAGAGGGGAAGGCACTATCTGGACCATATGCTTTATTAATTCAGAAGATGATTACAAGTGGTTTACAAGGAGCCCTTATGCGAAGTATCACTTTAGGTGCTCCGCATGCCAAGTATGTGCTAACTCTTCACCTTCTAAATTAGCTAGTTTAAAAGAGCCAGGACGTCCTGAACGAACAATTAGGTATGGACCTTCCCATTTATTTCCTAATTTCCCTGGCGCTATAATGCTTCGCAGAACAAGATGACCCGGTCTAAGCTCATTGATCTTAACCTTCGGGTCAAACCAAGCCTTCGTCTGCTGGTGATATTTTGATAAATTGGCCACAGCTCGAAGTCTTGTTTCCTCTGATAAATCTAGCGAAGCTTGTCTTTCTTCTTCAATCTCTGGTTCGGTGCTGCAAAGTGATCCTTCTTTGAGTTCCGTTGGAGTCATAGCTTCATCTCCGAATAGTAATCTGGATGGAGTAAAACCTGTGGACCTTGTTTGCGTAGTCCGAATGGACCACAAAATCTTCGGAAGTTCTTCGGTCCATAGTCCTTTTGCTAATCCTACTATCCTTCGATTTAGCCCCGACAAAATATTTCCATTGGCTCTTTCTACGGCTCCATTAGACTGAGGATGCCTCACTGCAGCAAAACATAACTGGATGCCTAGATCTTCGCAAAACTTCCTGAAGGGTTCTGCATCGAACTGTGTTCCATTATCAACTATAAGTTGTCTAGGCACTCCGAACCGGCAAATGATATTTTTCCAAAAGAATTTCTGTACATTGTTCGAAGTGATAGCTGTTAAGGGCTCTGCTTCTACCCACTTAGAAAAATATTCAATATCTACCACTGCAAACTTTAGATTTCCCTTAGCTACTGGAAAGGGACCAATTAAATCCATACCCCATCTGGCCATAGGCCATACCAAAGCAATAACTTGAAGAGCTGTTGGTGGGCGATGACTCCGTCAACCCATCCACTGACATCCTTGACAAGTGCGGACCAAGCTCTCCGCATCAGCTGTTATTGTAGGCCAATAAAGCCCCTGGCGAAGTGTTTTCCCTGCCAAAGCTTAAGGGGCTAAATGGCTACCGCAAAGTCCTTCATGGATTTCTCGAAGAATTTCTTGACCTTCGGCTTGAGATATACATCGGAGTAGAGGGAACATACTCCGGCCTTGTATAAAATACCGTTGATTATTTGATAATTTCTAGCCCTGAGTTTCAATCTTGAAAGCTGTGGCTCTTCAGGCAAATTTGTTCCTCCTTGTAAAAGTTCCATGATTGAATTTTTCCAATCTGCACTTGGAATGCAAAGAATCTCTGCAGAGGGAATTTGTAGCACCGAAGGTGTACTGAGCTCCTCATAGAAAGCTTCTTCTGGTACATCCACAGCTCCAACTGCAGCTTTTGCTAAGATGTCCACTTGCACATTTTCTGCTCTTGGTATACTCCGAATGGAAATACCCTTGAAGTGTGCTTCGATCTTACGGATTTCTTCTAAGTACTTTGCAAGCTGTGGATGTCGAACTTGAAAACTTTTATCCACGTGCCCTGCTACTATTTGAGAGTCTGTCTTTATAACAACTCTTGTAGCCCCTAGAGCACGTGCTTTTCGGAGTCCCAGTAAAATCACTTCATACTCCGCTATATTATTGGTAGACTTAAAGTTGAGTCTTGCGGATACATTGCTCTTTGCCCTGAAGGCGAAATCAACACTGCTCCAACGCCTGCTCCAGATGCTTGGAAAGCCCCATCGGAATAAACAGTCCAAACTCCGTCACTTGACTTCTCCGGAACCAAAGTTGCAGGTGGAGTCCATTCTGCTACAAAATCTGCTAAGACTTGTGATTTGATTGTTGTCCTTGCCAGAAAAGATATGCCGAAGGGTGCTAGCTCAACTGCCCATTTCCCAATCCTTCCAGTGGAATCCTTACTTCGGAGCATATCTCCCAAAGGATACGAAGTTGGTACAATTACATTGTGAGCCAAAAAATATTGTCTTAATTTCCTCGAAGCCATTATCAGAGCATAAACGAACTTTTCGAGTTCGGAATACATTGTCTTCGCTCCCGATAATGCTTCGGACACAAAATAAACAGGATTTTGCACCAACTTCCCATTGAAATCCATTTCTCTGACAAGGACTACACTGACAGCAGAACCTGTAGCTGCAAGGTAAAGGAGTAGGGTTTCGTCCGCAGTAGGCACCGTGAGTGTAGCGAGATTACTGAGATACTCTTTAATATCTTCGAAGCTTTTCTGACACTCCAGTGTCCATGCAAAATCTTCGGACCCTTTCAATGCTTTAAATATAGGCAAGCTTCTCTCCGCAGACCTTGCTAAAAACCTGCTAAGTGCTGCCAGACGTCCAGTCAGCTTTTGCACTTGCTTTAAATTTTCCGGAGGAGCCATCTTTTGTAGCGCAGTTATTTGAGTAGGGCTAGCTTCAATCCCCCTGCTTGAAACTAAATACCCTAACAACTTTCCAGCCTTAGCCCCGAAGATACATTTTTTGGGGTTAAGACGGATCCCACATGCCCGAAGGCTATTAAATGTTTCTGCTAGGTCTAGGCTATGTTGGTGCTTTAAAGCACTCTTTATTACAATATCATCCATATAGGCCTCCACAATGCGACCTAATTGATGACCTAGAGCCTTAGCAACTAACCTCGAAAAAGTAGCCCCGGCATTTCTTAAGCCAAAGTGCATTCTTACATAACAAAAGACTCCCGAGGGAGTTACGAAGCTTGTCTTGATCTCATCTTCGCGCTTCAACCATATTTGATGATAACCAGAATACGCGTCAAGGAAGCTTAATAACTCCGAACCTGCGGTGGAGTCGACCAATTGATCAATTCGGGGCATGGGGTAGGGGTCACGAGGGCATGCTTTATTCAAGGATGTGAAATCAATGCACATGCGCCACTTTCCGGAAGATTTCTTTTTGACGAAGACTGGGTTGGCTAACCATTCTGTGTGAGCCACTTCTCTGATAATCCCAGCCTTCAACAATTTTTCAACTTCGTCCTTCGCCAGAACAGCTCTTTCTGCAGACATTTTTCGGAGTCCTTGCCGAAGAGGCCGCGCCTTCAGGTTTACAAGCAAACTATGTTCAATGATATCCCGATCAACTCCGGTGATATCTTCGTCAGACCAAGCGAAGACATCTAAATTCTCTTCCACCACCTTTTCCAAGGAGGTTGCAACTTCTGGAGGTAAATCTTTACCAAATTGAAATGTATATTCTTTACCATCTTTAACAATAACCTTCGCTGCAATCTCTCCTTCAGGACTTGGTCTTGGGAAGGATTTCTTCGAAGCTTCGGAAGGAGCTGAAAAATTTTCTTGATTATCTTGCACATTGTTCACTTGCCTTGAATCAAGAGGGGGTCGTGGCCATATTCCGCTCTTCGGGCAATAGCTTGATCTCCGAAGATAGTAAGGACTCCTGCTTGCGTGGGCATCTTCATACACAAATAATTGTGATGTGCCACAGCTCCGAACTGATTTAACATGCCTCTTTCGAAGATGACGTTGTAAGCATATGGAGCATCTACAACGTCGAAGATTACTTCCTCTGTCCTGGCAAACAATCCTTCTCCGAAGGTAACTTCCAGGCCTATTTGGCCGAGTGCATCAAGCGGAGGTCCTGCGAAGCCTTGCAAAGGACGAGCCGCTGGAAGAAGGTGTTTTTTGGAGATGCACAACTGATCGAAGGCTTGAATAAAAATAATGTCTGCCGAACTGCCTCCGTCAATTAACACTCTTCGAACCTCAGTTCCTGCAATGTCAGCAGTAATGACAAGTGGGTCTGCATGTGGAAATTTAATGCCAGCTGCATCCTCCGCAGAAAAAGATATTGGTACATGAGACCATTCCGGCATAGCAGCTGCAGATGACGAAGTCCCAATGTGGCCCACTTCTCTGACATACTCTCTTCTCTGCCTTTTTGACATGCTTCCGAGGGTACCTCCTCCGGAGATGGGGAGGACTACTCTTTTTCCTCGGTCTTGCCCTTCTTCTTGCTTCGGAGGTGGCATAACATTGGCCACCAGAGGGCGTCTTGCAGCTTCGAAGTTTTCTATCCGCGCCACAGCCTGGACAGGCTCCAGGCGCGCTTCAGCTGGAACTCGGTCAGTAGTACCTTGACCCGAAGTTCTTTCTAGATATTCTCCTCTCAGAGTGAGTATAGCCTCGCAAGTATCAGTTGCGTGGCTTCGTTTTTCACCATGAATACAGCAGAAAAGGGTCTGGCCTTTGCCAGCCGTTTTCCCTGGCAGCCTCCAGCCGCTGACCTTGTTTCCCGAAGGTTGTGGAGCTCTCTGTGTGAACTTTTGCGGGGGTGCAATGTTCAGGACTTCAGAACGGGGATGCTTTTGCCCCCTTCTCCTATGATGCTGAACTTCGAAGAATGGTTCTTGCGGCTGTGCCGAAGTTTTTACTTCCACTTTTACTTCCTGCAGTATGGACGGAGTAGCTGTAGTTCTTCGAAGCCAACCTTCTTCCGACCTCGCATATTCTTCAAAGTATGTCATCAACTGAGAAACAGAAGATATGCTTTTCCGGTGAAGCTTATCAAGGAGGCCTTGATGAATGACACCTTCCCGAGCTGCATCAACTACCGAAGATGTAGACAACCCTCGGATCTGCGACTTTGTATAAGCGAAGCGCATAAAATATTGCCTCAATGTCTCTCCAGGGAGTTGCTTCACCTGGAAAAGACTTCCCGTCGACATTGGAGGCACGAAGGTGCCTTGAAAATTGCTTATGAACTTCTTCTTCAGCTGCCCCCATGAATTAATTGATCCTGGCTTCAAAGACCAGAACCACCTTAATGCCACTCCTTGAAGAGCTAAGGGGAAGCATTTTGCCATGGTATCTCGAACTCCTCCACTAGTTTCAATTGCTAGAGCATAAGAACGGACAAATTCTCCTGGATCTTCATCTCCGGCATACTTGCAGAGCTTCGAAGTCTTGAACTTCGGGTCGAAGCGAACTTTTTGCATTTCGGGATGCAACGGAGATTCAGTATCAAAGGAGGCGTTCTCCGGAGCTTCGGGATAGATGGGTTCGTCGTCTTCAGGCACTTCTGGAATAACTGGGATGGCTTGAGAACGAAGCCTATTTGCAGCTTCTTGCCGCCATCTTGCTACTTCGGCTTGGAGACTGGCCATTTGAGCGGCCATATCACCAAGATTGTCTTCATCTCCTCCGGAAGGGTCTTCCGGGTCTTGAGAACTGAGAGGATCAGTTCGGAGTGGAACTTGAGGTGGAAGAGGAACTCCTGGTGGTCGAAGCATAGAGGGAGTTGGTGGAGGAAACATCGAAGGTCCTCCGACTTCAACAGTGTCAGGAGGTGCCTCTCCGGAGGTCCGAGGGGACCTCCGAACAGGGTTACGAGGTGCGCTCCGCTTAGGAGGCATGATGCAAGAAGTTGGTAGAGAACGGAGTTTCTTGGACTAGGTTCCCCACGGACGGCGCCAACTGTTGGCGTAAAAGATTACGCTAATAGGTTTCTGAAGATTAGAAACTAACAAACGAAGTGTTTGCGAAGTGAACTGTTCTAAGCCTCCGAAAGGATAACAACTTAGAATAGTTCGAATGTGTGTATTGAATAACTTGTATTCGGTCCCTATTACAGGGTGAAACGGGGGGTATTTATAGCCCCAAACATTAAGGAAAAGACCTATTTACCCCTCTATTACAACCAACATAGTGGAAACTATTCGGTACCCTTAACAGGGCTAAAATGGTAAAAGACTAATCTAATAAGAAAGAAGATAAGTCTTCCATCTTAGCTGGCAGAAAAGATCTCAGAAAAGTCCATATTCGAAGATATACTCCGAACTAAGGTCCATCTTCATACTTCGGGCTTGACTCAAGGCATCTTCGAAGATGCATGTTGGAAACCTTCGAATCCATTAGCTGCCTTTGTGCTGTTACTACAATGACTCCGAGGATGGAAAATTTTCCCCCAACATTGGTGTTTGTCACCCTTACAGCATTTTGTGAGGGGGAGCACATTTTCAATGATATGCATATAATTCTTGTGCGTGAAATTGCATTTACATGTGTTTGCACTGATATGCCTTATTTTAATTCACGTAATCATGACACCTCAGCTCTATTTAGTATGTCTTATTCATTTTGCGCATGATTTTCTTTTCCAAAGTCAAATCGTGATCACTGCTTAGTCTTGAATCTAGCATGTTTAGGCAGGACTGCTTTAGCTATCTTTTATCTGCTTGATAGCAAGAATCCTTTTCTCTCGATGCAAAAATTGCAACTTGAAAAATCATACTGCTTACTCATGGATATTCTTCAAACAATTTGTTCACTTATCAAAAATTCAAAATCCATGATTTAAATGCGAAAAGTAAAAAGATCCAGGTGGGTTTGTTTGTAGCACTGCTTTATTCTAGATTGCTTACCATTGCACTTTGATATGAACTGGGATAATTTAGTGTATGTCAAAATCACTGCCTTAAGCTTCTGATGGCTTTCTTGCCTACGCTTGGCTGGATTGGAAAGTATAAGGTAGACAAACAAATAACCCCTAGCATTATGAAAAGAATAGAAAGTATAAATTCATTGTCCATCAAGGTTTCTTTCAATACTTCATTTGAACTCGAGTTGTCTGTCTAGAGTAGAAATTGATTATCTTTGCGCAGCTCTTGTCTTTACTTGTCTAGTTAACTTGATTGAGTGGTGATACTTTTATTTCAAAATGATAAAATCACATGCTGCCATTATGATTTTAAGATCATGTTCAATTGAGCTGAGCACATGAAAACTGGCATTAAGTTTGGCATATTTTTGTTTTATATGTCTTTGCACTTCTGCCCATTTCCAAGCTTTGTATCTTTTAATTGCTCCTTGATGCTTGCATTGCTAAAGGGGGAGAAATTTTTGAGTTCTCTACATTAAGGGGGAAAATAACTTAGGGGGAGTTTTTATTCCAGAAAAAAGGGAAGTCTGAATTTTTAATGCCTTGCAAAGGGAGAGATGTGCCGAAGGGGCCTTTACTCTGTTGAAAAGTGGGATAGAAATTCGTTTGTCAAGTGACATATTTTGGCTCCTTTTGAGTTTTTAAGGTCACTTGTGTGCTGAAATTTTTCAAATTTTCTTGAAGTTGAATTTGGTTGTCAATGCACTCATCAACGCGGAGATTGAGAAACGAAGGGTTGGTTTCAGAGTCTATGATGAGTGATTGATAGGTTTTACCTTCTGGATACGAAGGGGTCCCTCCAAAGCGGTTCGGAGGTTGTTTCACCGAAGGGTTCGATCAGTTCAGTTGTTGTGGCTATCGCATCAGAGTGTGACTATCGGAGGGGTCCGAAAGTACATGATGACTTGGTCGTACCAATTGGTTCGGTATTTTGGGCGGTACAACGGAGTGTGTGCCAGAGGTTGTTTACCCAGAGAGGTCTCCGGGGTACTGGATACACTTGTTTGTTTGTTTGTTTACCCAGAGAGGTCTCTGGGGTACTGGTTAATCGTGTATGCTTTGCATAAGTTGATGATGTATCCTTTGCGAAGCTAACAGAAGAAGCCACCAAATAAAGTAGACTACCATCTGTACCCCCCTATTCTGCTGGGACAAAAGCAGTGTAAACCCTAGGGGTAAAGTAGTCTATTCACAGGGATAAATAGTGCTTATAAATAGTGGAGGCTGGCTAGGCAACGGTTGTGTGAGGAGCCTGCACTGACTTAGCAGAGTTGAGTTTTGGTTGTGGGTGGAGCAAAGTCTTCTTGACTTCGAACTTTTGCTCCTCATGAAGCCTAGTTTCGGAGCTGTTAAACAGCTTCGAGCCAGACCTCCGAAGGGTGTGTTCGAAGCCTGTTCCGCGGAAGTCAGAATTAAAACAGAAGGCTAATTTTAGCCTGAAATTTTAAAAGCTCCCATTCACCCCCCTATAGTCGCCGTTTTCAGTCCAATACGAACTCTTCTACCCAAAGATTCAAGAAGGCGATATGCTCGACAGTGTCTATTGGACCGTTTTTCTTGTTGTGCCTCGCAATATAGCGGTCCCAGCTATCAGCCGACACAACCATGAGAAGAGAGGAAGGTTGATAGCGGAAGTCAAAGAGGTCTGCCGATGAGTCAATATCTAGGCCGGTTAGAATGTAAATATCGAACAAAGAAGCTCTCATTGGCCCATGACCAAAAATGAAGGCATTTAAGGCATCAAACCAAAATAACAAGATGCGGCCAGCATCGAGTAGTTGAGGTATGGTTCAGCAAGAGAAAGACCGATGCAATGGACGATGTCAATGTCATCCCAGAGAAGGCAATAGATAGCTGATACCCTAAGGTACCAGTTGCGCCAGCCAGAGATGGTAGAAGGGTAGTAGTTGAAGCCATAGCCCCATACAGAGGCGGTCCATGGGGGAAAATTTCAGAGGAATGTGAAGGGTCTCGGCGTAGATGAAATCAAAGGGATCTGGATTGCCCATAAGGACCTGATCCCGCAAGTGCTGCAAAGAAAAACAGGAAAAGAAGGAATAAGTAGTAAGAAAAATAGGCCGAGGGTAACCAAGAAAAATTGAGAAGATGGAAACGTTGGGGCCTACCTCATGGACTTCATGAAGGCTGGCCATCCCAATGTCGCTGGACGCGGAAACATGAGGGAGGAGAAGGTGACGGGTAACGGTAATCGAAGGCACACTAGAAGCAGTAGATTGAGAGCAAAGGCAATGCAGATGGAACGCGTAGAAAGGAGAAGGGTGAAAAAGAAAGATATTTATTAGCAAGTGTGGTTCTTCGGGTGCCGCGTTAAGCCAATCTTGGAGAGGCAAAGAAGCCGAAGAGATTTTTGGCTGACAGTAATGAATGTGAGAAGACCGTGTGAAATGACTTGGTAGTGTAAGGTAATTATGACTGATAGTTTCGAAGTGTGAGATACCTCTTAATGTCTATCATCATTTTGGACATCGGCTTCCCATTAACCAATCCTTTGATATAGAGAGGTCTTAGATACGGATGCTCAAAGTCTTCTATGTTTGATTCTAGAGGGTCTTTGGTTTGCCAGATTTTACCTTTCGGTAAAGTTTTTCGAATTGACTTCTCTAGTTCTTTTGGTCTTTCTCGGTGTTTGATTGCTGGATCTTCTTCTGAGCTCTGGAAGTGGGATAGGAGGTTAGGTCATTTGAGTTTTGATCTGCTAGTCAGGTTAAGCTCTATGGACCTCATCCGAGGATTGCCCAAGCTTAAAATGGAGAAACATCTAGTGTGTCATCCCTATCGTCATAGGAAAATGGTTGCCGCATCCCACTCACCTGTGACTCAGGTGATGACTTTGTATCCAGGCGAGCTTTTACATTTGGATACTGTTGGTCCAGCTCGGGTACGTTCAGTCGGTGGGAAGTGGTACGCGCTTGTCATTGTTGATGACTTTTCTAGATTCTCGTGGGTTTTCTTTTTGGAGTCTAAGGATGAAATGTTTCAGTTTGTTCATGACCTGATTTTGAAGCTAAAGAATGAGAACAATGGTTGGATGCGAGCAATTCACTCCGATAACGGCTCTGAGTTCAAGAACTCTCAGGTCGTCAGCTTCTGTAGTGATCAGGGTCTGGACCATCAGTTTTCTTCTCCTTATACTCCCCCACAGAATGGCATTGTGGAACGAAAGAACCGCACGCTAGTCGAGATGGCCAGGACGATGCTCGATGAGCACAGGACTCCTAGGCATTTTTGGGCTAAAGCCATGAACACGACTTGCTATCTAGCCAACCACATTTTTCTTCGAGCTTACTTAGGTAAGACTTCATATGAGTTGTGGTTTGGCAGACAGTCCAAGGTGAGGCACTTGCGAGCATTTGGCTGCAAGTGCTTTGTGCTCAAGAAGGGAGGGCATTTGGACAAATTTGAGTCTCGTTGCTGGGACGGTGTTTTTCTTGGTTACTCTTTGCATTCTCGAAGCTTCCGTGTTTGGAACCTCGACTCCCAGCAGCTTGTCGAGACTTGCGAAGTTTCATTTGACGAGTCCTTGCCTTCTTTAACTCCTTCTTTTGAGCTTTCTAGGGATGATGAGCTCGGAGAGTCCATCTTCGAGGAAGATGAGGATACTCCAGCTGCTGATGAGGGTGGGCCTTCTACACCCCCGGCAGAGCCCACACCTTCTGAGACTTCGACTGAGGATGAGGGCGGACCTCTGATCACTTCTTCCACTTCGATCGAGCCCCCTCAGTCGAGTCCAGAGGTGCCAGCTACTGACTCCAGTGAGGTGACTTCAAATCACTAGGGAACCCGAGCAGTTCAGCGTGATCACCCCTCAGAGCTCATCATCGGTGATTTGACTGAAAGAACTCTGCGTTCGTCTACCTCTCTTGTTGTGTTTGCTGAATCTGCTTTTGTTGCATCTTTTGAGCCCAGAGACGTTTCTCATGCTCTTTCTGATTCTAATTGGATTAATGTTATGCAAGAAGAGCTTGAGAATTTTGTCCGTAATCGGGTTTGGACACTAGTTGAGCCGCCACCAGGATGCAACCCCATAGGCACCAAGTGGGTGTTCAAGAATAAACAAGGTGAAGATGGGGTTGTGGTGCGCAACAAAGCTCGATTAGTTGCCCAGGGTTTTTGCCAGAAAGAGGGTATTGATTTTGAAGAAACTTTCGCCCCTGTTGCCCGTCTTGTGTCCATTGGCATTCTCTTAGCTTTTGCCGCTTCGAAGGGTTTTAAGCTTTTTCAAATGGACGTTAAGAGTGCTTTTCTAAACGGGTTCATAGAGGAGGAAGTTTATGTTAGGCAGCCCCCCGGTTTTGTGAACCCTAAGTTTCCTCGACATGTTTTTAAATTACAGAAAGCTTTATACGGGTTGAAGCAAGCCCCCAGGGCTTGGTATGACCGGTTAAAGCAATTTTTGTTGGGGAAGGGCTTTGTGATGGGTTCTATGGATAAAACTCTTTTCTTGCTCAAAGATGCTTCAGACTTCTTAGTCGCTCACATTTATGTGGACGATATTATTTTTGGCGGTACTACTAATGATCTTGTGTCCAAGTTTTCTGAGCAGATGCACAGTGAGTTTGAGATGAGCCTCATGGGTGAGCTGAAGTATTTCTTAGGGCTCCAGATCAAGCAGACCAAGGACGACACCTTCATCCACCAAGGTAAGTACACTCGTGACATGCTTAAGAAATTTGACTTTGGTGGAGAGTTGAAGCCGCAGATGACCCCGATGGGCACATCTGGGGGTCTGGACAAGGACGAGAGCGGCGTCAAGGTCAACGAGAGGGAGTTTCGAGGGATGATTGGTTCGCTATTGTAATTAACGGCGACAAGACCAGACATTCAGTTCGCCGTGGGACTTTGCGCGTGTTTTCAGTCTTCACCACACGCGTTTCATCGGCAGGCTGTCAAGCGCATCTTCAGGTATCTCACTTATGCGCCTAATCTCGGTCTTTACTATTCAGCATCATCATCTCTTGATTTATCTGGCTTTTCGGATGCCGACTTTGGTGGGTGCCGGTTGGATCGCAAGTCGACTTCCGGTACTTGCCAGTTTCTTGGTTCTTCTTTTGTCTCTTGGTCTTCTCGAAAGCAATCTGGAGTTGCTCTTTCGACCACTGAGGCTGAGTATGTAGCTGCTGCTAGCTACTGCTCACAGTTGGTTTGGATGATTTCCACTCTGCGAGATTTTTGGTTATTCTTTCCTACCAGGATTCCATTGTTTTGTGACAGCACCAGTGCTATTAGTGTAGGGAAAAACCCTTGTCTCCATTCAAAAACCAAACACAATGATGTGCGCTTTCATTTTCTACGGGATCAATATGAGAAAGGTGTCATTGACCTTGTTCATGTTGATACCCATCATAAGTTGGCTGACATTTTCACCAAACCCCTAGATCAGTCTACCTTTGAGCGTTTACGAGGGGATTTGGGTGTTGTGTATCCTTTCTAGGATATTTTGCGTCAGTTTTCTTTCTTCTTTACTCTTTTCTTGAGTCTTTTTGTGTGTATTCATATCTTGCGTATTCACATATCACACCTTAGAGTTGCTTCTGTTATATGATTGAACTGTTTTACTTATCCTAGCTGGTACATGCTTTTGATTACTTGTCAATGATCATGCTTTGTTTCAGTTCGCTTGATATGTCTGATATCTGTCATATGCATGGTTTTTATGCTTTAAACTTGAAAACATGATCACCATTGCTTCTGGTAACTAGCATGCGTAGGCTGAATGTTCTTGCTATCTGATTACATGCCTTGTAGCTAGTTCCTGACTTAGATGCAAATATGGAACTTGTACATCTTTCTGCTTTAAAAAATGGAAATGTGCGTTAAAAAATGATGAAAAATCAAGAAACATGAAAATTCCATGCCTTTTTATGCATAACTTGAAAACATCCAGGTGGGTTTGCTTTGTCGCATTACGTTGTTCTTGACTGCGTACCATAGCACTTTGGTATGAACTAGGACAGTGTAGTGTATGCCAAGACCAAATGTCTTAAGCTTTTGATGGTCTAGTTCTGGCCTAGGCTTGACTTGGTCGGTCAGCATAAGGTTTGACATGCAAATAACCCCTGGCAAAAATGAAAAAGGAAAGAGAACAAGCCTGAAAAATGAAATGATAACAAGTTTGCTGAAGCACTTTGTTTTGGATAAGGCTTATCTTGGTAGATATCAGTTAGCTTCTACATCTCATGCTTTACCTTGCCAGTTAACTGGAAAATGTGGTGATGCTTTTGTTTGCAAAAATTGAAAATGCGTGCTAATGACTTTCGTTAGATATCATCTGTTGCACTGATCATGCCATGTATCTTAGATAGTATGTCTTTTGCTGTATCTGTTAGATGTTGTAATTGCAGTCCATCATATCTGAGAAGCATGTGTTATTCACTCCACCCGCGCTCCAGTTACATTCATTGCATATTTTGAGGGGGAGTTACATTTCAGGGGGAGTCTGTGTCTCTTTTGAGTGCTTGATGAGTTCACTTGTCAACAAGGGGGAGAAATCTTGGAATGTGAGTTTAAGGGGGAGTTTTTGTCCCTTGTTGATGATTCTGAGATTGCACTCGTTTTGAGATTTTACATTTGGTTAACCATAATGACCGCTTCTTGCTTTTGTTCGTTTTTGGTCATTAAGGTTAAACGTTTACTTTATTTTTCTTCTTCTTTGTTTTTCTTGTGTTTTGTTCTAATGTTTCCACAGTTGTTCACAGGTACTGAAGAGCTGAAGAAGTGAAGTGTTGACAATGCACTCATCAAGAGGGAGATTGAGGAGCCATGCTGAATAGCGTGGGCCTCATGGCTCCAGATGTGATGAGTCATTGTCAGCGATAGTCAAAGAGGACTGAGAAGAGTGAAGATCTACTGTTTCATGGGCCGCGTGAGACTCAGGTACACGGGCAGCGAGCGACTGTCGGGCTGAGAGATGCTCAAAGTCTTCTGGTTTGTCAAAAACTACTAGCTATGGAGACAACACTAATTGAGCAATCGTATCGGCCTATTCTGTGTCATCTTCTGAGATGGCCCGATATTCGGTGGGGAGGAAGAAGACCATGTTTACCCCCGCATCTTTCTTATCCTCGTGATTGGCCTTGTCTTTTACCCACCATTTGCTTTTGATCCTTCGAGGCCGATATGTTTCTTCATCACACCTTTGTGTCTTCAATTGTCATTGCTGCAGACGTTGCACCCTTATCTTCTGATTCCTCATGAATATATCGCTAGGGCACCATCGTAGCTTCTCTAGTGCGGCACTGCCATCGGTCGGTTGGCCGATTTCCTTAGAGTTGACAGGGCCGAGCCTTTCGAGCACTAATACCTTCGGTGATGACAACCTTTGGTGAACGGCTTCTTGATCATGCAGCCTTGGCTTGATGTTATATGGCCAATGACCGTCTTATGTTGTATCCTTGGCGTCGCACCCCGGACAGTCATCCATTGACGACAGACGTAGCCCTTCATTCCAGTAAAGCCTAAGGAACTCATGATTCTAATGAGTATTGAAACATGAGTAACAGTGGTTGTCTTCGCTATTCATTCTCTCCTTTGACTTTCTTTGGTACTTCTTGATAGAGAAGTAATGATGTTGCTGGTTCACCTTCTCTTCTTTGTATGCCGATCGTCAGCATGGTATGTGTGCACCATGTTGACTATGAATGGATGACCATCGATGTTCATCGGATTTTCCCATCATCAAACGTGATTTGGCTCTTCTCCACGGCCAATTTGATCTGCTGCCTGAACACCTTGCACTCATTAGTGTGATGCGATGAGGAATCGTGCCACTTACAATATTTCCTCTTCTTCAGCTCATCGGCAGGTGGTATCACATGGCCATGTGACAAGTGAAACTTCTTCTCCAAATCTGCCCATCCTCTGATGGAATCCACCAGTAGTGAGGCAAACCACACGAAAGACAATCCTGATAAGGAGAGCAGGAAAAATCATACCCTCAACGCTTCGTCGGCTGATGCCTCTCCACACTGGGTGAGGAAATGGCTGATGTGCTCGATCATGAAGACCGAGTCTTGTTCTAAGAACTTGGTGAAGTCGAGTACCTTGTATCGGCATGGTAGCGGTACTCGGTCAAACCATTTTTGATATGGTGGCTGATACAAGTATGTCCGCTCTTTGGGCTTCAGTCCAAATTTATCTCTGATAACTTATTTGATCCGATTCACCCAGTCATCTTCTTGCTACCCTGGTGTTGGGTACCAGTCAGGCATTGGGGCCTGCTGATATTGTTGTGGTCGGACAACATTGTATTTATATTGCCCTTTGTCACCATAGGGCTGTGCTCTGAAGTACATAGTCCTGTGGTATCCCTAGGAAATGTCATCGGGCATCTAAGGAGCCATGTTGAGGATCATGAGACTCATGGCTTCAGAAGTGATGAGTGATTGTCAACATAAGCCAACGAGAAGAGAGAGATGAGATGAAGAGGAGATGAGACATGTCATGTCTTGGGCCGCATGTGACTTAAGTACACGGGCGACGACTGACTGCCAGGAAGACGGGTCGTGGAGTCGGGCCAGCCCAATCCGGGTAGATGGGCCAAGAATGATAGGGGATCCGCTTGTCTGTCGATCGGGTTTGACTCAGGTAAATGGGCTACGAGCGATTGATGGGCTGAGGGAGACGCGGAATCGGGCTAGCCCAATCCGGGTACCCGGTGCGAAGACAGCGAACACTTTGTCAGTTTCGGCGTAAAACTGACGTATTTATCCAGACCGTTCACCGGGGATCTGACGGTCCTAAAGAGAAGTCATAGATGCTACGAAAGCTCCACATCAGGACAAGTTACCTTTAGTTGAGATTTTATAATTTTTTTCTTTTAGGCCCATAGTCTGTGTTAGTCATGTCTATAAAAACCTAAGGGCATTTTAGTATTTTCTAGTTTATTTTTGGGTCTGTAAAAACCCTAAGGGTATATTTGGTTTTTCCTAATTTATTGGGTGGCCTATAATTAGGGCCTATATCCGCTAGTGTTTCTCAACTCAAATATTGCAAGTCAGAGTTCTACACAAAAAAGGGGGTTTCCATGTTCTTTTATTTAGCGTCGCCAGCGATTTTTTCTTCTGGTCGATAGCTGCCGCCATTTCCTATTTAGTGCGCTAGAGATCAACCTCATCTCCCGTTTCTCCGAAAAACCAATTGCTGGTTTTCTCGAGGAGCTCTCTGGCCGGTGGTTTTCTTCTAGGATCGCATGGAGCCATGGAGGCGTCACGTGGCTTTGGCGGAAGCGCTCACGACATTGTGCGGTGGAAGCGGCGCAGTAGGCAAGCAGGCACTTTCGCAAAGCGAGGCGCCAGGGGCCACGACGTGTGGGGTCACAAGGAGTTCAAGGCGCAGTTAGCTGTTTTTCAGAGAAAGTGCACAATAAAGAAGTAGAAGTAATTTCTTGATTCTCGTGTTGTGCAGTATTTTTTCCTCAATACTTTCTGCTGATTTAAATTAATGCAAACACTTTATTTATCAGATTGCACTTTGAATATTCATTGATATATTTGAGAGCAGTACTTATTTTCTGTATTTATTTTGTCTAATTAAATGTGTTAAATATTGTGCTTATCTCATATCTGTTGGATTGACTGTGAATTGAGAATGTTTTCTTTGTACTTGATGAAATCTCTGAGTTCTGCTGAAATGTTTTGAGACATACCATCTGAACTGCTAGTAGCTTGTTAATTTGCCTTTAAGCACTTTGGTGGTGTCTTTTCTATTAGGACACCAGTCATTTTTAGGATGGATTAATTTTAGTGCTTATGATCTCTCCGACTGTCGCATCACATCATATTTGATAGGGGAGTGATAGCATTATCTTCATCTGTGTTTTGGCCAGAGTTTTTGGTTATCTATTGAGGTGTGTTGGGTGTTGGGAGAAGGCCATTTATTCGAAAGAATTTTTTTGAGGCGCCCATTCACCCCCATCTGGTCACTACTGTTGGTCCTACAAGTGATATCAGAGTGAGGTTAAGGTTTTTCCATACGTTAACCAGTTCTAACGCAAGGTAGTAACATGACTTCTTTTGTCAAGGTTCCGTCCCTTGAGGTCTTTGGCTACAACTATTGCAAGACTAGCATGCTATCCTAACTATTGAGACAGAGCTAAGGGATATGGGACATGTGTGTTCATGCCACATCCATTGTGCTTCCGGGTACAGAGTGTACTACCCCTGAGATAGTCGCTCTGCATGACCTGAACAACAAGGAAGTGAACATACTGTTTTTTGGTTTAGGTCCCAGTGAGTTTGAACATGTTAGCCATCTCAACACTGCTCGAGAAATCTAGGCTACCCTCCAGGCACACCATGAGGGGACAGCTCATGTCAAGGCTAGGCTCTATTAGACCTACTGGTGAGAGTACAAAAATTTCTCATAGAAGCCGGGTGAGACTATCGAGGCTTTGTTTGGTCGCTTTAAGTCGATCATTAATAAGATTTGGGCCAACAAGGCTGATTGAGATCAGCTGGTCTCAGATCATGAACAGGCGCTCAAGGTTCTTCATACCTTGGACTCTAAGATCTAGGAGATCAAGGTATCATCCATTATTGAGAGTTCTTCTTATGATACCTTGACTGTTGCAGAGCTTTATAGTAAGCTCAAGGCCTCGGAGGTTGATATCTAGTTGAGATCAAATCTCACTGGTTCTGGCTCAAAAACCTGGCCCTTGCGACACCTTCCACTGATTCTACTGAGGTTGATATCTAGTTGTGCTTTCTCCTCTTTGATGTCTCTCACTGAGGACCAATTGGATTTGCTAGGAGATGATGACTTGTGTCTTTTCAATAGTCGGGTTCATCGTGTCTATTACAAGAGGATGTTCAAATGACATGGAACAAAACATGGCTGCTTTGAGTGTGGTGATCCAGGTCATTTCATCGTCGATTGCCCCCAAGTGGAACACACACAAGAAGGGCATCGGCGGGGGCTCCTACGACTTCAACAGGAACGATAGCTCCACCTTCACCAAGGGAAAGCCCAAAATGAAGTTCTTTCATAAGGCCCTGAAGGACTACCGGTGCGAGAACAAGAAGAGAGACAAGGCCTTCTATGCCAAGATGGAGAGAAGCTACTCCAAGTGATCATCTTCTTCTTCCTCTTCATCAAGCTCAAGCGATGAGTAGATCGTGATAAAGAAGGGGAAGGACAAAGATGATTCGGTGGGCCTATGCTTCATGGGCTTTAGGGACAAGCCAAAGACTCGCTCGCACCACAACTGAAGATTCCACAAGAGCATCTACTCAATGGCTCTTGGGGATAAAGAAGATAAGAGCTCCTCCCACAACTCCAACGACGACGATGAGAATGTATCTTCCTATGAGCATGAAGTCATCGAAATACTTGAAGGGAACTGTCAGGAGTTGAAATATTGGGAGAAACTGCTTAGAGGGGCTAAGAAGAGGATAAATGAGCTTGACAGTGAACTTGCTATGGCAAATAGCAATATTAAGAGTCTATCTTCTTTCCCTTTCTTGGGTGAGAGCAGTGAGTGCCCCAACTACGAGGTGTTGATGTGTGACCTAACTACTTTGAAGTCCAGGTACACAGAGAAGGTTGTTGAGAGAGACGCTTTAGCCACTGAGCTTGAAATCCCTTAGCTGGAGCTAAAAGATGCTCATGCCACTGCCGTCGTGCCCTATAGAGACTACCCATTCCATTTAGTTATTTTTGCTGAGCTGAGAGCCAAGAGTGATGAGAAGTCAAGCAAGCTAGAGAGAGTTTGTGCTGAGTTAGAGCAGACTAAGCTTGAGCTTGAGTCATTATCAGTTCCACCCACTATTTGTGAGAATTTCTTGTCTCTAAGGTTGGAGCTGATCAAGCTGAAAGCTGAGAAGTCTATTTAGGTTGATAAAGAGTGTGAGATCTACTTGTCTCAGGTGGAGGTGCTAGCTTCCTTGAGAGAGGATTTAGCTGATGCTCAAAATGAGAACTGTTACCTCCGTCAGATCCTAAGTTGGGTGAGTGCTAGAGAGCCTCATCTTGTCATGATGATCTAGCAGTTAAAGAGGCGGGATGGGTTTGGAGTAGGTTACACCTACACTAAGGCGGACTTTGAGAGTGCCCTGAGTCATGTAGTTGAGTGTAGTAAGATTACTCCAAAGCATAGATATCCCAAGACTCACTCCTGTTGGGGGAAAATATCTCATCTTCGGGGTTATTGCCGAAGCAACATAAAGGCAGTTAGCTGGTTCGAAGGTTCCCCGAAGATCATCTTCGAAGATACTCGGAATCAAGTTCGAAGTATGAAGATAGGCATTGGTTCGGAGTACATCTTCGAACTAAAGCCCTCCAAGATCTTTTCTGCCAGCTAGGATGGAAGACTTATCTTCTTTATCATTAGATTAGTCTTTTACCATTTTAGCCCTATTAAGGGAACCGAATAGTTTCCACTATGACGGTTGTAATAGAGGGGTAAATAGGTCTTTTCCTTAATGTTTGGGCCTATAAATACCCCCCATTTCACCCTGTAATAGGGACCAAATACAAGTTATTCAATACACACTTTCGAACTATTCTAAGTTATTATCCTTTCGGAGGCTTAGAACAGTTTGCTTCACAAACACTTCGTTTGTTAGTTTCTTTTCTACAGAAACCTGTTAGCGTAATCTTTTACGCCAACAGTTGGCGCCGTCCGTGGGGAACCTAGTCTGAAAAACTTCGTTCTCTACCAACTTCTTACATCATGCCTCCTAAGCGGAGTGCACCTCGCAATCCCACTCGGAGGTCCTCTCGGATCTCCGGAGAGATACCCTTCGACACAGTTGAAGTCGGAGGGTCTTCGGCTTTCCCTCCGCAAACTCCGGAAGGGGCTTCTATCAATCGAACATATGAAGCCTCTCCACCAACCCCTTCCATACTCCGACAGCCCGGAGTCACTTCTCCACCTTCCATCCCGATTCGAACTGATCCTATCAGTTCTCAAGACCCGGAAGGTCCTTCCGGAGGAGATGAAGATAACCTTGGGGATATGGCCACTCAAATGGCCAACCTTCAAGCTGAGGTAGCAAGGTGGCGACAAGAAGCTGCGAACAGGCTTCGCTCTCAAGCCACCCCAACTATCCCAGAAGTGCCCGAAGACGACGATCTTGGTTATCCTGAAGCCCCGGAGAATGCCTCTTACGACAATGAATCTCCATTGCATCCTGAGCTGCAGAAGGTTCGCTTTGATCCAAAGTTTAAAACTTCGAAGCTCTGTAAGTATGCCGGAGATGAAGATCCCGGAGAGTTCGTTCGTTCTTATGCCCTAGCGATTGAGGCTAGCGGAGGAGTTAGAGACACTATGGCGAAGTGCTTCCCGTTAGCTCTTCAAGGAGTGGCATTGAGATGGTTCTGGTCTTTGAAACCAGGGTCAATCAATTCATGGTCACAGTTGAAGAGGAAGTTTATAAGTAACTTTCAGGGCACCTTCGTGCCTCCTATGTCAACAGGAAGCCTTTTCCAGGTGAAACAGCTCCCCGGAGAAACATTGAGGCAGTACTTTAAGCGCTTCGCTCATACGAAGTCGCAAATTCGGGGGCTGTCCACATCTTCAGTGGTTGATGCGGCTCGGGAAGGCGTCAGTCATCAAGGCCTTCTGGATAAACTGCGTCGGAAGAGCATCTCCTCAGTCTCACAGTTGATGTCATACTTCGAGGAGTATGCGAGGTCAGAAGAGGGTTGGCTTCGGAGGACTGCTGCTACTTCGACTGTATTGCAAGAAGTCAAAGCAGAAGTGAAGACTTCGGCACAGCCGCAGGAACCAGTCTTCGAAGTGCAACATGATCGGAGAAGAGGGCAAAAGCACCCTCGCTCTGAAGTTTTGAATATTGCACCAAGAGCTCCACAGTCTACGGGGAACAAGGCCAGCGGCTGGAGGCCGCCAGGGAAAACGGCTGGCAAAGGCCAGACCCTTTTTTGCTGTATTCATGGAGAAAATCGAAGCCATGCAACTGACACTTGCAAAGCTATCCTTACCCTAAGGGGAGAGTACTTGGAGAGAACTTCGGGTCGAGGCAGTACCGACCGAAGTCCAGCAGCAGCGCGCCCAGACCCGGTCCAGGCTGTGGCGCGGATAGAAAATTTTGATGCTGCAAGGCACCCTCCGGTGGCCAATGTTATGCCACCTCCGAAGCAAGAGGAAGGGCAAGATAGAGAAAAAGAGTAGTTCTCCCTATCTCCGGAGGAGGTACCCTCGGAAGCATGTCCAAGAGACAGCGAAGAGAGTACGTTCGGGAAGTAGGTCATATTGGGACTTCGTCATCTGCAGCTGCAATGCTGGAGTGGTCTCATGTTCCGATATCTTTCTCTGCAGAGGATGCAGCTGGTATTAAGTTCCCGCACGCAGATCCATTGGTTATCACTGCTGATATTGCAGGGACTGAAGTCCGAAGGGTGCTAATTGACGGAGGTAGTTCGGCAGATATCATTTTTGTGCAAGCCTTCGATCAATTATGCATTTCCAGGAAGCATCTCCTTCCAGCGGCTCGTCCTCTACAAGGCTTCGTAGGACCTTCGCTTGATGCACTTGGTCAGATAGGCCTCGAAGTTACCTTCGGAGAAGGTTTATTAGCCCGAACTGAAGAAGTTATCTTTGATGTGATAGATGCCCCGTATGCTTATAATGTCATCTTCGGACGGGGCATGTTGAATCAGTTCGGAGCTGTGGCGCATCACAACTACTTGTGCATGAAGATGCCCACACAAGCAGGAGTCCTAACAATCTTCGGAGATCAAGCCATTGCTAGGAGGGTCACGGTCCCCCTCTTGATCCGAGGCAAGTAAACAGTGTGCAGGATAATGAAGAAATTTTTTCAGCCTCCTCCGAAGATTCGAAGAAGTCTTTTCTGAGACCAAGTCCCGAAGGAGAGATTGCAATGAAGGTCATTGTTAAATATGGTAAAGAGTACACTTTTCAATTTGGTAAAGATTTACCTCCTGAAGTTGCAACCTCCTTGGAAAAGGTAGTGGAAGAAAATTTGGATGTCTTCGCTTGGTCTGACGAAGATATCACCGGAGTCGATCGGGATATCATTGAACACAATTTACTTGTAAACCCAAAGGCCTGGCCTATTCGACAAGGACTCCGGAAGATGTTCGCAGAGAGAGCTGCTCTAGCTAAGGACGAAGTTGAAAAACTGTTGAAGGCTGGGATTATCAGAGAAGTGGCTCACACAGAATGGTTAGCCAACCCAGTCTTCGTCAGGAAGAAGTCTTCCGGGAAGTGGCGCATGTGCATTGATTTCACATCCTTGAATAAAGCATGCCCACGTGACCCCTACCCCATGCCCCGAATTGATCAACTGGTTGACTCCACCGCAGGTTCGGAGTTATTAAGCTTCCTTGACGCGTATTCTGGTTATCATCAAATATGGTTGAAGCGCGAAGATGAAATCAAGACAAGCTTTGTAACTCCTTCGGGAGTCTTTTGTTATGTAAGAATGCCCTTCGGCCTAAGAAATGTCGGGGCTACTTTTTCAAGATTAGTTGCTAAGGCTCTAGGTCATCAACTAGGTCGTAATGTAGAGGCCTATATGGATGATATTGTAATAAAGAGTGCCTTAAAGCACCAACATAGCCTAGACTTAGCAGAAACATTCAATAGCCTTCGGGCACGTGGGATCCGTCTTAACCCCAAAAAATGTATATTCGGAGCTAAGGCTGGAAAATTGTTAGGGTATTTAGTTTCAAGCAGGGGAATTGAAGCTAGCCCTACTCAAATAACTGCGCTGCAGAAGATGGCTCCTCCGGAGAATTTAAAGCAAGTGCAAAAGCTGACTGGACGTCTAGCCGCACTTAGCAGGTTTCTATCAAGGTCTGCAGAGAGGAGCTTGCCAATATTCAAAGCTTTGAAAGGGTCCGAAGATTTTGCATGGACACCGGAGTGTCAGAGAAGCTTCGAAGATATTAAAGATTATCTCAGTAATCTTGCTACACTTACGGTGCCTATTGCGGACGAAACCCTACTCCTGTATCTTGCAGCTACAGGTTCAGCTGTCAGCGCAGTCCTTGTCAGAGAAGTGAATTTCAATGGGAAGTTGGTCCAAAATCCTGTCTATTTTGTATCCGAAGCATTGTCAGGAGCGAAGACAAGATACTCCGAACTTGAGAAGTTCGTTTATGCTCTGATAATGGCTTCGAGGAAGCTAAGGCATTATTTTTTTGTCTCACAATGTAATTGTACCAACTTCGTATCCCTTAGGAGATATGCTCCGAAGCAAAGATTCCACTGGAAGGATTGGAAAGTGGGCAGTCGAGCTAGCACCCTTCGGCATATCTTTCTTGGCAAGGACAGCTATCAAATCCCAAGTCCTAGCAGACTTCGTAGCAGAGTGGACTCCACCTGCGAATTTGACTCCGGAGAAATCAAATGACGGAGTTTGGATTGTTTACTCCGATGGGGCTTTCCAAGCATCCGGAGCAGGCATTGGGGTAGTGTTGATTTCACCGTCAGGGCAAAGAGCAATGTACTCCGCAAGACTCAACTTTAAGTCTACCAATAATATAGCGGAGTACGAAGGGATTTTATTGGGACTCCGGAAAGCACGTGCTCTAGGGGCTACAAGAATAATTATAAAGACAGATTCTCAGATAGTAGCAGGGCACGTAGACAAAAGTTTTCAAGTTCGACATCCACAGCTTGCAAAGTACTTAGAAGAAATCCGCAAAATCGAAGCACACTTCAAGGGTATTTCCATTCGGAGTATACCAAGAGCTAAAAACGTGCAAGCGGACATTTTAGCGAAGGCTGCAGCCGGAGCTGTGGATGTGCCTGAAGAAGCTTTCTATGAGGAGCTCAATATACCTTCGGTGCCACAAATTGCCTCTGCGGAGATTCTTTGCATTCCTAGTGCAGATTGGAAAGATTCGATCATAGAACTCTTGCAAGGAGGAACAAATTTGCCCGAAGAGCCCCAGTTGTCAAGATTAAAGCTCAGAGCAAGAAACTATCAGTTAATCAACGGTATATTATACAAGGCCGGAGTATGTTCCCCTCTACTCCGATGTATATCTCAAGCCGAAGGCCAAGAAATTCTTCGAGAAATTCACGAAGGCCTTTGTGGAAGCCATTTAGCCCCTAGAGCTCTGGCAGGAAAAACACTTCGCCAGGGGCTTTATTGGCCCACAATAACAGTTGATGCGGAGAGCTTGGTCCGCACTTGTCAAGGATGCCAGTGGATGGGTCGACGGAGTCATCGCCCACCAACAGCTCTTCAAGTCATTGCTCCAGTATGGCCCATGGCCAGATGGGGTATGGATCTAATTGGTCCCTTTCCGTTAGCAAAGGGAAATTTGAAGTTCGCAGTGGTAGCTATTGAATATTTTTCTAAGTGGGTGGAAGCAGGGCCCTTAACAGCTATCACTTCGAATAATGTACAAAAATTCTTCTGGAAGAACATTATTTGCCGGTTCGGAGTTCCTAGATACCTCACAGTTGACAATGGAACACAGTTCGACGCAGAACCCTTCAGGAAGTTTTGCGAAGACCTAGGCATTCAGCTTTGTTTTGCTGCAGTGAGGCATCCTCAGTCAAATGGAGCCGTAGAGCGAGCCAATGGAAATATTTTATCAGGGCTAAATCGAAGAATAGTAGGATTAGCAAAGGGACTGTGGACCGAAGAGCTTCCGAAGATTCTATGGTCCATTCGGACTACGCAAACAAGGTCCACAGGTTTTACTCCGTTCAGACTACTATTCGAAGATGAAGCGATGACTCCAACGGAGCTCAAAGGGGGATCATTTCGCAGCACCGAACCGGACATTGAAGAAGAAAGACAAGCTTCGTTAGATTTGTTAGAAGAAACAAGACTTCAGGCTGTAGCTAATTTATCAAAGTATCATCAGCAGACGAAGACTTGGTATGACCCGAAGGTTAAACTCAACGAGTTAAGGCCGGGTCATCTTGTTCTACGAAGCATTATAGCACCAGGGAAGTTAGGCAATAAATGGGAAGGTCTATATCTAATTGTCCGCTCAGGGCGTCCTGGTTCATTTAAATTAGCTAATTTAGAAGGTGAAGAGTTAGCACATACTTGGCATGCGGAGCACCTAAAGCGATACTTCGCATAAGGGCTCCTTGTAATTCGCTTGTAATCACCTCTAAATTAATAAAGCATATGACCCTGATAGTTGCCTTCCCCTCATAGACTTCCAGCTTCCGAGTGGACGCACTGGAACCGCGGGGTCGACCGAGAGGGAAGTGTCGTTAAGCTGGGTTGTATTTTCGGACTTCGAACCCATAAAGTTCGAAGCATCCGACGTGGGGGCTGACATAATCCGGAGCCCAGGCCACTGGCTTGTAGGCATCCGTAAAAGAGCCCAAAACCACACTCTACGGAGTCCAAGCCATTGGCTGGTAGACTTCTGTAAAAAGAGCCGAAGGTGGCCAAAATCTACGGAGTCCAAGCTGCAGCTTGCAGACTTCCGTAAAAAGAGCCGAAGGTGGCCAAAATCTGCGAAGTCCAAGCCATTGGCTGGTAGACTTCTGCAAAAACAAAGCCCAAGGTGGCTAAATTATACGGAGTCCAAGCCATTGGCTGGTAGACATTCGTAAAAAGAGTCCAAAGAGACCATTGCAAACTCCAAACCATTGGTTCGTCAGAGATCGCAAAGACAAGCCGAAGGTGGCTAAAGCAAAACAGCATTTAAGCCATGAGCTTCGAATGTCTGTTAACATAGTCCAAAGTGACAAATTTTTTTTAAGACACTAAAGTGTCCTGAAATTTATCTCAAGTGATTTCTTTCATAAAACAAAGGTACTAAGCTACCATTCTTCCGACTGCAAAAAGTCGAAGACATTTCATAAGATTTCAAAAGATCTTTAAATGGCAGAGGGGCTCCGAACCCCCAAAAAATTGTACTTCGAAGTTTTTTCTTTGCGCATAACCATCTTTGAATACATTTCGAAGTTGCTTATACCCAAAGAGGGGCTGGTAAATATGGAGACAATTTTAAATCGGCATTCATTATTGAAATAAATGTGTTTACAGATTACACTATGAAAAATTGGTATCTATACCAAGAAGGAATCGGAGACCTCTTCGGTCCCGAGAGCTAGGGGTGGAACGACTAGTTCCAACATCAGAAGTTCTAAGAACTTTACATTTAACTCTCTTCCTCCCCTTCGAAGCTCTAAAATCCTTCTGCTCTTGTTGAAGCTCGGCCCAAGTTCGAAGTCGCTTGGGGCTTCTTTCCCAGCTTCTAAGATCTTCAGATCTTTTATTTCGTGCTTCACCTTCGTCTTCAGACCAATTAGTGTCTTCAGAAGACGAGGTGTTTGCGTCAACTTCTTTATCTTCCTCTTTAATATAAGACAATACGTCTTTGATTACTTCGGGCGCAATTACGTCGGAGTCATCTCGAGGAATAAGAAATCGAGGACGCTTATAACTCTTTAGAAGTTCGAAGGTGTTCCACAATGAGCGAAGTTCGTTGTTAAGCTCTAACACTTCGATATCTTCCATAAGAGGCAAAGCCTAAAAATATGACAAACAAGACTTTCATTGATAAATGTTTACAAGCATGAGCTTTACATAATCAAAAAATCCTAAATAATTCCTAAACCTGCGGGTTCGGAGGAGGCTGACTGCTCGAAGCTTGGCTCCGAACTTGCTTCTGGCGTTGGCCTTCATCGATCCAAGCCTTGATCGTAGAACGACCTTCGGCTCTCCATGAAGTTTGAAAGGCTCGCCAGGCGGCAGTCACGCCTTCAGAAGGATTCAAAAGCCGCTCGTCGTCGAAGGTAATGGAGCCCTCTGCGCTCGGAGTGATTATTCGGCCCAAATCCTTGTAGTAACGAAGTAATCCGAGGGCAGACACTTGTCCGGAGAGTTCTCCATAACGCATGCCTGCCGTCTTCATTTGCTTCGCTGCTCCTTGGATCCTCTTTAACCGGCGCAGCAGAGTCACATTGTCATCCGAAGGAAGTGATCCAGTAGTACCGAAGTACTCCAGAACACCTAGCATTTGTTCGATGACCTCCGTAGCCACCTTCTCCGACTTGAGCTTTTCTTCAATTAGTGCATCCTTGCTCGAAGTCGTTTCTGCCAAAACTCCGGAAATCCTAGCATTCTCCGTAATTAGATCTTTCTTCTGGTTTAGGAGTTGGTTAGCTTCCTCTTGGAGCCTTACAAGTTCGGACCCAGCACTAGCATGCTCCAACCGCATCTTTTCAATTTCAGCCCGAAGCACAATTCTTTCTGCTTCGAACTCTTTATTAACAGCCTCCAAGCCCTGTCTGGCCCTACGCTCCGCCAAAATCACATTATCCATTTGAAGTACTCTATCTTCGGAGAAAGATAAGTTGCGTTTAAGAGCTTCATTTTCTTCCCGAAGCTGAGCAATTTCATTTTCGTTCGATAAAGCTGCAGCGCGGGCCAAGACCGCTTGCTAAGAAGAGAAAAAACTGAAGTAAGAAATGATTCATTTATAATTTGCTGCTGGTTCGAAGATGTACTTCGAACCCAATATAATTCGCTAAAAGATATTGGTTCGAAGATGCTCCGTACCTGGTAGGCTGCTCGTTCCAAAGCAACGTTGAGCTCTGAATTCTTCGCCCTGCTTAATTTTGCTACCAGCTCTGTCTCCCCGACTTCCCGACTCACTCGACCTAAAGGTTTGAGCAAATCCGAAGCCCTTTTCTTTGCTCCAAAAAAGGAGTTAAAAGAGGGAGCAGAGCCGAAGCCTCTTGGTCTTCCCTACTTGGCGAAGCTCCGGAGCGTTCTCCTGAGGTCCTTGGAAATTCTGAAGATGGCCCCCCCTCAGTTGATTCACTTTCATCTGTTGACTCTGATGAAGTTGATCCTTGAGTAGGGAGAGGCTCTATGTGTCTTTTACCCCTTCCAGGCCCCTGTTGAGTGACCTCCGGGTGCGGCTCCGAAGTTGTCGAAGGCCTTTGAATTGTGTCTTCGTGATGTACTTCTACAGCAGGAGGCTCTGCAAAAACAAAAATATTATACATTGTATAATTTTGCAGAAAACGATAAAGAATTATGCGAAATTTACCTTCAACATTCTGCGGGAGGTCGAGCACTGGACTGCTCGGAGGATCGAAGGTGAAGTCATCATCTGAATCCACAGTTAAATTTTCTGCTGTCGGAGTATCTCCGTGAGCAGTCCTCCTTTCCTCCACAACTGAAGTTGTAGGAACTTCAACTTCATCTTCGCCCATAGGAGCTTCGATTTGCTCTTCTTGAGTATCCGGAGCTCTCACTTCTTCAATGTTAGCTTGGGGCTCCGGCATACCTGCAGTATCTTCAATGTGAATATTTCGTTGAGCTGCATCTTCATCAATCAATCTCACTAATAATATACCTTCATCTTCTTTAGAACCAGAGATTGAGGTTCTTTAGCTCGAAGGCGCAGGATTCGAAGGTGCGAGATTTTTTGGCTTCCGAGCCACCTTCTTCACCGGAGTCCTTGCGGAGCTCGAAGCTCCGGCTTCAGCCATTCTTTTCTTGGGTCCTTTCTCTAGAGGCACCCAGTCCATCAGAGGGGGCGGAGTCAACTCCAACATTCCCCATACTCTGTTAAACCTTTCCCAACTCCCGACCAATTTAATTCACCATTCTTTTTCAGTCGGAGTTGGAGCACCCAAAATCTTCTCCGAAGCCCTTACAATTTGCTCTGAAGTAATAGGGGCTGAAGAAGCTAAAAAATAATTCAAGTTAGTCTTTTTTCGAAGTAAATATGTACAATGCATGTTGGTTTCGAAGTTACCTGCAGGGCTCGAAGTAAAGTTGATCTTGCGAAGACCGCCTTCCGAGTCATCCTCGAAGACGATAGGCCAGTTGGCCATCAGCGGAGGAATTTGCAGTCCGAGGAATTCTTCGGCTAAGTCCCGCATGCTTAACCTTCGGCTAATTTTCTGAAGCAGGTTAAGACGAGCTTCGAGCTGGCCTTCGTTGGGCTGCACTAAGGCTTCTTTCCGGAATTGAATTTCTTTAAGGGGCCCAGCCAGAGGACTGCTCGCTCCAACTTCGGCATAGAACCACCTCAGGACCCAATCAGTGTACCATCTAGCATTGATGGCCTTGGCAGGAAACTGAAGGGCATATTCGTCCCGAAGCCTAAAGTTGATAGAGCCGAAGGATACTACCACTTTTTCACCTCCGGAGCCTACGAAGGTCTTCGGCTGGCAAGTTGCTCTATGAAGTGCAGCGAAGATTTCTGCCCTCCCCTCACAACCTTCGGCTCTCAGCGCCCAATCGAAGATAGCTAACCTAGCTACTGCATTCGGAGATAATTGGGGGAGGGTTACATGAAACAGATCCAATACTTCCGCCAGGAAGTCTACAGCAGGAAGGCCCAAGCCAGCTTCGAAGAAAGCTTCGAATACTACTACTTCTCCGGGTCTTGGTGATGGAATCGATTCTTTGCCCGGCTTCCGAATCATAACTCCATTACTAATTTTTCCCCCCGCTGTGATTGCCAAAGACTCTCTCTTGCAGGTAGAAGGCCCCAACTCAAAAGATTGATCCAAATACTTGGTCGATCGCGGGCACAGACCTTGGTCATCGGCGATTTGGGGATTTCTCCCCCCTGCCGCCATGGATGTCGCCGCCGACATCGGAGGTGCCGCCGCCAACGCTGCCGCCGCTGCTGCTGCGGCCGCCTGCTGCCGAGCCAAGGCCGACGGAGGTGCAGATCCCTTAGTCTTCACCATCACGATCGCCGGATTGCTCTGAGGAAATGGAGGCTAGGGCTCAAGAACTCAAAGGGCTAAAAAGTTTTTGGTTACTAGAACGCGGTGAAAAGGTAACTGAGTAACTTCTAGGCCCTCTATTTATAGCCTAGATTTCACTTTCTTACCGTTAATCCATGTCGTTTCGCATTCCTGCCGTTACTTCTTTCACGAAATTAACGCCTGCTACAGTTTCCGTTGGAAACAGAAACTTAACGGTTATTTTCTCTAAGTCTAAAAGACTTTCGAACTTCTTGAGTCAGTTCTAAGATAGTTCGAAAAGTAATTACCTTAAGACTGATTCTAAGTTCATATCTTCGTGCATTTCGGAGATAAAATAAAAACCAATAACCCCTATGTTTGGTTATCTTTTCCTTCCGTATACTGCTCTCCTAACGTTACAGGTCAAACGGAGAAGCGTATTCGAGGGGCTACTGTTGGGGGAAAATATCTCATCTTCGGGGTTATTGCTGAAGCAACATAAAGGCAGTTAGCTGGTTCGATGGTTCCCCGAAGATCATCTTCGAAGATACCCGGAATCAAGTTCGAAGTATGAAGATAGGCATTGGTTCAGAGTACATCTTCGAACTAAAGCCCTCCAAGATCTTTTCTGCCAGCTAGGATGGAAGACTTATCTTCTTTATCATTAGATTAGTCTTTTACCATTTTAGCCCTATTAAGGGAACCGAATAGTTTCCACTATGACGGTTATAATAGAGGGGTAAATAGGTCTTTTCCTTAATGTTTGGGCCTATAAATACCCCCCATTTCACCCTGTAATAGGGACCGAATACAAGTTATTCAATACACACTTTCGAACTATTCTAAGTTATTATCCTTTCGGAGGCTTAGAACAGTTTGCTTCACAAACACTTCGTTTGTTAGTTTCTTTTCTACAGAAACCTATTAGCGTAATCTTTTACGCCAACAACTCCATTCAGTCTTTTTAGGCCAGTCAACCCAAGGATGGAGTGTTCCAAGAACAACCTAAATATCCACCCAAGAAGCCTATCTAGATTCCGAAGCCCAAGAATCTTCACACTTCTCTTGACTCTCTACCAGAACCCTCTTGTACCAAAGAGCCAACACCCAACACCACCAAGCCCAAGAAACCCAAGCCTTGACCACATCCCAAGAAGCCTACATATCATTGTGATTTCTGTAAGAGAGCAAGGCATCTTGTGGAGTTTTGCTACAGGAGGAAGTGGGTTAAGAGAGCAAAGAGAGCTCTAACTGGGCAGGTGGAGCAGTTCTACCAATAGGGTGGTAGACAAAGAGTCCCTCGATGTGGATAGAGGCTAGAGGCTAGGGATACATCGTGTAGGTGGTGGTAGAGGAGACGGCTTTCATGGCTGTGCTCTAGAGGATAGTTTTCGCTTCGGCAGAGCTCCATGTCATTCTAGATACGGCTTTGGACCTCATGGCCGTGACTTTAGGCAGTACAGAGGATCGCGCTTTGTGTCGCGCTTTAGTCTAGACTCTTATGATTCTTTCTACTTTCCTTGTTTTGAGCAGATGGCTCGACACTGGTTTAGCTCTTTTGCTAAACCTAGTGTCGGACCATTTTCTCCCCCTTATGACCACTAATTTTGCATGATCAAGGCATAGAGGACATATGGATCATGGATTTGGGATGTTCTCGCCACATGATGAGACATCGAAGATGGTTCTCTAGCCTCACTTCCCCGAGCTCCAAGGAATACATCATCGTCGGGTACAATGGTCAAGTCAAGGTACATGGTTTTGGCTCAATTAGGATTTCTGAGCATTTCTCCTTGAAGAATGTTGCTTTGTTTGGAAATTTAGGATTTAATTTGGTTTTTGTTTCACAACATCTTGATGAGGGCTTAGAGGTTCGTTTTAAGAAGGGCATGTCTTCTATTGTTGATTTTAGAGGATCTTTGGTTTGCTAGATCTTACCTTTTGGTAAGGTTTTTCGCAATGATTTCTCTAGTTATTTTGTCCTTCACGTTGTTTGATCGTTGGATCCTCCTCTGAGCTCTAGAGGTGGCATAGGAGGTTAGGCCATTTAGCTTTGATCTGCTAGTTAGATTGAGTTCTATGGACCTCATCTGAGGATTTACCAAGCTTAAGATGGTTGCCGCATCTCACACACCTGTGACTCAGGTGATGACTTCGTACCCAGGAGAGTTGTTACACATGGATACTATTGGTCTAGCTCGGTACGTTCAGTCGGTGGGAAGTGGTACGCGCTTGTGATAGTTGACGAATTTTCTAGATTCTCATGTATTTCCTTTTTGGAGTCTAAGGATGAGGCTCTTCAGTTTGTTCATGACCCGATCCTAAAGCTAAAGAATTAGAACAATGGTCGGATGTGAGCAATTCGCTCTGACAACGGTTCTGAGTTCAAGAATTCTCAATTCGTCAGCTTCTATAGTGATCAGGGTCTTGAGCACCAGTTTTCTGCCCCTTATACTCCCCCACAGAACGACATTGTGGAATGAAAGAACCGCATGCTAGTCGAGATGGCCAGGACGATGCTCTATGAGCATAGGACTCCTAGGCTCTTTTAGGCTGAAGCTAGGAACAAAGTTTGCTATCTATATAACCACTTTTTTCTTAGAGCTTACCTAGGTAAGACATCATATGAGTTGCGGTTTGGTAGATAGCCCAAGGTGAACCACTTGCGAGTGTTTGGCTGCAAGTGCTTTGTGCTCGAGAAGGGAGGGCATTTGGACAAGTTTGATTCTCGTTGCTGGGATGGAGTCTTAATTAGTTATGCTTTGCATTCTCGAGGCTTCTGTGTTTGGAACCTCGACTCCTAGCAGCTTGTCGAGACGTGTGAGGTTTCTTTTGATGAGTCCATGCCTTCGCTTGCTCCTTCTTTTGAGATTTCTGGTGATGATGGGCTTGGAGAGTCCATCTTCGAGGAAGATGATGACACTCCCGCTGTTGATGAGGGTGGGCCTTATACACAGTCTGCTGACCCCACACCTTCTAAGACTTCGACTAAGGACGAGGGAGGACCTCTGATCAATTCTTCCACTTCGATCGAGCCCCCTCAATCGATTCCAGAGGTGTCAGCTGGTGACTCCGGTGAGGTGACATCTGATAACCAAGGATCCTTAGCAGTTCATCATGATCAACCTTCAGAACTCATCATCGGTGATCTCACTACGAGATCTTTGTGTTCTTAGGCTGGATCTCTCGCTATTTTTGTTGAGTGTGCTTTTATTGCCACCTTTGAGCCAAGGGATGTTGCTCACGTGATACTGATGCAAATTGGATAAACGCCATGCAAGAAGAGCTTGGATATTTTGTTCGCAATCAGGTTTGGACACTAGTTGAGCTGCCACGTGGATGCAACCCCATAGGCACCAATTGGGTGTTTAAGAACAATAAAGGTGAAGGTGGGGTTGTGGTGCGCTACAAAGCTCGATTAGTTGCCTAGGGGTTTTGCTAGAAAGATAGTATTGATTTTGAGGAGACTTTTACCCCTGTTGCCCGTCTTGAGTCTATTCGCATACTTTTCGCATTCGCTGTTTCTAAAGGTTTTATGCTTTTTCAAATGGATGTCAAGAGTTATTTTCTGAATGGATATATAGAGGACGAGGTTTATGTTAGGCAGCCCCCTGGTTTTGAAAACCATAATTTTCCTCGACATGTTTTCAGGTTGCAGAAAGCTTTATATGGTCTGAAGCAAGCCCTAGAGCTTGGTACGATCGTTTAAATAATTTTTTGTTGGGGAACAACTTTGTAATGGGTTCTGTGGACAAAACTCTTTTCTTGCTCAGAGTTGGCTCTGATTTCTTGATTGCTCGGATTTATGTGGATGACATTATTTTTGGTGGTTCTAGTAGTATGAGGTTTTGTCCAAGTTTTCTGACTAGATGCACAGTGAGTTTGAGATGAGCCTCATTGGTGAGCTCAAGTACTTTATAGGGCTCCAGATCAAGCAGACCAAAGACGACATCTTCATCCACGAGAGCAAGTACATGTGGGTAATGCTGAAGATGTTCAACTTCGGTGGAGAGCTGAAGCCTTAGATGACCTCCATGGGCACATCTAGAGGCATCGACAAGGACGAGAGTGGCATCAAGGTCAACGAGAGAGAGTATCGAGGCATGATCAGATCGCTCCTATACTTGACTGCGACAAGACCGGACATTCAGTTCATCGTGGGATTGTGCGCGCGCTTCCAGTCTTCACCACGCGCATCTCATCGGCAAGCTATCAACCGCATTTTTAGGTATCTTACCTATGCGCCTGATCTCAGCCTTTACTATTCAGTATCATCATCTCTTGATGGCAAGTCGACTTCCAGTACTTGCCAGTTTCTTGGTTCTTCGCTTGTCTCTTGGTCTTCTCGAAAACAATCTGGAGTTGCGCTTTCTACCATAGAGGCTGAGTATGTAGCTGCTGTTAGCTGCTGCTCACAGTTGGTTTGGATGATTTCTACTTTGAGAGATTTTGGGCTGTTCTTCGCTGCCAGTGTACCTTTGTTTTTTGATAGCACCAGCGCAATTAGTGTAGGGAAAAACCCATGTCTTCATTCAAAAACTGAACATATTGATGTACGCTTTCACTTTCTGAGGGATCAATATGAGAAAGGTGTCATTGACCTTATTCATGTTGATACCCATCCTCAGTTGGCAGACATTCTTACCAAACCCCTAGATCAGTCTACGTTTGAGCATTTGCAAGGGGATTTGGGAGTTGTCTATCCTTTTTAGGATATTTTGAGTATGTTCATTCTTCTTTACTCTTTTATTGAGTCTTTTCGTCAGAGTTCATATCATGCATATTCATATATCACACTTTGAGCTTGCTTCTGTTATATGATTAAACTGTTTTACTCATTCTAGCTAGTATATGCTTTTGAATACCTGTTGATGATCATGCTTTGTTTCAGTTCACATGATATATGTGATATATGTGATATTCATGGCTTTTATGCTTTAAAATTGAAAAATGATCACCATTGCTTCTGGTAACTAACAGGTGTACGCTAAATGCTTTTCTATCTTTTACATGTTCCTTACTTAGATGCAGATATGCAACTTGGACATCTATATGCTTTAACATGGAAAATATATTGTAAAATGATAAAAATCATAAAAATGAAAAATCTAGGCCTTCTATGCTTAAGTGAAAAGATCTAGGTGGGTTTGTTGTGTCGCATTGCATTGTTCTAGACTGCTTACCGTAGCACTTTGGTAAGAACTAGGACATTGTAGTGTATGCCAAGACCAATGTCTTAA
The DNA here is from genome assembly GCA_019279435.1 of Zizania palustris. Lineage (NCBI taxonomy): Eukaryota > Viridiplantae > Streptophyta > Magnoliopsida > Poales > Poaceae > Zizania > Zizania palustris. The sequence goes on from JAAALK010000079.1 coordinate 1,400,486, forward strand.
GCTTCTGATGGTCCTATTCTGGCCTAGGCTTGACTTGGTCGATTAGCATAAGGTTGACACGCAAATAACTCCTTGCACAAAAGAAAAAGGAAAGAAAAAGCCTGAAAATTAAAAAGATAACAAGTTTGCTGAAGCTCTTAGTTCTGGAAAATGCTTTTCTTGGTAGATATCAGCTAGCCTTTTCATTTCATGTTTTACCTTGCATGTCTGCTAGAAAATGCGGTGATGCTTTTATTTGCTAAAAAATTGAAAATGTGTGGTAATGTCTTTCTTTGGATATCATCAATTGCACTAATCATGTCATGTGTCTTAGACAGTATTTTGTGCTATATTTGCTAGATGTTGTAATTGCAGTCAATCATATCTAAGAAGCATGATTTTTACACTCCACTTGTACCCCAGTTGCATTCATTGCATATTTTTAGGGGGACCTGCATTTCAGGGGAGTTTAAGTTTGTGTCTCTTTTGAGTGCATTGTCTCACTTGATGAGTCCAGTTGTCAACAAGGGGAGAAATTTTGGGATACTTGATCTTTTGGAAGAGTTTAGGGGGAGTTTTGGCTTTCTCTGGGATTTGTTTCAGGGGGGAGTTTTAGTATCTTTTACCTTTATTGTTTGGATATCCTTGTTGATATTTCAGAGATTGCACTCATTTGAAATTTTTGTTGATTTCTTTTTTGTTTAACCATAATGACTGTTTTCTGGCTTTTGTTTAGCTTTTGGTCATTAAGGTTAAACCTTTTATTTTATTTACTTATTTATGTTCTCTTGTGTTTTTTTTGTGTTTCCACGTGTGCTCGCAGGTTCTGAAGTATTAATGAAGAAGGTGTTGATAATGCACTCATCAAGGGGGAGAGTGAGGAGTCAAGTTGAAGATCATGAGACTCATGGCTCTAGAAGGGATGAGTGATTGTCAATGGAAGTCGACCAGAAGAGATAGAGGAGACGAAGAGGAGACGAGAGATGTCATGTCTTTCTCCGCATGTGACTCAGGTACACGAGCGGTGAGCGACTGCCGGGCAGAGGGGCCGCGGAGTTGGGCTGGCCCAATCCAGGTACATGGGCTAGGAACGACATGGGATCTGCTTGTCTGTTGATCAGGTTTGTCTCAGGTAAATGGGCGGCGAGAGATTGCTGGGTGAGAGATCCGCAGAATTGGGCCGGCTCAATCTGGGTAATCGGTGTGAAGACAGTGGACCTGTTGGGGGAATAAGTTTTCCCTTGAACAGGGGCCAAAAGACATCAGCCTTTGTAGACCTCCGGCCTGGAGCCTGACACTATCGAAGCAGATTCCCACCTACCGAAGTGGTTTCCAAGCATCATATAGTCCAAGCCTCCTGACTCCTTTTGAATCCCTCCGGAGCGAAGCCTCCAGGCTCCCTCCGAAGTCTGCCAGAAGCCAAGTCTCCAAGCTCTCTTCGAAGTTCTCTTCGGAGTTAGCCTCCGGGCTCTCTTCGGAGTTAACCTCCGGTCTCCAGCCAATTTGAAGCTGTCTTCGAGAGTCCATTCGGAGTTCAGTTCGGAGCATGCTTCGAAGTCCACTTCGGAGTGCCCTTCGAAGTCTTAATCACAGTCTCCGCCCGAAGAGCTCCGGCCACTACTTCGAACCAAGAAAATATCCCCACTTCGCTAGAGTGCAGAGCCATACCGGGGGCCCCTCTGCCCCTAGTATGTCATTTAGCTGCTTAGAAGTGACGTTTATCTGACACGTCTGTAAAGCTGTAAGCATTTTGTATAGTAGACTAGTCTTTTTTCCCTTCTTGCCCCTATAAAGCCTATGACTTATAGAGGGCATTTAGGTCTTTTCCTTTGGCTTGCATGCTTATAAAGCAGGGCCAAGCCCTTGTAATAGCCAGATCTTTTTGGATCCATTAGATTCAACCGAGGCAAACTATGCCAAATCCACCACAAACTGGACGTAGTACTGTTATCCCTTTGGGGAGGTCCGAACCACTATAAATCATTTCTCCTTCTGAGAGAATCCTTCGAGGTTCATTTTATACACCATATACACACAAAACATGTGTTGTAGTTAATGCAATTGCTACAACAGTTGGCATCATCCATGGGGAACCTAGTCCTAAAAGCTAAGTTCTCTGCCACTGCCTATGTCCCGAAGTGCGCTTGAGGGGGCTGCTTCGAAGTTTTCTTGCTTCGCGCACCCTCCGGCAAGGGTCTTCGCGTGCAGTTCGAAGGCCTTCTTTGCCTTCCACCATCCTTCGCGCTTCGGAGTTCACCCCCTGGCAAGGGGCTCCGCCTCACGTGCCAAAGGCCTTCAAAGCCCTAGGGGCTACGAGGAAAGTTTTTCACCCACTTTACGAGGTATGTAAACAGTCCAAAGCACCACTTTGATGTACAAATTTGCAATTACTTTAATAAAAAATTGAAGACTTGCCTCGCCTTAAAATCGAAGCCTTGCTTCGCCTTTAAAGAAAAACTTTGCTCCATCTTATTAAAAGTCGAAGCCTTGCTTCGCATTTTAAAGCCGAAGCCTTGCTTCACGTTTTAAAATTGAAGCCTTGCTTCCTTTTCATTTAAAACCGAAGCTCTGCTGCATCCTTATCAAGATCCGAAGCCAACAACCTCGTTCTTTTAAGAACCGAGGTTACAACTTTGTATTGTTAAGGACCAAAGCACGACTTCGAAGACTATTTGAAACTGGAGCACCCCTCGGAAGGCTACACAGCGCCTCCGGGCCCGTAGCAGTGGGCCTTGAGACTTCCGAGCGATGGCTCGGCAAGTCTGGGATTCCAGGCTCTGGCCTAATGCATCCTAGGGTCGAAGGTGGCCCAGGGTCGAAGAAGGCCCATAGTCATAGGTGGCTCAACCCATCACAGGTTCGGTGAATCCACACCAAATATTCTTTTCATTCACTACAGGATCAAGCTCAAGAAGCCTTGCTTCGCTATCTAAACACGCACCGAGTCCTCGCTTCGTGTGACGTGATCTAATCTAAAATTTAAGCATCTCGAAGTCATGCTTCGCCTAAAATCTAAGTGTGTTTTGGAGCCTTGCTCATGCACGTTATCCAAATACAAGCATGTAGAAGCATGCTTCGCTTAATTTGGTTGTGTTGAAGCCTTGCATCGCTCCAAATTAATGCGTTCGAAGCCCAAAAGAGACCTTCGCTTGACATGTTATAAGCGTCCGAAGCAGCCAAAAAGGTACACCCCTTCGCATTCTTTAATTGCCCGCACCAGCAACAACTAAGTCCCTAGCTGCCACACACAAGGGGGGACCGAAGTATGTATGCGAAGTGTGCGAATGTAATGCGTAGTACGAGCATGACAAGCTAAAATGTTCTAAACAATCAAATCATGTGAAGCATGCAGACGAAGTATGCAAATATAACAAATCTCATTCATTGAATGATAATTGAGAAGTATGTTACAAATACACTTCGAAACAAAATTATGAGTAGTCTGTATCTAAGCCTAAGAAAAACGAGCTTGAAGCCCTGACCCTCGCTTGCTCTTCTTCCGGCCAGGGCCCCCTCGGCTGGACGAAGCCCCGTCGGAGCGTGCTCTCCCACGGTCGGTCAGTCCACGCCCCGAAGCCCGCAGACCTCGTCTTTCACCTTGCAGGTTTGTCCAAGTCTGGGATGCAGGTGGTGCCGTGTCGAAGGCAGAGAAGTCTAAGGCTTCGCCGCTTGTTAAGGCCATACCCGAAGGTTGTACCCCCTCGCCATTTAAGTCTACTTCGAAATAACTTAAGTCTGACGATGAGGAAGAACTCTGAAAAGGCTCCATCTTCATGGTAGCCAGCAGCTCCTGGGCTACTTCAGAAATGGCTTCACCGTTAGGACCTCTCGGAAGCTTGAACCGAGAAGGGCCTTCGGACCAAGCTACCTCGAGCACCACCCAAAGCTGGCAAAGCTCCTCAGAGTCCTCAAGTACTTCGAGATCAACATTTTTAGGCTGAGCCTAGGCAGGTATAAAGTACCCCCGCATTTATATTAATAAACTGATGAGTTTTTACAAAGCCTATAGCTAAGAGTTACAAGGAGCCTAAGGAGGTCTACACCTTCAGAGGTGGAGGCTTGTGCCTTGGCTCAGCGAAGGCGGAGGGCCTTTTGGAGTCCGAGGACTGCTTCACAGCCTTGGGCCTTCCAAGGCTCTTGAAGGCGGCGCCATGCTCCGCGGACGTCAGAAGGAGGCGCCACCAAGTGCTGGCCTCCAAAGGCCACCGCAGTCACCAAGGTCGCTGCCTCGATGTGGTTGCACCCCTAGTCATGAAGCATCTGCAACACTCCTTGACCTGCCACTCGGCCATCCATCAGAGCGAAGCCCTTCATCGACACCTCTGCCGTCGCAGCCACAGTCTTCAGGAACTCGACGTGATCCCTGACTGGGTCCTGAAGGCTAAAGTCGAGAACCCGACACTTAGTCCCTATTTGCTCGAGGACTGAGGTCATGCTCGAATTGGCTTCATCGACATTATGAACAACGAAGTCCTCTAAGCAGTGGCCGGCTTTGCGAAGCTCTGAGTTCTCCACTGCCAACTCCACTCTGGCCTCCTCCAAAGCTTGAATCTCCGCCCGAAGCTTGTCGGTCTTTGAGACCAGGACCTCCCTCGCCTTCTCGGCCTCGGCCCTCCCGTCTCTGCGGAGGCTTCGGCTCGCCTTCGCTTCTCGGCCTCCTCCAAGATCTCACGTCGGAGGGCATACCTCTTGTCGTGCCCCGATTTAATAAATCAGGACTTTATTGAAATTCCATAGAAAATCAATAAAACAAGACGTTCATCATGCGACCTCATACAATACGGTAATCATACACGGTTCGTAGACCGCATTAATACAAAAGTGAATGAAAGTGAAGAGAAACTAATAAAATCAAGGGTCCTAGATGAACGCCTTCTTCCAGTCTCGCCTTGACTGGGTCGCTACTCCAGACCTGCATCCTCCTCGTAGTAGACGGGCTCTGATGGTGTAAGTCAACGGGGTGAGTACAGGGGTACTCAGCAAGCCACCGAATGCAAATATAATGCAAGGTAATAACAAGGGAGATAGTGGCTAGTTTTGCGGAAGCGAGTAATTTGTCAAGCAATTTAATGTGAACAATTTATTAGTACTGAAGCGTAAACATGTGTATGCATCATCATCTTCTAACTCGAGGGGTACAGTCAGCCCCACCTCACTCAACAGTCCTTACATGCCATGAATAACTCAACTATTCAAACAATTGTAAACTAATTGCGAGTAGTCACACAACCCGCCCTTGACCGTGGGCTCGGCTTTTCGAAAAGATTAAATTACTCTGATCAGAGATGTACCACTGTACCCACAAGGCGCGCACTCATCACCTACACCAAAGTGTAACGAGATGACCCATTTCACGGGAACTCGTGCCAAAACCTTCCATATAGTCCTCCCCGACTCAACAGCACCCTCTTATAGGTTTCATATGGTGTCCCTTGATACCATCTTGTCGCGCCCCGATTTAATAAATCATGACTTTATTGAAATTCCATAGAAAATCAATAAAACAAGACGTTCATCATGCGACCTCGTACAATACGGAAATCATACACGGTTTGTAGACCGCATTAATACAAAAGTGAATGAAAGTGAAGAGAAACTAATAAAATCAAGGGTCCTAGATGAACGCCTTCTTCCAGTCTCGCCTTAACTGGGTCGCTACTCCAGACCTGCATCCTCCTCGTAGTAGACGGGCTCTGATGGTGTAAGTCAACGGGGTGAGTACAGGGGTACTCAGCAAGCCACCGAATGCAAATATAATGCAAGGTAATAACAAGGGAGATAGTGGATAGTTTTGCGGAAGCGAGTAATTTGTCAAGCAATTTAATGTGAACAATTTATTAGTACTGAAGCGTAAACATGTGTATGCATCATCATCTTCTAACTCGAGGGGTACAGTCAGCCCCACCTCGCTCAACAGTCCTTACATGCCATGAATAACTCAACCATTCAAACAATTGTAAACTAACTGCGAGTAGTCACACAACCCACCCTTGACAGTGGGCTCGGCTTTTCGAAAAGATTAAATTACTCTGATCAGAGATGTACTACTGTACCCACAAGGCACGCACTCATCACCTACACCAAAGTGTAACGAGATGACCCATTTCACGGGAACTCGTGCCAAAACCTTCCATATAGTCCACCCTGACTCAACAGCACCCTTGAGCCTCGTCGGTACAAGTCGCCCGCAGGCTTGCCCCTTGCCCCCTCCACTATGGTGCATCGAGTCGGAGTATTCCATACTTCCAGTTAGGACTTACCCATTAGACTTGTGGTTGGTACGGAAGTGCTTTGCAACAGATCCCGCAGACCGGTCCTTATAGTGCCCCGGGTGCGACAAACCAATGCCCGAGCTTGCACCCGGAACCCACCATACTTATAACCTAGCCAACTACAACAGAGTCCAGAGACGAGAATAACGGGGAAATTTATATACAAAGTCCAGCTATCTACGACTCATTCTTTTTATCCTATAGCAGTTGTGCCGATACATTGGGCACTAGCTAATATAATATTTGTAGAGTGACAAGGAGTTAATGCTCAATAAGCATGGCTTGGGTTTGCACACAAGGACGGGGATCTAATAAATATAAGTGTAAGGCTTGATTATTGGACTAATGCAATATTAACCTATGAGTTATAGCGATAATTTATTAAAACATGGGCTCAAATATGATCAACTGTTTCCACAGGGGTGGTCGATGACTTACCTTGATCAGCAAATGGGGATGGAGGAACCTCGGGGTAGAACTCCGGCTCCTCGATGAACTCGTAGTCTTCTCGATACGGAAAAATAAACAATACATTCAATAAACAGATAAAAATTCACCAAATAATAAACATACATATTTGTGGGTTTTATTATGTGGAATAAAGTTTTAATATTCTGATGTTTGGTGATAAACAGTAAACTTATTTTCTTAAGGCTTTTCTAATTTATTTTTCTGAATTAATAATTTTAACCCTAAGGGGTTTTTATTCAATTATTTATTAAAAATATTTTGGGTAACAGTAACATACTATTTTTATGGCATCAATGTGTAGAGAATAATATGCTGATTTTAACAAAATTTGAATGGTGAAATTTGGAGTTAAAATGAGCAAGTTATGAATTTTCAAAGTTTAAATCAATTTCTGGAATTTTATTTAAACTGGAAAATGGGCTCTGGTCCACGGTAAACCAGGCTCACGGTGGACTGGCTACTGTGCGCGTGGACTGGTTGATCTAGAGCCGTCGGATCTGGATCTGCCGGTCAGGCGCGAGGCGGGAGGCGTAAGTGAAAATGGACGGTCCAGATTAAAACGTGCGAAGGGTTATGACGTGGACGCACGAGATTGATCCAGCGTTTTAAGTCACGATCGATGACCGAGATTAAAAGATACCGGTTTGATCGGATCTAAGGGCTCAGATTAGATCTCTGCAGGATCTAATCTGGACCGTTCGCTCGGAATCGTGCGGCTCGGATGGATTCCGGCACGGCACGTGGTGACGAGGGTAGTTTACCCTTCGTCTCCGGCGATGGTGGCCTCGGGTGTGGCTGCGACGGCGGCGGCGAGGGCCTAGGAGCCTAGCTATGGCCAAAAATGGGACGAGGATGGGATGGGGGTCATGATGATACCTCCAGTGGTGACGGAGGGCGACGGACGACGATCGGCCATGAGGGTAGACGGTGAGGGATCCTCAGGAGCTCGACGACGACGATGATCCGGCGGCGTCCACGGCCAATGGAGTGGATGCCGAGGTGAAGAGGGCTCCGGCGATCACGATGGTGGCGGTGGCTATGGCGGAGGAGGCCGGAGTCGACAGTGAGCGACGGCCAGAGTTGGAGCAGGGGAAAAATCCCGAAGCGAGGGCAGCGGCGCTCTGGAGGGCTTAAGCTCGGGCTTAGGTGGTGTGGCTGAGGGCGGTGGCCGAAGAGGGGTATTTATAGGGGGTCGCCGGCGTCTGGATGGCAGGGAACCGGGGGGTTCTGTGCGCTCCGGCGAGGGGTTACCAAAAGCTTCGGATAGCTTTCCTATGCGCGAAACCGCGTGGCTCAAGGATGGAAAGGGGGCGGTGGCGCTCGGGAAAGGCGATCCGTTGGTGATCCGGGCGATCGCGGGTGGCCGGCGGCGAGGAATTGGAAAGGGAGCCAACGGAAGGAAAGGGGGCGATCCCCTTCCATCGGAGACGATGGATCTGACAGGTGGGCTCCACCTGTCAGTGGGCGGATGGGAAGGAGAGCACCGATACGCGAGACCGAGTGGTCAGCGGGCGAAAGCGGGCACAAGTGGCTGCCATGTGTAGGACCGAAAGTAGCGACCAGAGGGGGGGTGAATGGGCGCCTTAAAAAATTATTTCGAATCAATGGCCTGTTCCCAATACCCAACGCACCTCTAAAGACTAAGCAGCAGAAAATAAACACATAGCCTAAGTCTAAAGTTATCTAACCTAGAAGCAACTGAGGTTAAGCAGAGAAATACCAAAACAGTGCAACTAGGCAGGTGGACAAAGCATACTAGACATGTCAGGCTAGACTTCTCAATGAAATGATCTAAATATATATAAAGTGAAATGAGAAGTTACTGTTCAGATTTGTCTCCTGTTCAGAACTTGGCGAAGCCTGCTTCGCTTGTCGAGGTCTGCTTCGGAGATGATTGTCGAAGTCTGCTTCGGAGGTTGGATGAGAAGCCGACCGAGGGCTGTAGCGAAAATGCCGAAGGTGTTTTGGTCTAGCCTAGTTCGAAGTGGCAGGAAGCGAAGTATGACAAAGCCGGAGCCTGCTTCGAAGTGTGTACTTCGAAGGCAAGGCTTCGGACACAGCTTCGAACCGAGTGCTTCGAATCTAAATCTTCGAACAGAAAACTTCGAAAGCAACACACAGACGGACTACCTTCGAACAAAGAAGCGAAGCCTGTCACGCGACAGAGGCACCAAATTCGAAGCCTACACTCTACCTTCGAAAAGAGCAAGCTTCGAAAAGAGAAGCGAAAGCTGACACGCCACAAAGACACCAAAGCGAAGCCTAGAAGAACGACAGGCTTCGAAGCCAACTTCGAAACTTATCGAAGTGTGGACTTCGAACAGCTAGGGCCGGAGTACCTTCGCAACGTCGTTCGAAGTATGCGATGCTGTCCGTTCAGAAAATACTTCGAAGCTAGCAATACAGGACTCAAAACCAAGTTCGAGGTTTGAACGAAGCCTTCCAAGATGTTAGATCGAAGCCTGCCTCACGGAGCTGAGGGGCTTCGAACAGAGAAGGGGCTTCGCCAGAAACACAGCCAAAAAAGTTGCTAGAGCCTGTCAGCTTCGATCAAAAAGCTGCGCAGTAGAAGGTAAAAAGCTGGCAGCGCGTACTGTAGCAACAGTAGCAGTACTACTCGCAACAGCAAGAACTAGTACTACTTCTTAAGAAGAACATACACAACAGAGAGGCTTCCGAAGCCTCAAAAATCATGGGAAAACTTGCTGTGCAAATGTAATGAAGCCATTAAAACTCTGCACTTGCTGCACACGGTTTGAGAATAGAACCTTCACTGCAATAACAAATGCAAGGCAACAAAAACAGGAGCAAAAACTCCCTGGCGGCGCAAGCAAGAACAGGAGAGGAGAGAGACAAAACAAGAGACAAAAAGTGACCCAAAGGAATAGAATTGATTTCAGCCAAAAGGGTAGTCCAAACCCTAGGGATTGGGGTCCTATTTATAGGCTCCCAACACTAGGAACATTCCACCTGCCCCTTAGGGTTTTTACAGACGCAAGAATAAAGGAAAAGACTCTACTGCCCTTAGGTATTTTTACAGACATGACTGACTGACTGTGGGCCTAGAGATACAGATGACTTATCCGGAAGCTAAGTTTTCGTAGCGACTACGGCTTCTCTTCTGGACAGTCAGATACAAGATCAACAGTTGTCAGTTTTGCGCCGAAACTGACAAAGCCTCCACCGACTTTGCACCAGGTACCCGGATTGGGCCGGCCTGATTCCGCAGCTCTCTCAGCCCGGCAATCACTCACCGCCCGTGTACCTGAGTCAACCCTGGTCAACAGCCCAGTGGGTCTTCTACTGCTTCTGGCCCATGTACCCGGATTGGGCCAGCCCGACTTCGCAGCCTCCTCTGCCCGACAGTCGCTTGCTGCCCGTGTACCTGAGTCACACGCGGCCCATGAAACAGCAGATCACTTCTTCTTCTGTCCTTTTTGACTATCGTTGACAATGACTCATCACTTCTCGAGCCATGAGGCCCACGCTATTCAGCATGGCTCCTCACCATGTGGGGCCGGGGCGAGCGCGGGCGGGAGAGAGAGGCAGGGGAACGCGCCGACAGGCGGGTCCCACATGTCAGCGACGCGAGTGCTGGGCTGGGTTGGGCCGAGGCGGATTCGAGGTTGAGGCCCGTTAATAATTTTAATTCTTTTCTGATTTAAAATAAATCCAGTAATTCATATATTTGATTAAGGGTTGAATCACTGTTGATAAAAATTTGTAAAAATTCCTGGAATTATGTTTTGGCCTCTAGTTTATCTCATAAAATTTTCAAGTCCAAATTTTGAATATTTCTCCCTGTTTGGCTTTAATAAGGCTCTTTTAAGGTTTTTCTTTAATTATAATTTCCAGAAAGGTGTTTAATAATATTTTTCTTTTATTTTAATTCCTTTTTATTTCTAGGGTGTTACAATCCTATCCCCCTTACAGAGAATCTTGTCCTCGAGATTCGGATCAATCCTCGAATAGCTCAGGATGTTGTGCCTTGAGTTCATCTTCTTTTTCCCATGTAGCTTCCTCTACCGGATTATTGCTCCACTGCACTTTGCAGAAGCAGATGACCCGACTCCTGGTGATCCTTTCTTTGACTTCCAATATCTTGACAGGCTTTTCCACATAGGTCAGATCCTCTTGAACATCCAACTGCTGTAGATCCACTTGATCTGTCGGGACGCGAAGACACTTCTTTAGTTGAGACACATGAAACACATCATGTACTCCGGTCAATGAGGGCGGTAGTTCCAACTGATACGCAACTTCGCCTTGGCGTCGAATAATGGGAAATGGTCCAACATATCGGGGGGCCAACTTTCCTCTCATGTTAAACCGTTGAGTGCCACGGAGGGGTGTAACTCGAAGGTAGACATGATCTCCCTCTTTAAAGGCTAGGTCTCGGCGTTGATTGTCTGCGTAGCTCTTCTGTCGTGATTGGGCTGTCTTGAGTCGGTCTTTGATGATCCGTACTTTCTCTTCAGCTTCTCGAAGGATGTCCGTTCCGAACACTTGAGATTCACCAGTTTGGTCCCAAAGTAGAGGCGTTCGGCACTTACGTCCATATAGGGCTTCAAAAGGAGACATTTGAAGACTGGCTTGATAGCTGTTGTTGTACGAAAACTCAGCGTACGGTAAGCTCTTGTCCCAAGTGGCTCCAAAATCCAAGACACATGCCCGTAGCATATCCTCCAATATCTGGTTTACCCTTTCTGTTTGTCCATCCGTCTGAGGGTGGTAGGCAGTGCTAAAGTTCAATCTTGTTCCCATCTCTTCTTGAAGGTTCTTCCAGAAACGAGAGGTGAACTGACTTCCTCTATCGGACACTATCTTCTTGGGTACTCCATGAAGACACATGATGCGGGCCATGTATAGTTCTGCAAGCTTAGGGCCACTAAAGGTCGTCTTGACGGCTATGAAATGTGCTACTTTCGTGAGTCGGTCAATAATCACCCAAATAGAATCATATCCAAGTTGGGTCTTTGGGAGTCCGGTGATGAAATCCATACCGATCTCTTCCCACTTCCATTCAGGTACTTTCAATGGCTGTAACAGTCCTGCAGGTCTCTGATGTTCAGCTTTTACTCTTCTACAGGTGTCACACTCGGCGACGAACTGTGCAATCTCCCTCTTCATTCTAACCCACCAATAACGTTCATTCAGGTCCTGGTACATCTTGGTACTGCCATGATGAATGGAGTACAAGGTCTCATGGGCTTCTCTCAGGATAAGGGTTTTTATCTCTAGTTTATCCGGCACACATATCCGGGTTCCAAACCATATGGTGCCATTCTCGTCCTCTGAAAATCCTGGGGCTTTTCCTTGCCTCATGTTCTTCTTAATGGCGGCGATATCCGAGTCTTCTAATTGAGCTTCTCGGATTTGTTCGAACAAGACAGGTTGAGTCTCCAAGGTGGCTAGGTATGCTCCGGTGGTCAACCCGAGATTTAACTTTTCCATCTCTTTACATAGTGAGGGCGCGTGATCCTGAATCATAGTGGCCGTGCAATATCCCTTGCGATTTAATGCATCGGCTACCACATTTGCTTTTCCGGGGTGGTAGTGAATACCTAAGTCGTAGTCCTTTATTAATTCCAACCATCTCCTTTGCCTCAGATTGAGGTCCAGCTGTGTGAAGATGTACTTCAAACTCTTGTGATCCGTAAAGATCTCACAGCGATTTCCGACCAAATAATGCCTCCAAATCTTAAGGGCGTGCACAACTGCGGCTAATTCCAAATCGTGGGTCGGGTAGTTCAACTCATGAGGTCTCAACTAACAAGAGGCATAAGAGATAACCTTTCTATCTTGCATAAGAGCACATCCCAATCCTTGGCGAGATGCGTCGCAATAGACATGGAAGTCTTTCCGGATATCGGGTAGGGTCAGTATGGGTGCTGACACCAAACGGGTCTTGAGGGTGCGGAAACTTTCCTCGCATTCAGGGGTCCATTCAAACTTTTCTCCTTTCTGCAACAACTTGGTCATTGGCTTGGCTATCTTGGAAAATTTCTCAATGAATCTCCGGTAATATCCGGCCAAACCCAGAAAACTTCGTATCTCAGATACGTTTGTGGTTGGCAACCAATCTGTAACTGCTTCCACGGTTGCAGGATCTAATGCAATACCTTGTGCAGAGATAATGTGTCCAAGGAACTTCACTTCCGCCGTCCAAAACTTGCACTTGTTGTACTTGGCGTATAACTGGTGTTCCCTTAGCTTTCCTAAGGTTAACCGGAGGTGAGTCTCGTGCTCTTTCTGGTCCTTAGAATAAATGAGGATGTCGTCTATAAAGACCACGATGAATTTGTCCAAATACTCCATGAATACCTTATTCATCATATTCATAAAGAAAGCAGGGGTGTTGGTCAGTCCAAAGGACATAACCGTACACTCATATAATCCATAACAGGTGGTAAAGGCCGTCTTGGGTATATCCTCTTCTCGAATCCTTAACTGATGATATCCAAACCGCAGGTCGATCTTTGAGAATACCGTAGCTCCCTTTAGCTGGTCAAAAAGATCATCGATCCTGGGTAACGGGTATTTATTCTTGATGGTTACTTCATTCAAAGCGCGGTAATCCACACACATACGCTTAGCCTTGTCTTCTTTCTTCTCGACAAAGATGACGGGGGCACCCCATGGTGATGTACTTGGTCTGATGTAGCCTTTTCTCTCGAGATCCTCCAACTGCTGCTTCATCTCAGCTAGCTCATTAGCGGCCATCCGGTATGGTCGCTTGTAAATAGGGGTAGTCCCGGGTACCAAATCAATCCTGAATTCGATGTCCCTCTTGGGTGGCATCCCTGGTAAATCCTCTGGGAATACGTCCGGGTATTCACTGACTACCGGTATTTCCTCCAAGGTAATCTGATGTAGTCTTGGTCTTCCGGTCTTCATGCTTGGCATCTGGAATGTGACGGCAGTCCCTTCTTCACTGGTCATGGTCACTTTTCTCTGGGCACATTCTATTACTCCTTGGTGTTTATTTAACCAATCCATCCCTAGAATGAGATCCAAACCTTGGCATTCTATCAGAATAGGTCGGCCAAAAATATTGTACCTTGGATATCTACCCATACCCTTGGACTAAAGGAGTAGACGAGGGTTTGCTTGCCGGGGTAGCTATTAATACTGGTCTGGGTAGTTCACTTATGTCCAGGGCATTTCTTTCCACAAAAGCAGTCGATATAAAGGAGTGTGTAGCTCCGGTGTCAAATAATACCACTTCAAGTGATGAATGTACCATAAACTTACCCATGACGATTTCCGGGGCGGCCTGGGCTTCTTCGGCGGTGACGTGGTTGACCTTGGCGCGGACGGCGGGGTTCGATGCGACGCCTTGGGTACGCTTGGGATGAGGGCACTGGTGAGAATAGTGCCCCTCTTGGCGGTAGTTGAAACATACCACAGGCTTGCCGTGCCTGTCTCGCAAAACCTCCGTCTTCTTAGCCAGGGCGGCTGGGGCGGCTGGTGCGGCGGGAGCGGGGCGAGGTTGTCCGGCTCCAGTGTTGGCGGTAGGTGGTGCCGGACGATATACCGGGTGGGGGTGGTACTATGGTGCTGGTGGAGGAGGGGTGAAACGGGGCCTCTGAGCCATGCCTTGATTCTGCTTGAAGGCGATAATCCTTTTCCTCTTCAGGTCGACCTTGTTCTGCTGGGTCTCCTGAATAATAGCTTTGTTCACCAACTTTTGGAAGTTGGCGAAATCTCCGGAGATAAGCTGTAGGGACAGCTCATCCTTCAGTCCCCGGAGGAACTTAGCCTGCCTGGCCGCATCTGTACGGACCTCCTCAGGTGCGTACCTGGCCAGTCGGTTGAACTCATGCAGATATTCGGTTACAGACCTGCTCCCCTGCTGCAGGTCCCTAAACTCCTGTTGTTTATGTGCTATGATGCCGTCGGGGATGTGAGCGGCACGGAAAGCAGCTGAGAACTCCGCCCAAGTATGGACATGTCCCTCGTGCAGGGTCTCGCGCAGATTGTCCCACCACTCTACGGCGGGACCCTGGAGATGGTGGGTGGCGAAGGCCACCCTCTCCTGCTCAGTGCAGGTTAGGAGGTCGAGCTTCTTCTTGATGGTCCTCAACCAATCCCCAGCCTCCATGGGGTTGGTGGTGCTCGAGAAGGTCGGTGGGCGAACTCGGAGGAACTCTGAGAGTTGGGAGGCGGGAGCGGGAGCTGGAGTGGCAGGTCGTGGCAGCTCGGGTTGTTGGTGGAGACGGAAGAAATGAGCCTGCTGCTCTTGCATCTGCTGCTGTTGCTGCTGCATCTGGTTCAGAAGGGCTGAGACCAACTGGTTTGGTGTGGCCATCATCTCGGCCAGAGTGGGGTGGTTGGCAACCGGGGCTTGCCTTTGCCCAGTTGCTCCCCACTGAGGCAGGTTTCCATTATCTCCTCCGTTCTGAGGAGCGTCGGAGCCTTGAGTGTTGGTCATCCTAAAGTTTCCAAAGTAGACAACATTTTCTTAGAGGATATTATTATTAAGTTTTATTCCAAAAATGTCGTTCTTGTGGTTACATTTGTTATTTATTTCTTCATTCATGTCTTATATTTGACATGAGTGGCAATACAAACAAGCAAAAGAAAACAATCAATCGTAAACTACGTCTATGGTAGCTCGGGGGACGGCTCGATCACGGGCTCATGGGAGACGGTCGGGGTCGAGGAACTGGATGGTCCAGCGGGTGGAGTACTGCGGGAAATCCTCTTGGGCCTCACGGTGGGGATCCGAAAGGATTTCCGCTTGCGAGGCGGAAGAGGTGCAATCTCCTCAATGTCCTTCTTCAACTCTTGGATCTGCTGGCGGAGCTGGGTATTGACCATGGCGCCTTGGCATAGAAGCTCGTTCTGACGCCTCAACTCCTCCACCTCGAGGGTCAGCTGGGGATTCTGCTCTAATTGTCGACGAAGCTATGCATTTTCGCGGTTGAGGTTCTCCGAGGTATGGTGGTAGAAGTCAATCGTGTCATGCTGGTTGTCTGCATCCAGAATGGCCTCGGTGTGGAGGTTGTCCATGGCCTCCAGAAGTCTCATGGTGCGTGCGACGGTGGAGTTGCTCTGCGTGAGGGAGCTGATGTAGATGCTGCGGTGACTCCCTAGTGTGCGCATGGGCATGAAGCGGTAGACGGTGTCGCGGAGGTGGCAGTCGTAGATCAGTCGAAGCTCGGCGAGGGCATGGAGTGCTGCGCGCTGACTGGCCACCACGAACGAAGGTCCTCCGACTCCATGGGTGTAGAAGGGTGGCTGCGTAAACATGTGTATGCATCATCATCTTCTAACTCGAGGGGTACAGTCAGCCCCACCTCGCTCAACAGTCCTTACATGCCATGAATAACTCAACCATTCAAACAATTGTAAACTAATTGCGAGTAGTCACACAACCCGCCCTTGACCGTGGGCTCGGCTTTTCGAAAAGATTAAATTACTCTGATCAGAGATGTACCACTGTACCCACAAGGCACGCACTCATCACCTACACCAAAGTGTAACGAGATGACCCATTTCACGGGAACTCCTGCCAAAACCTTCCATATAGTCCTCCCCGACTCAACAGCACCCTCTTATAGGTTTCATATGGTGTCCCTTGATACCATCTTGTCGCGCCTCGATTTAATAAATCAGGACTTTATTGAAATTCCATAGAAAATCAATAAAACAAGACGTTCAACATGCGACCTCATACAATACGGCAATCATACACGGTTCGTAGACAGCATTAATACAAAAGTGAATGAAAGTGAAGAGAAACTAATAAAATCAAGGGTCCTAGATGAACGCCTTCTTCCAGTCTCGCCTTGACTGGGTCGCTACTCCAGATCTACATCCTCCTCGTAGTAGACGGGCTCTGATGGTGTAAGTCAACGGGGTGAGTACAGGGGTACTCAGCAAGCCACCGAATGCAAATATAATGCAAGGTAATAACAAGGGAGATAGTGGCTAGTTTTGCGGAAGCGAGTAATTTGTCAAGCAATTTAATGTGAACAATTTATTAGTACTGAAGCGTAAACATGTGTATGCATCATCATCTTCTAACTCGAGGGGTACAGTCAGCCCCACCTCGCTCAACAGTCCTTACATGCCATGAATAACTCAACCATTCAAACAATTGTAAACTAACTGCGAGTAGTTACACAACCCGCCCTTGACTGTGGGCTCGGCTTTTCGAAAAGATTAAATTACTCTGATCAGAGATGTACCACTGTACCCACAAGGCACGCACTCATCACCTACACCAAAGTGTAACGAGATGACCGATTTCACGGGAACTCGTGCCAAAACCTTCCATATAGTCCTCCCCGACTCAACAGCACCCTCTTATAGGTTTCATATGGTGTCCCTTGATACCATCTTGTCGCGCCCCGATTTAATAAATCGGGACTTTATTGAAATTCCATAGAAAATCAATAAAACAAGACGTTCATCATGCGACCTCATACAATACGACAATCATACACGGTTCGTAGACCGCATTAATACAAAAGTGAATGAAAGTGAAGAGAAACTAATAAAATCAAGGGTCCTAGATGAACGCCTTCTTCCAGTCTCGCCTTGACTGGGTCGCTACTCCAGACCTACATCCTCCTCGTAGTAGACGGGCTTTGATGGTGTAAGTCAATGGGGTGAGTACAGGGGTACTCAGCAAGCCACCGAATGCAAATATAATGCAAGGTAATAACAAGGGAGATAGTGGCTAGTTTTGCGGAAGCGAGTAATTTGTCAAGCAATTTAATGTGAACAATTTATTAGTACTGAAGCGTAAACATGTGTATGCATCATCATCTTCTAACTCGAGGGGTACAGTCAGCCCCACCTCGCTCAACAGTCCTTACATGCCATGAATAACTCAACCATTCAAACAATTGTAAACAAACTGCGAGTAGTCACACAACCCGCCCTTGACCGTGGGCTCGGCTTTTCGAAAAGATTAAATTACTCTGATCAGAGATGTACCACTGTACCCACAAGGCACGCACTCATCACCTACACCAAAGTGTAACGAGATGACCCATTTCACGGGAACTCGTGCCAAAACATTCCATATAGTCCTCCCCGACTCAACAGCACCCTCTTATAGGTTTCATATGGTGTCCCGACGCGTCGGAGCCCCACCATACCCCCCCTTGAGCCTCGTCGGTACAAGTCGCCCGCAGGCTTGCCCCTTGCCCCCTCCACTATGGTGCATCGAGTCGGAGTATTCCATACTTCCAGTTAGGACTAGCTATCTACGACTCATTCTTTTTATCCTATAGCAGTTGTGCCGGTACATTGGGCACTAGCTAATATAATATTTGTAGAGTGACAAGGAGTTAAGGCTCAATAAGCATGGCTTGGGTTTGCACACAAGGACGGGATCTAATAAATATAAGTGTAAGGCTTGATTATTGGACTAATGCAATATTAACCTATGAGTTATAGCGATAATTTATTAAAACATGGGCTCAAATATGATCAACTGTTTCCACAGGGGTGGTCGATGACTGGCCTTGATCAGCAAATGGGGATGGAGGAACCTCGGGGTAGAACTCCGGCTCCTCGACGAACTCGTAGTCTTCTCGATACGGAAAAATAAACAATACATTCAATAAACAGATAAAATTCACCAAATAATAAACATACATATTTGTGGGTTTTATTATGTGGAATAAAGTTTTAATATTCTGATGTTTGGTGATAAACAGTAAACTTATTTTCTTAAGTCTTTTCTAATTTGTTTTTCTGAATTAATAATTTTAACCCTAAGGGGTTTTTATTCAATTATTTATTAAAAATATTTTGGGTAACAGTAACATACTGTTTTTATGGCATCAATGTGTAGAGAATAATATGCTGATTTTAACAAAATTTGAATGGTGAAATTTGGAGTTAATATGAGCAAGTTATGAATTTTCAAAGTTTAAATCAATTTCTGGAATTTTATTTAAACTGGAAAATGGGCTCTGGTCCACGGTGAACCAGGCTCACGGTGGACTGGGTACTGTGCGCGTGGACCGGTTGATCCAAAGCCGTCGGATCTGGATCTGGCGGTCAGGCGCGAGGCAGGAGGCGTAAGTGAAAATGGACGGTCCAGATTAAAACGTGCGAAGGGTTATGACGTGGACGCACGAGATTGATCCAGCGTTTTAAGTCATGATCGATAGCCGAGATTAAAAGATACCGATTTGACCGGATCTGAGGGCTCATATTAGATCTCCGCAGGATCTAAGCTGGACCGTTCGCTCGGAATCGTGTGGCTCGGATGGATTCCAGCACGGCACGTGGTGACGAGGGTAGTTTACCCTTCGTCTCCGGCGACGGTGGCCTCGGCTGCGGCTGCGACGGCGGCGGCGAGGGCCTAGGAGCCTAGCTATGGCCAAAAATGGAACCAGGATGGGATGGGGGTCATGATGATACCTCCGGTGGCGACGGAGGGCGACAGACGACGATCGACGACGAGGGTAGACGGTGAGGGATCCTCGGGAGCTCGACGGCGACGATGATCTGGCGGCGTCCACGACCAACGGAGTGGATGCCGAGGTGAAGAGGGCTCCGGCGATCACGATGGAGGCGGTGGCTATGGCGGAGGAGGCCGGAGTCAATGGTGAGCGGCGGCCGGAGTTGGAGCAGGGGAAAAATCCCGAAGCGAGGGCAGCGGCGCTCTGGAGGGCTTAAGCTCGGGCTTAGGTGGTGTGGCTGAGGGCGGTGGCCGAAGAGGGGTATTTATAGGGGGTCGCCGGCGTCTGGATGGCAGGGAACCGAGGGGTTCCGCGAGCTCTAGCGAGGGGTTACCAAAAGCTTCGGATAGCTTTCCTATGCGCTAAACCGCGTGGCTCAAGGATGGATAGGGGGTGGTGGCGCTCGGGGAAGGCGATCCGGGGGTGATCCGGCCGATCGCGGGTGGCCGGCGGCGAGGAATTGGAAAGGGAGCCGCCGGAAGGAAAGGGGGCGATCCCCTTCCATCGGAGACGATGGATCTGACATGTGGGCTCCACCTGTTAGTGGGCGGACGGGAAGGAGAGCGCCGACAGGCGGGAACGAGCGGTCAGCGGGCGAAAGCGGGCGCAAGTGGCTGCCATGTGGGGCCGGGGCGAGCGCGGGCGGGAGAGAGAGGCGGGGGAACATGCCGACAGGCGGGTCCCACATGTTAGCGACGTGAGTGCTGGGCTGGGTTGGGCCGAGGTGGATTCGAGGTTGAGGCCCGTTAATAATTTTAATTTTTTCTGATTTAAAATAAATCCAGTAATTCATATATTTCTCCCTGTTTGGCTTTAATAAGGCTCTTTTAAGGTTTTTCTTTAATTATAATTTCCAGAAAGGTATTTAATAATATTTTTCTTTTATTTTAATTCCTTTTTATTTCTGGGGTGTTACACCTCTCCTCCGCCAAGTGAGCCATCCATTGGTCCGCAGAGATTGCTGCTGCAGCATTCAGCACGAAGGCCTAAAAGGATTCAAGAAAATCATAAGTGTTGATTGAAAAGCAAGTATGACTCGAAGACCGTTTGGGACTTCGCTCACCTGGATGAGGGCTTCGTTTGCGTTTGTGAAGAGGTCGAAGGGACTCGAGCGGCTGAGTTGTGCCACCAAGCCCCCTGACCCTGCAGCAACGCAGCCTTCATGGAAATCATTAATAGCCGCCTCTGTCATGGGCCCCCTCGGCTGTAGAGGCCAGACTATTTCCGCCACAGCTACCTCTGGTGCAAACTCCTACGGAGCCGGGCTCCGGTCCACCACTTCGACGTGCTCATCGGCCCCGTCCTGAAGGTTCACTTCTCCACGGCTGTCGCCTCTGTCCTCTTTGGATGAAGTGCTGTCGGACTCTAAGCTGCTGCTGCCGGAGGCCTCCGTCGGCTTCGGTATGGCAGACCTCACACCGGCATCGACATCTGCAAAAAAGTACAAGTCAATATCCATGTATGAAAAGAGAAGTATGCTTAAGTGTTTACCTTTGTCAGAGATTTCTTCGAAGGCGGAGGGAGTGATGTGTGCTCCCCAGTCCCTTCACTTCGCAGACGGAGCCTCAGCCCCTGCGCCTAAAGGTGTCGCCGTCGCGGACCTCACCACCACTTCGGTAGCTGCCGTCGGAGCCCCTGCTGGCTCCGCTCCGGTTCCAGAGCTCGCGGCCATTGCTTCGACTGTTGGGAGCTCCGAACGAGCTCTCGAGGCTTCAGGTTCATCGTCGTCCACCCTCTTCCTTTTGGAGCCACTTGCCAAGGGTGTAGGGCTAGAGAAGTCCGGCAGAGCTTGGACCCCCTCGACGCCGAGCTAGGCCCACACTTTGTTCTAGTGTTCCCAAGTCCCCACCAGAGCGAGCCGTTGAGCCTGCTCCTCAAGTGTCGGGGCTCCGACGACACGCTCCGCCGCCACGAAGGCCTCCTCCGGAGTCCTTACTTCACGAGCAGCTTCATCAAGACTCCAAGTCAGCACAAGTTTTTTTTGCGAAGTATGAAGATGAAAAGACATCAAAGTATTACCAAGGCGCTCTACTGACACCTCGCTTGGGCCCTCTGAGCCCAAAGGCTGAAAGAGACCCTCTGACCAAGAGAGTGCGAGGGGGCTGAGCCGAAGGGTGATAAACTCTTCTGCGAGGTCCCTCATGCTCATCCTCGAAGCCACCCTCCGCAGGAGCAAAATCCTTGAGTGAAGGATGTCGGGGCTCATCTTCATCACGCCTTCGCGTTGGTAGGAGATGAGCGCGTTGGTACTCCGAAGGGGAGAGTTCACGCCAACTGAGGCGTAAAACCACTCTTGGTCCCACTTGCAGTACCACTTGCTGTTGGCGGCCCTCGCTGGGAATGCGTCCTGATACTCCTTCTGAAGTTGGAAGTTAGTGCTCCTGAAGGCCAAGGCCCTCTTGACGCGGTCTGTCCCCTCCATCTGCTTCGGCTGGCAGTTGGCGTCGTGGAGGGCTACGAAGACATTGACGTGCCCCTCGCAGCCTTCGGCCCTCATCGCCCACTCGAAGAGAGCCAACCTCGCCACAACATTTGGCGACAGTTGAGGAAGCTCAAGGTTGTAGGCCTTCAAGACTTTCGACAATATCTTCCCCTCATAGGCCTTTCAGACAAACTCCTCCGTTGAGGCCGAAGCCCTCATCTCCAAAGTCTGCTCGAACTTGTCCAACAGTGACCGAAGGTCCCTAGGCCCCAACCGCCTCGCTGCAGGCTTCGCCGCCACAGAGCTCGAACTCGCGCCTAGGGCCAAAGCCTTCTTCAATGCAACCTTCTTCGGCATTTTGTGGGGCTTCAGCGCAAAGGGCGCTAAAGCTTGTGAAGCCGGCTCCGCGCGAAGCTAAAGGTGAAGAGAAGAGGGCGAATGATGCTAGGAGTTGAGAAAGAAGCAAATGAGAGGTGTGCCGAAGCCGTGTGTAGTAAACTCCTTTTTGTAGGCGGTAAAAAATCCCGATGGTTCCCTTGCCGAAGTCTATGACAGGTGGGCCTCAGGCGAAGTTGAAGCGAACCGGTGCACTGTAACGGTCAATTTTATAGCCGTTGCGGAGTCGTTTGGTCTCCTTGAGGTCACTCTGTCAGTCGAGGCAAGCAATTTTTGTTGCGCAAGACAAAGCCCCCTTCGGTCCAAGCTCCGAAGGCTTGTCTTCTCTGAAGTCATTTTTTGTTGTCATTTGTCCAGAGGCGCAAGCACCCCTTCGTTCCGAAGGGCTGTGGGCAAGGGGCTATTGTTGGGGGAATAAGTTTTCCCTTGAACAAGGGCCAAATGATGTCAGGCTCTGTAGACCTCCGGCCCGGAGCCTGACACTGTCGAAGCAGATTCCCACCTACCGAAGTGGTTTCCAAGCATCATATAGTCCAAGCCTCTGGACTCCTTTCGAAGCCCTCCAGAGCGAAGCCTCTAGGGTCCCTCCGAAGTCTGCCAGAAAAGCCAAGTATTCAAGCTCTCTTCGAAATTATCTTCGGAGTTAGCCTCTAGGCTCTCTTCGGAGTTAACCTCCGGGCTTTTTTCAGAGCTCCCCAGAGCCACTCTCCGGACCCTCTCCAACCAATTCAAAGCTGTCTCCGAGAGTCCATTCGAAGTTCAGTTCGGAGCATGCTTAGAAGTCCACTTCGGAGTGCCCTTCGAAGCCTTAATCACAGTCTTCGCACGAAGAGCTTCGGCCACTACTTTGAACCAAGAAAATATCTCCACTTCGCTACAGTGTAGAGCCATATCGGTGGCCCCTCTGCCCCTAGTATGTCATTTAGCTGCTCAGAAGTGACGTTTATCTGACACGTCTGTAAAGCTGTAAGCATTTTGTATAGTAGACTAGTCTTTTTTACCTTCTTGCCCCTATAAAGCCTATGACTTATAGAGGGCATTTAGGTCTTTTCCTTTGGCCTGTGTGCCTATAAAAGCAGGGTAAAGCCCTTGTAATAGCGAGATCTTTTTGGATCCATTAGATTCAACTGAGGCAAATTGTTGGACCGGAAACGGCGACCAGATGGGGGTGAATAGGAGCTTTTAAAATTTCAGACTAAAAATAGCCTTCTGTTTTAATTCTGTTTTCTGCGGAACAGGCTTCGAACACACCCTTCGAAGTTTTGGTTCGGAGGTATTTTATAGCTCCGAACACAGGTTTCGCAAGGAGCAAAAGTTCGAAGCCAAGAAGACTTCGCTCTACCCACAACCCCGAAAAATCAGCTCTGCTAAGTCAGTGCAGGCTCCGCACACAGGGTGCTCCGAGCTGGCTTCGCACACAGGGTGCTCCGAGCAGGCTTCGCACTTCACCCTTCGCAAGAGCGGACTTCCCTCTGAGGACTTCGATCAGCTCTGCTAAGGCAGTGCAGGCTCCGCACACAAGGTGCCTTCGAGCAGGCTTCACACTACACCCTTCGCAAGAGCAGACTTCCCTCTATGGACTTCGACCAAATACTCAACGACAGCAAATGGTGCTGGGCTTCATACTTCGAAGGTCTAAACGCACACTAAACAGACTTCGCCGAGGACATCGACAAGGGAAGAAAAATGGGCTTCGATCTAAGCCAAGACCAGTGCTTCGCTAGTAATCAGAGAGGCCTCGCCTCCAGTTTACACAGAGCGAACAAACACTGAAAAAAAAACACACACTTCGCTCGAACACACTTCGCTCAACAGGATTCTCACACACTTCTCCAGACAGGATTCAGTGCACAAACTCAACTCAAAAGAAGTGAGACAAAAGAGATCGAAGCATGCAGAGAAGTACGCATACAAGCTCAAGCAGTAAATGAACACAGAATCAAAGCTTCGATGCTTGAACAGGGAACACAAAAATTGAACTCACAGATCTGAATACAAAGTATGTGGCGGCTATTACAGGAGCTCAAAAATGAATGCTCAAAGTGTTGATGTGACCTAGCCAGCCTCCACTATTTATAGGCATCATTGAGCCCTGTGAATAGAATACTTTACCCCTAGGGTTTACACTGTTTTTGTCTCATCAGAACAGGGGGGTACAACTGGTAGTTTACTTTATTTGGAGGCTTCTTTTGTCAGCTTCGCAGAGGGGACAGCACCAGCTTTTGCAGAGCAAACGCTGTCAGCCTTTGCAGTTTTGGACCCTTCTGAAGCCCCCCTTCGCACGCGAGGGGTGCGGTAGCTTTGGTGAGAAGCCTTGAGCCTGACAGCCTTCGCTTCACCGAAGTCAGCCTTCGATACAGTGACGGTTTTGAGCCGAAGCCGTCAAAGCCCTTGGGCCTTCGCACCAACACCTTTGGAGTGGACCACCACGGCTTCGCAGCTTCTCCCAGCTTGAACTCCGTCATTCCGTGTACCGAAGCCATGCATGGCCGAAGTACCTCAAGTCATCCTCACTCCGGAGCCAGCTAATGGGGGATTGGTCCTGATCTTTCGCTAGGTAAGGATAACTTGGATTGGTGGAGAATCTCGACGTTGACGATCCAAGGCTCCGGTTCGGCGGATCAAAACCTTGCAATCGCTACACCACTGTCTCCGTCAGTTATCAACCACACAGGGCGCGATTGACCTTGCCACGAAGGCTAGTTCCTACAAGCGAACCCAAGAACACAAGAAAGAACAGGAAGAACACAAGCCGAATGCCAAATCACAGTTGAACTATGATGAGGAGAGGTTTCACAAACGCTGATGCAGCAGCCAATCGGTCCGGTGTAGGAGCGGGATCTAAACACACAAAGTGTAGATGCAAACAAAGCAAAACCTCACCCTAAAGGCAGCTGGCATGAGTATATAAGGCGTGGGCAGCCTGAAGGAGGTGCACATGACCCGGACTATGGGCCAACACGGCCTCCAACTCAGTACAAGGTCCAACTCGGCCCAACTCTGTCACGCAGGACTGTTTCAGTCAAACAGGACGACTCGAGACTCCAAATGAGGCGAAACCAAAGCTAAAAGATCCGTCTTCTCCTTAGCTTTCCAAAAAGTCCAAGAACGCGCCAATCAAACTTCGTATGAGGAAGTTATGCCTATTTTGGTGCATGGTGGTTGATGTAGTCCGAACCAGCGAATTCTTGAATTCAAATCATCCGTGCGACTCCGTCTTCAACTCTAACTCTCCTATTCCATCTCCCCTGTTCCTAAGCAACAAAATATCACTAGTATTCAGTAGCATCCCATCCAAACAATTATTAACATAGTTGCTAAGGAAAGAATTAACCTCAGGTTCATGGTGCATGTGTGTATCATGTTGGTGCATGTGTGTATCATGGTGGTGCAGGTGTATATCATGTTGGTGCATGTGTGTATCATGTGAAGTGATGTCCTCATCATCCTCCCCCTCTTGAATTGGAGTCGTCCTCGACTCAAGCTCATCGTCATCTCCCAAATAAGGCTTTAAATCTGAAATGTTAAATGTGGGACTAACCCCAAAAGCTGCAGGCAACTCAAGTTTATATGCATTATCATTGATCTTCTCAAGCACACGGAAATGACCATCAGCACGGGGCATCAATTTAGACTTTCTCAAATCAGGAAAATGATCCTTTCGCAAGTGCAACCAAACAAGATCACCCGGTTCAAATGTTATCTCTTTTCTACCCTTACTACCATAAGCACGATATTTCTCATTCATTTTCTCTATGTTTGCTTTAGTAGTTTTATGCATCTTAAGCAATAATTCAGCACGTGTAGTAGCATCAAAATTCAATTTTTCAGATGGTGGCAATTGTAGCAAATCAATAGGAGCACGTGGATTAAAGCCATAGACCACTTGAAGCGGACTTACCTTAGTAGTGGAGTGTACTGACCTATTATATGCACACTCAATACGAGGTAGACACTCTTCCCAGAGCTTCAAGTTGGTCTTCAAAACAACCCTCAACATTGGGGACAATGTAGGGTTGACGACCTCTGTTTGCCCATCCGTTTGGGGGTGACAAGTAGTAGAAAACAGCAGCTTCGTCCCCAACTTATGCAACAACGTCCTCCAAAAATGACCCATCAAACTACCACCGTGTGCTTCCTGTAAAAACAACAAGCGAAGAGAGCTAGCCGGCACACATAATTTGTTAGCACGAAAAATATATCCATTATTCAGCACATATTTGTTCCACGCACGGTCATCTGTATAGTTTGCAAAAGCATCTTTGAAGTCCAAATCAGTAGCATACATCAAGCCATATATCAAGGGAGTATCATCACAAATTTCAGCAAGGTCAGTTTTAGTTGCAAGCATGACACGTGTCTCAAATTATTAACTTGTGATGAAGAAGGAGAAGCAACTTTATCTTTCTGTTGCCTCAAAAGCGTCTTAGCTACTTGCTGATTTTCAGAAGGTTGTGTGCTCGTTTGTGCGTCCTGAGCATGTTTTTCTTGTTCAAATTTCATAATTTCAGCAGGAGTCATAGGAAGCAAAGTAACTTTCTTTCCTTTATACATAAATGTGTACTTATTGCTCCTACCATGGTGTGTAGCATCAGTATCATACTCCCAAGGTCTACCAAGTAATAGAGAACATACTTTCATTGGTACTACATAAAAATCAGCAACTCTGAAGTTTGTTCCAATGGAAAATCTGATGTGAGCAATTTGTGTTACCTTGACCTTACCGCTATTGTTGAACCATTGCACGTGGTAAGGGTGTGGATGTGCACGTGTGGGAAGTTGAAGCTTAGTTACCATGTCGTGGCTCACCAAATTGTTGCAACTACCGCTGTCGATGATGACACGTACACGGCGGTCATTGACGATGAAGAAGGTCTGAAACAGATTGTTCCGTTGTGCCCGGTCGTCCTGGTCCATGTGAGTGCTCAAAACACGTTGTAAAATAAGTGCTTCATGGTTAGCAGAGGCATCCGGTGCAAAAACAGCATCATCGTCGGAAGCATCGTGATCTCCTGCAATGTTAGCAACAAGTGCATATTCATCTTAAACATCACTAGCACTTAAATAGCCACCGTCTTCCGTAGCAATATAAACCCGCTAACTAGGGCAGTCCTTCATAACGTGGCCTAATCCTTTGTATCGGTGACACTGGATCGCTGCAGAACGTGCAGTAGAGGCCGCCGAGGAGGTGGGCTTGGCTGGCGCCTTGGATGCTGCAGCCTTGGAGCTCTCAGCCTGGGCTATAGATGTAGAAGGTGCTGATGTAGCCACCGGTCGAGAAGGTGATGGTTGTCGCTGCTGTTGCCAACTTGAGCATGATTTGGAACCACCAATGTTGGTCCTCATGCTGCGTTGTGGTTGTTGGCGGCCCTGCAATTCTTTTTCTACAAGTATAGCAAGATGGAAATGACGAGTGATAGTATTGTATTCTTTATAATCAATGATATCCTGAATTTCATGTCTTAATCCACCATAAAAACGGGCTATTTTATCCTCATTGTCCTCCTCAATTTCAGCACGCATGCAACCTATTTGCAACTCCTGATAATACTCCTCTACCGATCTATTTCCTTGGTTTAGGCGCTGCAATTTTTTTCTCAAATCACGTTTATATGAAGGAGGAACCCATCTACCACGCATTTGCCGTTTTAACATACCCCAATTTTGTGGTTCATTGCCAACCTAAACTATTTCAGTCCACCAAAGAAGAGCATATCCAGTGAAGTCACTAGTAGCTAAGCGCACGCGGTGGATATCAGGAACCATGTGAGCATTAAATTTTTGTTCGACTGACATCTCCCAATCTAAATATGCATCTGGATCATAGGTGCCAGCAAAATGAGGTACTGAAAATTTTACCTTAGAGTAGGGATCATTGTTCCTGCGGTTGTCATTGTTACCTCATGGGTGGCGGTTGCGTGGTCGCCCATACCTTGACGATTGAACTGAAAGCGATGACGTGCAGCCTCGTCAGGGTCAAAGGCATTGTTCCCAGCATAGGATAGGTCGTCTTCATCCTCAACATGGTCATCTTCCTCCTCAACAAGGTCATCGTCGGCTTGTGCAGCAGGCAATCGTGTCTCCAGGGCAGTCATCCGGTTCCCTCGATCAGCCACAGTACGCGCAAGACGTTCGATGGAGTGTTGGGTCTGCCGCTGAGACTCCAGTAGAGCACGTCGTGAGACACAGTCATTAAAATCAGATGGAGGGGTACCGTTGTTATCTGCCATGTTAGTGAAAAGACAAAACAACAAAGAATAATCCTTATGAAAAGCAACCAAGTGGGGTGGGGGGTGTGTGGTGGAAGCAATCCATCAAGCGCCTTACCCACGCTTGCAAGTGTTCTTACCACGCCGTAGTGAGATAACCGGCCTACAGGTGATCAACCAAATTGGGTCAAGAAGATGCTCAAAAAATTTCAGATTTTTCTGCCAAACGAGCGAAAAGTTATGCCTGTTTTACCGAAGGGGGTCACAAGGACTCGATGTGGAAAACCGAGTAGGAAACCAAGTGGAAACTGACTAGGGTTGTGGAGGGGGGTTTCGGGTGGGGGAATTTTTGAGACACAAGACCAACTACTACTCAAACAACACAAAGGGGGAATTAAACCAGCAACAAGACTCGACCAAGAACACAAACTCAACAAAGTTAAAAACTGAAATTAAAATCGCAAGGCACAAAGGCGTTTTCGGAGGGGATTTTTTTTGTGAGGGTTTTCTGGACTCTAGGTAAAAACAAAAGAAGATCGAGATTACCTAACGGGAAATCTGAGCTTTGATACCAACTAATGGGGGATTGGTCCCGATCTTCCACTAGGTAAGGATAACTTGGATTGGTGGAGAATCTCGACGTTGACGTTCCAAGGCTCCGGTCCGGCGGATCAAAACCTTGCAATCGCTACACCACTGTCTCCGTCGGTTATCAACCACGCAGGGCGCGATTGACCTCGCCACGAAGGCTAGTTCCTGTAAGCGAACCCAAGAACACAAGCAAGAACAGGAAGAACACAAGTCGAATGCCAAATCACGGATGAACTATGATGAGGACAGGTTTCACAAACGCTGATGCAGCAGCCAATCGGTCCGGTGCAGGAGCGGGATCTAAACACACAAGTGTAGATGCAAACAAAGCAAAACCTCACCCTAAAGGTGGCTGGCATGAGTATATAAGGCGTGGACAGCCTGTAGGAGGTGCACACGACTCGGACAATGGGCCAACACGGCCTCCAACTCAGTACAAGGTCCACCTCGGCCCAACTCTGTCATGCAGGACTTTTTCAGTCACACAGGACGACTCGAGACTCCAAATGAGGCGAAACCAACGAAAAACGATCCGTCCTCTCCTTAGCTTTCCAAAAAGTCCAAGAACGCGCCAATCGGACTTCGTATGAGGAAGTTATGCCCATTTTGGTGCATGGTGGTTGATGTAGTCAGAACCAGCGAATTCTTGACTTCAAATCATCCGTGCGACTCCGTCTTCAACTCCAACTCTCCTATTCCATCTCCCATGTTCCTAAGCAACAAAATATCACTAGTATTCAGTAGCATCCCATCCAAACAAATATTAACATAGTTGCTAAGGAAAGAATCAACCTCAGGTTCATGGTGCATGTGTGTATCATGGTGGTGCAGGTGTGTATCATGTTGGTGCATGTGTGTATCATGTGAAGTGATGTCCACATCATCCTCCCCCTCTTGAATTGGAGTCATCCTCGACTCAAACTCATCGTCATCTCCCAAATAGGGCTTTAAAACTGAAATGTTAAATGTGGGACTAACACCAAAAGCTGCAGGCAACTCAAGTTAATTTATATGCATTATCATTGATCTTCTCAAGCACACGGCAAGGACCATCAGCACGGGGCATCAATTTAGACTTTCTCAAATCAGGAAAATGATCCTTGCGCAAGTGCAACCAAACAAGATCACCCATTTCTAAGCACGATATTTCTCATTCATTTTATTTATGTTTGCTTTAGTAGTTTCATGTATCTTAAGCAATAATTCAGCACGTGTAGTAGCATCAAAATTCAATTTTTCAGATGGTGGCAATTGTAGCAAATCAATAGGAGCACGCGGATTAAAGCCATAGACCACTTGAAATGGACTTACCTTAGTAGTGGAGTGTACTGACCTATTATATGCAAACTCAATATGAGGTAGACACTCTTCCCAGAGCTTCAAGTTGGTCTTCAAAACAGCCCTCAACATGGTGGAGAATGTAGGGTTGACGACCTCCGTTTGCCCATCCGTTTGGGGGTGACAAGTAGTAGAAAACAGCAGCTTCGTCCACAACGTCCTCCAAAAATGACCCATCAAACCACCACCGTGTGCTTCCTGTAAAAACAACAAGCGAAGAGAGCTAGCCGGCACACATAATTTGTTAGCATGAAAAAGATATCCATTATTCAGCACATATTTGTTCCACGCACGGTCATCTGTATAGTTTGCAAAAGCATCTTTGAAGTCCAAATCAGTAGCATACGTCAAGCAATATATCAAGGGAGTATCATCACAAATCTCAGCAAGGTCAGTTTTAGTTGCAAGCATGACACGTCCTCTCAAATTAATAAATTGTGATGAAGGAGAAGCAACATTATCTTTCTGTTGCCTCAAAAGTGTCTTAGCTACTTGCTGATTTTCAGAAGGTTGTGTGCTCGTTTGTGCGTCCTTAGCATGTTTTCTTGTTCAAATTTCATAATTTCAGCAGGAGTCATAGGAAGCAAAGTAACTTTCTTTCCTTTATACATAAATGTGTACTTATTGCTCCTACCATGGTGTGTAGCATCAGTATCATACTCCCAAGGTCTATCAAGTAATAGAGAACATACTTTCATTGGTACTACATCAAAATCAGCAACTCTGAAGTATGTTCCAATGGAAAATCTGATGTGAGCAGTTTGTGTTACCTTGACCTTACCGCTATTGTTGAACCATTGCACGTGGTAAGGGTGTGGATGTCCACGTGTGGGAAGTTGAAGCTTAGTTACCATGTCGTGGCTCACCAAATTGTTGCAACTACTGCTATCGATGATGACACGTACACGGCGGTCATTGATGATGAAGAAGGTCTGAAACAGATTGTTCCGTTGTGCCCGGTCGTCCTGGTCCATGTGAGTGCTCAAAACACGTTGTACAATAACTGCTTCATGGTCAGCAGAGGCATCCGGTTCAAAAACAGCATCATCGTCGGAAGCATCGTGATCTCCTGCAATGTTAGCAGCAAGTGCATATTCATCTTCAACATCACTAGCACTTACATAGCCACCGTCTTCCGTAGCAATATAATCTCGCTAACTAGGGCAGTTCTTCATAACGTGGCCTAATCGTTTGCATCGGTGACACTGGATCGCTGCAGAACGTGCAGTAGAGGCCTCCGAGGAGGTGGGCTTGGCTGGCGCCTTGGATGCTGCAGCCTTGGAGCTCTCAGCCTGGGCTGTAGATGTAAAAGGTGCTGATGTAGCCGCCGGTTGAGAAGGTGATGGTTGTCGCTGCTGCTGCCCACTTGAGCGTTATATGGAACCACCAATGTTGGTCCTCATGCTGCGTTGTGGTTGTTGGCGGCCCTGCAATTCTTTTTTTGCAAGTATAGCAAGATGGAAAAAACGAGTGATAGTATTGTATTCTTTATAATCAATAATATCCTGAATTTCACATCTTAATCCACCATAAAAACAGGCTATTTTATCCTCATTGTCCTCCTCAATTTCAGCACGCATGCAACCTATTTTCAACTCCTGATAATACTCCTCTACCGATCTATTTCCTTGGTTTAGGCGCTGCAAATTTTTTTCTCAAATCACGTTTATATGAAGGAGGAACCCATCTACCACGCATTTGCCGTTTTAACATACCCCAATTTTGTGGTTCATTGCCAACCTAAACTATTTCAGTCCACCAAAGAAGAGCATATCCAGTGAAGTCACTAGTAGCTAAGCGCACGCGGTGGATAGCAGGAACCATGTGAGCATTAAATTTTTGTTCGACTGACATCTCCCAATCTAAATATGCATCTGGATCATAGGTGCCAGCAAAATGAGGTACTGAAAATTTTACCTTAGAGTAGGGATCATTGTTCCTACGGTTGTCATTGTTACCTCGTGGGTGGTGGTTGCGGTGGTCGCCCATACCTTGACGATTGAACTGAAAGCGATGACGTGCAGCCTCGTCAGGGTCAAAGGCATTGTTCTCAGCATAGAATAGGTCGTCTTCATCCTCAACATGGTCGTCTTCCTCCTCAACATGGTCGTCGTCGGCTTATGCAGCAGGCAATCGTGTCTCTAGGGCAGTCATCCGGTTCCCTAGGTCAGCCACAGTACGCGCAAGACGTTCGATGGAGTGTTGGGTCTTCCGCTGAGACTCCAGTAGAGCAAGTCGTGAGACACAGTCATTAAAATCAGATGGAGGGGTACCGTTGTTATCTGCCATGTTAGTGAAAAGACAAAACAACAAAGAATAATTCTTGTGGAAAGCAACTAGGTGGGGTCGGGGTGTGTGGTGGAAGCAATCCATCAAGCGCCTTACCCACGCTTGCAAGTGTTCTTACCACACCGCAGTGAGGTAACCGGCCTACAGGTGATGAACCAAATTGGGTCAAGAAAATGCTCAAAAATTTCAGATTTTTCTGCCAAACGAGCGAAAAGTTATGCCTGTTTTACCGAAGGGGGGTCACAAGGACTCGTTGTGGAAACCGACTAGGGTTGTGGAGGGGGGTTTCGGGTGGGGAATTTTTGAGACACAAGACCAACTACTACTCAAACGACACAAAGGGGGAATTAAACCAGCAACACGACTCGACCAAGAACACAAACTCAACAAAGTTAAAAACTGAAATAAAAATCGCAAGGCACAAAGGGGTTTTCGGTGGGGATTTTTTTTGTGAGGGTTTTCTGGACTCTAGGTAAAAACAAAAGAAGATCGAGATTACCTAACGGGAAATCTGAGCTCTGATACCAACTAATGGGGGATTGGTCCCGATCTTCCGCTAGGTAAGGATAACTTGGATTGGTGGAGAATCTCGACGTTGACGATCCAAGGCTCCGGTCCAGCGGATCAAAACCTTGCAATCGCTAAACCACTGTCTCCGTCGGTTATCAACCACACAGGGCGCGATTGACCTCGCCACGAAGGATAGTTCCTGCAACGAACCCAAGAACACAAGCAAGAACAGGAAGAACACAAGTCGAATGCCAAATCATAGATGAACTATGATGAGGAGAGGTTTCTCAAACGCTGATGTAGCAGCCAATCGGTCCGGTGCAGGAGCGGGATCTAAACACACAAGTGTAGATGCAAACAAAGAAAAACCTCACCCTAAAGGCGGCTGGCATGAGTATATAAGGCGTGGACAGCCTGTAGGAGGCGCACACGACTCGGACTATGGGCCAACACGGCCTCCAACTCAGTACAAGGTCCAACTCGGCCCAACTCTGTCACGCAGGACTGTTTCAGTCACACAGGACGACTCGAGACTCCAAATGAGGTGAAACCAACGCAAAACGATCCGTCTGCTCCTTAGCTTTCCAAAAAGTCCAAGAACGCGCCAATCGGACTTCATATGAGGAAGTTATGCCCATTTTGGTGCATGGTGGTTGATGTAGTCAGAACCAGCGAATTCTTGACTTCAAATCATCCGTGCGATTCCGTCTTCAACTCCAACTCTCCTATTCCATCTCCCATGTTCCTAAGCAACAAAATATCACTAGTATTCAGTAGCATCCCATCCAAACAAATATTAACATAGTTGCTAAGGAAAGAATTAACCTCAGGTTCATGGTGCATGTGTGTATCATGTTGGTGCAGGTGTGTATCATGTTGGTGCATGTGTGTATCATGTGAAGTGATGTCCTCATCACCAGCCTCGCTCCAGAGCCAGCCTCGCTCCGAAGCCTTCCTTGCTCCGAAGCCTTCTTCACTCCGAAGCCCCACCTTCGGAGTACCACCCTTCGAAGTCCCTCCTTCGTCCAAGGCCTCCGCATGAAGCATACCAAGAGCACTTCGTCGTAGTGTCTCTCCCCGAGCACACTCCTCAACGACCCTCACCCGAACCATGCCTTCGATGCACCTTGACTTCTGAGACCTTCGTCGGGTATACCTTCGAGTGTCTCCCTCTAGAGCACACTTCGAACACCTTGCCTCATTGCTGAGGACTTAGTCCACCATACTCCGAAGTCACTCCATTCGGAGTACCCTTCGAAGTGCCTCGTCTCCGAGGACTTCGTCTCAGGATACCTTCACCCGGAGCCAGGCTCCGCACTTACTGCCTTCTCCTGGCGCACCTCGAACCGAGGTCCGACCTCGACCCCTTCACAGCCTTTGTGATGGAGCTCCCTGCTCCCCTGGCATCAAGCCTCCCGCTTGACCCAGGTTCACCTCTTGCGAACCGTCCTTCGTCTCCGAAGTCCCCTGCGCACCACAGGCAAACAGACAAGTGTATCCAGTACCCCGGAGACCTCTCCGAGTAAACAACCTCCGATACACACTCCGGTGTACCGCCCAAAGTAACAAGCCCTTCGGTACAATTCAGTCATCGTGTACTATCGGACCCCTCCGATAGGCACACTCCGCTGCAACAGCTGCAGCAACCAGAGCCCCGAACCCTTCGGTGAAACAGCCTCCAAACCCCTTCGGAGGGACCCCTTCGAATCAAAGGATAAAATATGTCAATCACTCATCACAGACTCCGAAACCAACCCTTGGTTTCTTAATCTCCCCCTTGATGAGTGCATTGACAACCAAATTCAAGTTCAAGAAAATTTAAAAAATTTCAGCACACAAGTGACCATAAAACTCAGAAACGAGCCAAATCATGTCACTTGACAAAAGAATTTTCCTCCCCCTTTTTCAACAGAGTAAAAGCTCCTTCGGCAAATCTTTCCCTTGGCAAGATAAAAACTCCCCCTGAGTTATTTTATCCCCTTGCTGTAGAGAACTCCTCAAAAATTTCTCCCCCTTTGGCAATGCAAGCATCAAGGAGCATGTAAAAGATGCATAGCTTCGAATTGGGCAGAAGTGCAAAGACATATAAAGCAAAAATATGCCAACATTAATACCAATTATCATGTGCTCAGCTCAATTTAACATGCTCTAAAAACATGATGACAGCATGTGATTTTATCACTTTGAAATAAAAGCATCACCACTCAATAAAGGTAACTAGACAAGTAAAAGCAGGGACTGCGCAAAGCTAGTCAATTTCTACTCTAGACAAACAAGTCTAGTTCAAATGGAGCATTGAAAGCAAACTTGATGATCAATGAATTTTGTTGTTCTTTTCATAATGCCAGGGGTTATTTGTTTGTCCACCTTATACTTTCCAATCAGGCCAAGCCTAGGCATGAAAGCCATCAGAAGCTTAAGGCAGTGATTTTGGCATACACTACACTATCCCAGTTCAGACCAATGTGCACTGGTAAACAGTCTAGAATAGAGTAGTGCGACAAACAAACCCACCTGGATCTTTTCACTTATAGCATGCAAATCATGGAGTTTTGATTTTTTTTAATTTAGTGACCAAATTGTTTAGCGCTTGATGAATCTCCATGAATACAATTTTTTCAAGTTGCAATGTTTAGCATCCAGAGAAAAGGAGTCTTGCTATCAAGCATATAAAAGATAGCTAAAGCAGTCCTACACATGCTAGATCCAAGACTAAGTAGTGAGCATGATTTGATTTTGGAAAGAGAAAATCATGCACAAAATATTTCAGACATATTAAATAGAGCTGAGCTGTCATGATTACATGAATTAAAATCAGGCATATAAGTGCAAAAGATGTAAATGCAATTGCACACATGATGAGCATATGCAAGACAATTAAAATCTGCTCCCCCTCACAAAATGCCGTAAGGGTGGCAAATACCAAGTTCCCCACGCAAGTAGGCAAATCGAGAAGCATCGAGGTGTTTTGTGAAAATATCGGCTAGCTGGTGTTGGGTATCAACATATTGAAGTTCAATATCACCCTTCTCATTATGATCTCTGAGAAAATGATATCGCACATCAATGTGTTTGGTTCTGGAATGCTGAACCGGATTGTTTGCAATACAAATAGCACTAGTGTTATCACAGAAAAGTGGAACGCTCTTATAATCTAACCCGAAATCCCGCAAAGTGGAAACCATCCACAAAATCTGAGAGCAACAGCTAGCTGCAGCAACATATTCAGCCTCAACCGTTGATTGTGCAACACTAGACTGTTTGCGGGAAGACCAGCAAACCAGAGAAGTACCCAGAAAATGACAAGTACCAGAGGTACTTTTCCTATCAATCCTACACCCAACAAAGTCCGCATCGGAATAACCTCGAAGACACAAAGAGGAATACGCCGATTACCAAATGCCAAATTCGAGGGTATGTTTGAGATACCTAAGAATGCGCTTTACCGCTTGGCGGTGCAAAGCTCGTGGTGAAGCCTGAAAACGAGCACACAGACACACTGCGAAGTGTATGTCCGGCCTCGTAGCAGTCAAGTAGAGGAGGGAGCCGATCATGCTTCGGAACTCCTTCTGATCTACGGCTTCTCCATCTTCGTCAGGATCCAATGCTACAGATGTCGCCATTGGAGTGGCAAGTGGCTTCGCATCAGCCATGTCGAACTTCTTGAGCAGGTCCTTGGTGTACTTCGTTTGGTGGACGAAAGTACCTTGTTTGCTTTGCATGATTTGCAAACCAAGGAAAAAAGTGAGTTCGCCCATCATGGACATCTCGAACTCCCTGCTCATGGCATCTGCAAACTTGGCAACCAAAGCATGAGAAGAGCCACCAAAAATGATATCATCCACATAAATG
The DNA here is from genome assembly GCA_019279435.1 of Zizania palustris. NCBI lineage: Eukaryota > Viridiplantae > Streptophyta > Magnoliopsida > Poales > Poaceae > Zizania > Zizania palustris. Next base: position 1,437,246 of record JAAALK010000079.1, read on the forward strand.
TGAACTAGGAGGAAATCTTTGCCATGCTTGAGAGTGAATAGGGTTTTATCAACAGATCCCATCAAATACCCCCTCTCAAACAGAAAAGACTTAAGTCTGTTATACCATGCCCGAGGGGCCTGCTTGAGTCCATAAAGAGCATTATGAAGTTTAAGGACTTTATGTGGGTATTTGGGGTTTTCAAAACCAGGGGTTGTTTTACATAAACATCTTTGCCTATAAAACCATTAAGAAAAGCACTTTTGACATCCATTTGATAGAGTTTGAATCCCTGGGATGTCGCAAAGGCAAGCAAAATCCTAATGGCATCAAGACGAGCAACAGGTGCAAAAGTTTCAATAAAATCAATCCCTTCTAATTGAGAATAACCCTGAGCTACAAGTCTAGCCTTGTTTCTAATTATAGTCCCATCCTCCCCTTGTTTGTTTTTGAAATTCATTTTGTTCCAATGAAATGAACATTTGGTGGAGGATCAACTAAAGTCCATACTTGATTTCTCTCAAAATTTTCAAGTTCTTCATGCATGGCATTGATCCAACTAGAATCAGAAAGTGCATGACTAACATCTAAGGGCTCGAAAGAAGCAACAAAAGTTGAATCAATGAAATGAGCATGAGAACGTGTTACCTTTTGATCAAGCTCAACAATGATCTGCTCGGGAGGATGCATCCTTTGAACATGGTGTGGAGCCTCGCGGCGAGATGCAGTCTCCCCCTCAGCTTGTGCGTTGGAGTGGTCCAAGATGACCGATGTCGAGGTAGTTGCTTCGGGACCTTGTGCCGAAGTGGTCGAAGCGGGGTCGACTTCGGGGGTTGATGTCGAGGGTAGTAGGGGTTCATCCTCGAAATCTCCGGGATCTTCTTCTTCGAAGATAGTCTGTTCCATATCGTGTTCATTCGCCTGTTCAAGAGCAGAACTAACAGAGAGGGTTGATTCATCAAAAGTCACATCACATGACTCAATGACAGTGTTAGTCTCCAAATTATAAACACGATAAGAATGACCATGTGTAGTGTAACCCAAAAAGATCCCGTCAGAAGAACGCGACTCAAATTTATCCAAATTACCACGTTTTAGAATAAAGCAACGACAGCCAAAAACTCGAAGATGAGTAACCTTGGGCTGTCTCCCAAAATGTAGCTCATAAGATGTCAAATTCAAAATTGAGCGCAAGAAGATTCGGTTTGAGATGTAACAAGTAGTGTTCATGGCCTTAGCCCAGAATTTTCTAGGAGTCCTATGCTCATCGAGCATCGTCCTAGCCATCTCAACCAAAGTGCGGTTCTTCCTCTCAACAACACTGTTCTGTTGAGGAACCCGCGGAGCAGAGAATTGATGTTCTATGCCATGCTCCATGCAAAAGTCAACAAAGAGACTATTTTTGAACTCAGTGCCATTATCACTTCGAATGAATTTCAATGCACCAGGAAGTTCAGTGAAAAGTCTCAAAGCCAAGCTCCGAAAGTGTGAAAACACTTCATCCTTGCTGGCAAGAAAGAAGACCCAAGAGTAGCGAGAGAAATCATCGACAATGACTAACACATACCACTTGCCGCCTAAAGAACTAACCCGAGAAGGACCTACAGTGTCCATGTGGAGAAGTTCTCCGGGTTGTTCAGTCATCACTGTGGTGACTGGCGAGTGCGAAGCGGCAATCATTTTTCCATGTCGACAGGGAGCGCAAACTAAATTCTTCTAAAACTTGAGCTTGGGCAATCCTTGGATCAGACCTAGTGCACTCAGACGAGCGAGCAACTCAAAGCTCATATGCCCTAGTCTCCTATGCCACTTCCAAAGCTCAGAAGTCGAATGTGCAACAAGACAATGAGAAGAACCAGATGACTCTGAAAAATTAGCTCCAAAAACTCTCCCAACTCTAAAGATCTTACAAACCACAACACCATCAGAATTGAGTACTTGCGAAGTATCGCGATGGAATCGCACTTCGAAGCCCTCATCAAGCAATTGAGATACAGAAAGCAAATTGTATCCCAAATTCTCAACCAAAGCAACATCTTTGAGAGTGAAATTCGAGTTAATTCTTACCACACCTTTACCTTTCACTCTACTCCTTCGATTGTTCCCAAAGGTGATATGTTCCCTTTGCTTGGTTGTGGTGAGGCTGGAGAACCATGCTGCATGTCCGGTCATATGGCGCGAACCGCCGGAGTCCATGATCCACGTGCCCTCCAAGCCTCGATCTGTCGCCTACACATGATAAGAAAATCTCGATCGCTCAGTGCTGGGGTGAGTGAAGATATGACGAGGCATCTAGCACTGAGTGATACGAGTAGTAGGCACAGTAAAAGTAGACTGTCTACGCACAGGATAATCAGAATGATGCAAAGTGCGAGGTCTACCTACATGCTGTGATCTAAAAGCATGACGAGGTCTCCTACTCTGACGAGGTACAAAGCTACTCGCCCGGGGTCTACCACCATATGGAACATGGTGAACACCTCGAGGAGCAAAACCTCTCCGATAAGCACAAGGAGCCTCGAAAACAGGACGAGAGTAAAACTCAGACTCATGCATATCTAAAGATGGGTAGTGCATGTTCTGGAACCTCATCACCTGAGAGTGTCGCTCATCCTTGATGCGACGAAAACAGAACCCAACCAGATGACCTGCCCGCTGATAATAGGAACAATGAAAAACTCTCCTAGGGGCACTCTCATGGGTCATATAGGAGCAACTCTCACAAGCTCCTTGGGCTTCTACTGAGTGGTTTTCTTGGGAGGAACTCTTTTTGTGGGAGGAGTGGTTTTCTTTGGAGTTTGGGTAGGCTTTTTGGCTGATGGAGTGTCTAACAGAGCTCTCTCTTTCTCTAGGGTAGTGGGTGAGGTAAAAACAGTTTTGTTTTCACTATATGAAGGAATCCTCTCAAAACTCAAACCTAGAGCTAACCCTGCTCTGTCAACACACATCTTGGTCTTGGCCAAGAGCAAATCCATCCTACCCTTTCCCTCAGTGCATTTGTTAACCACAGAAAGAAGGTATTCATTTTCAGTCATTAGGTTCTCAGCTTGCTCTCTAACAGTGCCTAGCTGGTCCTTAAGGGTTATGCATGTGTCACACACAGGTTGCACATCCTTAGAACTACCGACCCTCTCCAATCTAGCCTCTAAGTCATGAACATGCTTATCACGTAAATCAATGCTCTCACGTAATAAAGAACAGTTCATGCATTAAATTATATCATGAGGTCTAGAATCAACCACCAAAAGCTGTTTCTGTGCAGTCTCAAGCTCAGATAGAGTTTGAGCATGTACAGAACGCAACTGAGCAAGCTCACCCATGACAACAGTACAAGATTCACATTCAGCATCATTAACCCTAGACTTAAGCATGGCATAATCAGTAGAAACAGTTTCTAGCCTAAGTCTAAGGTCTTTTCTATCTCTGGCGGCTTGCACAAGTAACCTATCCTGACCAAGAACTACTTCATTCAGTTCATCTAGTTTAATTGAAAGCTGGTCATAAGATAGTGGTACCTTAGATGAGTCAAGCTCATCGCCACTGTGATCGCTGTCGACCATGAAGCAAAGGCCGGTGAAATCTCGTCCCTTCTTGTCCTTCTTCTCCTCCTTCCTTGGGGACTCCTCCTCCGCAGAGCTTGACTCCTCAGTTGAGGAAGTGTCGATGTCGCTGAGAGAAGCAACAAATGCTCTTGAAGCAGCTTTGGCTACTCTCTTAGCCACCTTGCCACGCTTGCCCTTCACAAAGGGTTTCCTCTCCTTTTTGTGGTATTTGGGGTGCTCACTCTCTTCTCTCTTCTTGAGTTTTGGGCAATTGGCCTTGATGTGAGTAGTGTCGCCACACTCAAAACAACCACTAAAACCACTTCTCCTCTGATCCCGTCTCTCATGGTGAAAACGGGTGAACCTTCTGGCAATGAGAGCAAGCTCATCATCATCCAGAGTATCCACCTGCTCCTTAGTGACGGAGACCAGGGAGGACAAAGCAAAACCATCTGCAAGAACACAAGTGCCAGATATGCTTGGTTCTGCAGTGGTGCCACGGCTAGTGCTAGAAATAAATGCCAATGGTTGTGGCAAAGAGTTTCTGTGCACTGCAAGAGATGCCTTGGCAATCTCTGTGGACATCAGCTTGCTGAAGAGCTCATCATAGGTCAATGTGTCATAACCTGCGGACTCCTCAATGCTGGATATCTTCACTTCCCATATGCTACGATCAAGAGCATAGAGAAGCTTGATAGCCCTATCATGATCATTGTAAGCAAGCGTCCCGTTGGACCGCAAGTTACTCACTATCGCATCAAAGCGAGAAAACATGGCATCTATAGATTCACCAGTGCCTGCACAAACAGTTGATACTTTTGATTGTATGTGCTTTGGCGCCTGGCCTTAATCTGTGTAGAGCCCTCATGAAAAATAGTTTGAGTGGTCCAAATTTCCATAGCTTTCCTAAGGTGCTGCACCCTATCAAACTCACTCCGGCTCAAACCAATGAACATTATATTTATTGCCTTGGAGTTGGCATTATACTGATCCTTTTCTGCTTGAGAGGTGCGAGTTTCAGGGATGGAGTATTCTGAGTCCACAATCTCCCAAATTGCATTTCCTTGGCTTAGCAAGTAAGCCTCCATGCGCACCTTCCAGTATGCAAAATCAGTCCCATCGAATAGAGGAATTTTACTAACTCTGTCCATGTCGCCAACAGATCACAAAACCGGTTAAGGTCAACTGGTGATCTTAACCTGGCTCTGATACCGATTGTTGGACCAGAAACGGTGACCAGAGGGGGGTGAATGGGAGCTTTTAAAAAAACACACACTTCGCTCAACAGGCTTCTCACACACTTCTCCAGACAGGATTCACTGCACAAACTCAACTCAAAAGAAGTGAGACAAAAGAGATCAAAGCATGCAGAGAAGTACGCATACAAGCTCAAGCAGTAAATGAACACAGAATCAAAGCTTCGATGCTTGAACAGGGAACACAAAAATTGAACTCACAGATCTGAATACAAAGTATGTGGCGGCTAGTACAGGAGCTCAAAAATGAATGCTCAATGTGTTGATGTGACCTAGCCAGCCTCCACTATTTATAGGCACCATTTTGCCCTGTGAATAGACTACTTTACCCCTAGGGTTTACACTATTTTTGTCTCATTAGAACAGGGGGGTACAACTGGTAGTTTACTTTATTTGTAGGCTTCTTTTGTCAGCTTCGCAGAGGAGACAGCACCAGCTTTTGCAGAGCAAATGCTGTCAGCCTTTGCAGTTTTGGACCCTTCTGAAGCCCCCCTTCGCACGCGAGGGGTGCGGTAGCTTCGGTGAGAAGCCTTGAGCCTGACGGCCTTTGCTTCACCGAAGTCAGCCTTCGATACAGTGACGGTTTTGAGCCGAAGCCATCAAAGCCCTTGGGCCTTCGCACCAACACCATTGAAGTGGACCACCACGGCTTCGCAGCTTCTCCCAGCTCAAACTCCGTCAGTCCGTGTACCGAAGCCATGCATGGCCGAAGTACCTCAAGTCATCCTCACTCCGGAGCCAGCCTCGCTCCGAAGCCTGCCTTTCTCCGAAGCCTGCTTCACTCCGAAGCCCCACCTTCGGAGTACCACCCTTCGAAGTCCCTCCTTCATCCAAGGCCTCCGCATGAAGCACTCCAAGAGCACTTCGTCGTAGAGTCTCTCCCCGAGCACACTCCTCGATGATCCTCACCCGAACCATGCCTTCGATGCACCTCGACTTCTGAGACCTTCGTCGGGTATACCTTCGAGTGTCTCCCTCTGGAGCACACTTCGAACACCTTGCCTCATTGTTGAGGACTTAGTCCACCATACTCCGAAGTCACTCCATTCGGAGTACCCTTCTCCTGGCGCACCTCGACCCCTTCGCAGCCTTCGTGACGGAGCTCCCTGCTCCCCTGGCATCAAGCCTCCCGCTTGACCCAGGTTCACCTGCTGCGAACCGTCCTTCGCCTCCGAAGTCCCCTACGCACCACAGACAAACAGACAAGTGTATGCAGTACCCCGGAGACCTCTGCGAGTAAACAACCTCCGATACACACTCTGGTGTACCGCCCAAAGTACCGAGCCCTTTGGTACAATTCAGTCATCGTCTACTATCAGACCCCTCCGACAGGCACACTCCGCTACAATAGCTACAGCAACCAGAGCCCCGAACCCTTCGGTGAAACAGCCTCCGAACCCCTTCGGAGGGACCCCTTCGAATCAGAGGATAAAATATGTCAATCACTCATCACAGACTCCGAAACCAACCCTTGGTTTCTCACAAACTATGCCAAATCCACCACAAACTAGACGTAGGACTGTTATCCCTTTGGGGAGGTTCGAACCAGTATAAATCCTTTCTCCTTCTAAGAGAATCCTTCGAGGTTCATTTTATACACCATATACACACAAAACCTGTGTTGTAGCTAACGCAATTGCTACAATAGGACCTTTGTCCGTTTCGGTGTAAAACCAACGCATTTATCTAGACTGTTCATCGGGGATCTGATGGTCCTGAAGCGAAGCCGTTGTAGGACGGAATTAGCGACCAGAGGGGGGTGAATGGGCGCCTAAAAAATTATTTCGAATCAATGGCCTTCTCCCAACACCGAACACAACTGGATTGACAATCAGCGAAAATAAACAGATCACAAATAGTGAAAATAATCTAGCCTAAAAACGACTAGTGTCCTAATCGAAAAGACACCATCAAAGTGATTAAAGGCAGCTTAAAGAGAAAATCACAGACTCGACATGTAAATGATTAAGTGCTGAGAAGTAATGTCCACAGATCACAGATAGTCCAACAGATGTGAGAAAACTACAAAGTTTAATGCGTATAGTTAGACAAAATAAATGTGGTAACTAAACAAAGCTCACAGATCAAACTTTAGATGGACAAGCACTTCATTCAATCACTGGCATTTCATCAAGTTCATGATAATAAATTCAATATCATCCATGCATTTAAACAAACAGGTAAAGTGCATCTATATTATGTGATATTTCAATGAAAAGATCAATAAGCAGAACACAATCACAGGAAATCAGAAATTACTAAAAACTACTGAGATAAAACTATGTGCACGCAAATCGAGAAAACATATTACTGTTCGTGCACTGCTAACTGCTCCACGCACGGTTGGGAGTGTCCCTCCGCCGAGTGTTCCACTCAACCCCGCAACTAGCGCGCGTCCTGCCGTGTGGTTCCCGCCACCTTCGCTCCTGATGCCACACGCCGCCGCCCACACACGCAAACGAGCCGCCTGCGCTGCTCCGATGAAAACCAGCACCCGCTCGTAGGCGCCTGCTCCCAGCTGGAGAAAAACTAGCTGTGATCCTGCCATCATAGAGGAAAACTGGAGGAAGGGACTCCAGTAGAAAACTAGCTCCACATGCCCAAAGAAAACCGACGAGATTAGATGAACAGGGAAAAACTCCAAGAACTCTGTGTATGGTAGCTGTGAAGCAAAAAGATGAACTCAGAATGTTTCATTAAAGTGAGTTAACCCTAACCCTAGGGGGTTGGGGCCTATTTATAGGCAACACAACAAAAGGAAAAAGACAAATTTACCCCTAGGGTAAATTACACAGACGCTGAAAATAAAAATGGAAAAGACCGAAATGCCCTTAGGGTTTTTTACAGACTCGACTAACACAGACTGTGGGCCTAAAGGCAAAATAGTAAAATCCTAGATAAAGAAAACTTGTCCTGATGCGAAGCTTTCGTAGCAATTACGGCTTTGCCCTAGAATGGTCAGATCCGAGATCAAAAGTCGTCAGTTTTGCGCCAAAACTAACAAAGCGTCCACCGTTTTCGCACCGTGTACCCAGATTGGGTCGGCCCGATTCCACGGCTCCCTCAGCCCGGCAATCGCTCCCGCCCGTGTACCTGAGTCAATCCCGGTCAACAGACCAGTGGATCCTCTGATGCTCCTGACCCATGTACTCGGATTGGGTCGGCCCGACTCCGCAGCCCTTCTGCTCGGCAGTCGCTCATCGCCCGTGTACCTGAGTCACACGTGGCCCACCCACGGCAGGTCTCGTCTTCTCTTCATCTTCTCAACTTCTGTTGACAATCACTCATCACATCTGGAGCCATGAGGCCCATAATCTTCATCATGGCTCCTCAATCTCCCTCTTGATGAGTGCATTGTCAACATCCTCTTCATCAGCTCTTCAAAACCTACAAAACACGTGGAAACACGAAAAAAACACAAGAAGACAGAAAGAAGAAAATAAAATACAAAGTTTAACCCTAATGACCAAAAGCCAAACAAAAAACCAGAAAACAATCATTATGGTTAAGCAAAAATAAAAACTCAAAATGAGTGCAATCTCGGAATTATCAACAAGGATATCCAAAGAGTAAGGGCAAAAGAGACTAAAAACTTCTCCTAAAACAAATCCCAGAGAAAGCCAAAACTCCCCCTAAACTCTTCTAAAAGATAAAGTCATCCAAATTTTCTCCCCATTGTTGACAATTGGACTCATCAAGTGAGACTAAATTCACTCAAAAGAGACACAGACTCAAAAACTCCCCCTGAAATGCAACTCCACCTCAAAATATGCAATGAATGCAACTGGGGTGCAAGTGGAGTGTAAAAAGCATGCTTCTCAGATATGATTGACTGCAATTATAACATCTAGCAAGTATAGAAAAATACCTAATATCTAAGACGCATGGCATGACCGGTGCAACAGATGATATCCAAAGAAAGTCATTAGCACACATTTTTAGATTTTTGCAAACAAAAGCATCACCACATTTTCTAGTTGACAAGCAAAGTAAAGCATGAGATGCAAAGACTAGCCTATATCTATCAAGATAAACATTGTATAGAACAAAGTGCTTCAGCAAACTTGTTATCTTTTTAATTTTCAGGCTTTTTCTTTTCCTTTTTCATTTTTGCCAGGGGTTATTTGCATGTCAACCGTATGCTAACCGACAAAGTCAAGCCGAGGCCAGAACTGGACCATCAGAAGCTTAAGACATTGGTCTTGGCATACATTACACTGTCCTAGTTCATACCAAAGTGCTATGGTAAGCAGTCTAGAACAATGCAATGTGACAAAGCAAACCCACCTGGATCTTTTGTAATTATGCATAAAAAAGGCATGGATTTTTCATTTTTCTGATTTTTTTTATCATTTTTATATCACATTTTCCATGTTAAAGCATATAGATGTCCAAGTTGCATATATGCATCTAAGTAAGGATCTAGCTACAAGGCATGTAACAAATAGCAGAAGCACTCAGCCTACACATGCTAGTTACCAGAAGCAATGGTGATCATTTTTCAATTTTAATGCATAAAAGCCATGCATATGACAGATATCAGACATATCATGTGAACTGAAGCAAAGCAGATCATCGACAAGTATTCAAAAGCATGTACTAGCTAGAATAAGTAAAGTAGATCAATCATATAACAGAAGCAAGCTCAAAGTGTGATATATGAATATGCATGATATGAACTCACACAAAAAGACTCAAGAAAGAGTAAAGAAGAAAGAAAAACAGATTGAAAATATCCTAAAAAGGATACACAACTCCCAAATCCCCTCGCAAATGCTCAAAAGAAGACTGATCTAGGGGTTTGGTGAAAATGTCAGCCAACTGATGATGGGTATCAACATGAACAAGGTCAATGACACCTTTCTCATAATGATCCCTCAGAAAGTGAAAGCTTACATCAATATGTTCGGTTTTTGAATGAAGACATGGGTTTTTCCCTACACTAATCGCGCTCGTGCTATCAAAAAACAAAGGTACTCTCACAGGGAAGAACAACCCAAAATCTCTCAAAGTAGAAATCATCCAAACCAACTGTGAGCAGCAGCTAACAGCAGCTACATACTCAGCCTCTGTGGTAGAAAGCGCAACTCCAGATTGTTTTTGAGAAGACCAAGAGACAAGCGAAGAACCAAGAAACTGGAAAGTACTAGAAGTTGACTTGCCATCCAGCCGGCACCCACAAAAATCCGCATCATAAAAGCCAGATAAATCAAGAGACGATGATGCTGAATAGTAAAGACCTAGATTAGGTGCATAGGTAAGGTACCTAAAAATGTGCTTAACAGCTTGCTGATGAGATGCACGTCGTGAAGATAGGAAGCGCACGCACAGTCCCATGGCAAACTGAATGTATGGTCGCGTCACCGTCAAGTCCAGTAGTGATCCGATCATCCCTTGATACTCTCTCTCATTGACCTTGATGTCGCTCTCGTCCTTGTCCATGCCCCTAGATGTACCCATTGGGGTCATCTGAGGCTTCAGCTCTCCACTGAAGTCGAACTTCTTCAGCATGTCCCACATGAACTTGCTCTGGTGGATGAAGATGTCATCCTTGGTCTACTTGATCTGGAGTCCTAGAAAGTACTTGAGCTCACCCATGAGGCTCATCTCAAACTCGCTGTGCATCTGCTTAGAAAACTTGGACACAAGATCATTAGTAGAACCACCAAAAATAATATCATCCACGTAAATCTGAGCAATCAAGAAGTCTGAGCCATCTCTGAGCAAGAAAAGAGTCTTGTCCACAGAACCCATCACGAAGCCACTCCCCAACAAAAACCGCTTTAAACAGTCATACCAAGCCCTGGGGGCTTGCTTCAGACCATATAAAGCTTTCTACAGCTTGAAAACATGTCGAGGAAACTTAGGGTTCTCAAAATCGGGGGTCTGCCTAACATAGACCTCCTCCTCTATATACCCGTTCAGAAAAGCACTCTTGACATCCATTTGAAAAAGCTTAAAACCTTTAGAAGCAGCGAATGCCAAAAGTATGCGAATGGACTCAAGACGGGCAACAGGGGCGAAAGTCTCCTCAAAGTCAATACCATCTTTCTGGCAAAAGCCCTAGGCAACTAATTGAGCTTTGTTGCGCACCACAACCCCATCTTCACCTTGCTTGTTCTTAAACACCCACTTGGTGCCTATGGGGTTTCATCTAGGTGGCATCTTAACTAGTGTCCAAACCCGATTGCGAACAAAGTTCTCAAGCTCTTCTTGCATGGCGTTTATCCAATTTGCATCAGAAAGACCATGAGAAACATCTATGGGCTCAAAAGGGGCAACAAAAGAAGATTCAGCAAACACAGCAAGTGAGCCAACAGAAGAATGCATGGTTCTCGAAGTGAGATCACTGATGATGAGCTCTGAGGGGTGATCACGCTGAACTGTCGGGATCATAGGTGATCAGAGGTCACCTCACCGGAGTCATCAGCTGAGACCTCTAGACTCAACTTAGGGGGCTCGATCAAAGTGGAAGAAGTTATCAGAGGTCTGACCTCGTCCTCAGTCAAAGTCTTAGAAGGTGTGGGGGTATGCAGGCTGTGCAGAAGGCCCACCCTCATCAACAACAGGAGCGTCATCATCTTCCTCGAAGATGGACTCTCCAAGCTCATCATCTCCAGAAAGCTCAAAAGAAGGAGTGAGTGAAGGCATGGACTCATCAAAAGAAACCTCGCAAGTCTCACAAGCTGTTGGGAGTTGAGGTTCCAAACACGGAAGCCTCGAGAATGCAAAGCATAACCAAGAAAGACTCCATCCCAGAAACAAGACTCAAACTTGTCCAAATGCCCTCCCTTCTTGAGCACAAAGCACTTGCAGCCAAACGCTCGCAAGTGACTCACCTTGGGTTGTCTGCCAAACCACAAATCATATGATGTCTTACCTAAGTAAGCTCTAAGAAAAATGTGGTTGGCCAGATAGCAAGTCATGTTCATGGCTTCAGCCCAAAAGCGCCTAGGAGTCATATGGTCATCGAGCATCATCCTAGCCATATCGACTAGCGTGGGGTTCTTTCATTCCACCACGCCGTTCTGTGGGGGAGTGTAAGGAGCAGAAAACTGATGCTCAAGACCCTGATCACTACAGAAGCTAACGAACAGAGTTCTTGAACTCAGAGCCATTGTCAGAGTGAATTGCTCGCATCCGACCATTGTTCTCATTCTTTAGCTTCAAAATCAGGTCATGAACAAACTGGAAAGCCTCATCCTTAGACTCCAAAATGAAAACCCACGAGAATCGAGAAAAATCATCAATTATCACAAGCGCGTACTACTTCCCACCAACTTAGCGTACCTAAGCTGGACCAACAGTATTCATGTGTAACAGCTCTCCTGGGTACGAAGTTATCACCTAAGTCATAGGTGTGTGAGAAGCGGCAACCATTCTCCCATGACGACAGGGATGGCAAACTAGATCCTTCTCTATCTTAAACTTGGACAATCCTCGGATAAGGTCCATAGAGATTAATCTGACTAGCAGATCAAAGCTCAAATGACCTAACCTCTGTTAGACCGGAAATGGCGACCAGAGGGGGGGGTGAATGGGAGCTTTTAAAAATTCAGGCTAAAACAGCCTTCGGTTTTTAACACTGTCTACTGCGGAACAGGCTTCGAACATCAACCTTCGAAGGTCTGGTTCAGAGGTATTTGACAGCTCCGAACACAGGCTTCGCAAGGTGCAAAAGTTCGAAGCCAAGCAGACTTCGCTCCACCCACAACCCCAAAAACAACTCTGCTAAGTCAGTGCAGGCTCCGCACACAGGGTGCTTCGAGCAGGCTTCGCACTTCACACTTCGCAAGAGTGAACTACCCTCTGAGGACTTCGACCAAGTACTTAGCAACAGCAACAGGTGCTGGGCTTCGTACACCGAAGGTCTAAACGCACACTAACAGACTACGCTAGAGGCTTCGACACAAGAAGCAAAAATGGGCTTCGATCAGGGCTTCGCTAGTAAGCAGCGAGGTCTAGCCTCCTGTTACATAGAGCGAACGCGCACTGAAAAACACACTTCGCACACAACACACTTCGCCAACACAGGCTTCGATGCACTGTCACAAGTCACTCAAGGTGACACACAAATGGACGAAGTATGCAGCGAGGTATGTAACACAAGCTCAAGCAAAAAGCACATAGAGGCAGGGCTTCGCCGCTTGAACAAGGAACACAAAAATGAACTCACTGGATGTATTCAAAGTATGAGGAGGCTAGTACAGGAGCTCAACAGTAAATGCTCAAAGTGTTAAATGTTACCTACCCAGCCCCCATATTTATAGCCCACAGTTCACCCAAGTGAATTGACTACATTACCCCTAGGGTTTACACCAGTTTTGTCTCTACAGAATGGAGGGGTACAAAAGGTAGTCAACTTTATTCTGGAGGCTTCTCTGTCAGCTTTCCAGAGGGGACAGCGTCAGCTTTTTGCAGAGCAGACAGTGTCAGCCTTTGCAGTCTTTGACCTTCCTGAAGCCCCCCTTCGCACGCGAGGGGTGCGGTAGCTTCGGTGAGAAGCCTTGAGCCTGATGGCCTTCTCTTCACCGAAGATAGCCTCCGATACAGTGATGGTTTTGAGCCGAAGCCATCAAAGCCCTTGGGCCTTCGCACCACCACCTCCGCAGTGGACCACCACGGCTTCGCAGCTACTCCCAGCTCGAACTCCGTCAGTCCGTGTACCGAAGCCATGCATGGCCGAAGTACCACAAGTCAACCTCGCTCCGAAGCCAGCCTTGCTCCGAAGCCTTCCTCACTCCGAAGACCCACCTTCGGAGTACCACCCTTCGAAGTGCCTCCTTCGTCCAAGGCCTCCGCATGAAGCATTCCATGAGCCCTTCGTCGCAGTGTCTCTCCCCGAGCACACTCCTCGACGAGCCTCACCCGGACCATGCCTTTGATGCGCCTCGACTACTGAGACCTTCGTCGGGTACCTTCGAATGTCTCCCTTCGGAGCACACTTCGAACGCCTTGCCTCCGCAGAGGACTTGATCCACCAAACTCCGAAGTCACTCCATTCGGAGTACCTTCGAAGTGCCTCACCTCCGAGGACTTTGTCTCGGAGTACCTTCACCCGGAGCCACGCTCCGCACTTACTGCCTTCTCATGGCGCACCTCAACCCGAGGACCGACCCAGACCCCTTCGCAGCCACCGTGACGGAGCTCCCCGCTCCCCTGACATCAAGCCTCTCGCTTGACCCAGGTTCACCTGCTACGTCCGTCCGTCGCCTCCGCGGTCCCTGCGCACAACAGACAAACAGACAAGTGTTTCCAGTACTCCGGAGACCTCTCCGGGTTAGCAACCTTCAGTACACACTCCGGTGTATCGCCAAAAGTACCGATACCTCCGGTACGAACCCAGTCATCGTGTACCGTCGGACCCCTCCGACAGGCACACTCTGCTGCAACAGCTGCAGCAATCAAAGCCCTCCGAACACCTTCGGAGGTACCCCTTCGAACCAGAGGTTAAAAGCCTGTCAATCACTCATCACATGCACCGAAACCAACCCTTGGTTTCTCAATCTCCCCCTTGATGAGTGCATTGACAACCAAATTCAAGTTCAAGAAAATTTAAAAACTTTCAGCACACAAGTGACCATAAAAACTCAGAAAAGAGCCAAATCATGTCACTTGATAGAAGAATTTTCCTCCCCCTTTTAAAAGAGTAAAAACCCCTTCGACAAATCTCCCCCTTTTCAAGATAAAAACTCCCCCTATGAAAATTATACCCCCTTGCAACAGAGAACTCAACACTTTCTCCCCCTTTAGCAATGCAAGCATCAAGGAGCATTCAAAAGATGTATTGCTTGGAAATGAGCAGAATTGCACAGACATATAAAGCAAAAATATGCCAACAGTAATACCAATGATCATGGGCTCAGCTCAATTTAACATTCTCTAAAAACATGATGACAGCATGTGATTTGATCATTTTTGAAATAAAAGCATCACCACTTAGTCAAGGAAACTAGACAAGTAAAAGCAAGGACTGCGCAAAGCTAGTCAATTTCTACTCTAGATATACAAGTCCAGTTCAAATGGAGCTATGAAAGCAAACTTGATGAACAATGAGCTTTGTTGTTCTTTTTATAATGCTAGGGGTTATTTGTTTGTCTACCTTATACTTTCCAATCAGGCCAAGCCTAGGCATGAAAGCCATCTGAAGCTTAAGGCGGTGATTTTGGCATACACTACACTATCCCAGTTCAGACCAATGTGCAATGGTAAGCAGTCTAGAATGGAGTAGTGCGACAAACAAACCCACCTGGATCTTTTCACTTAAGGCATGCAAATCATGGAGTTCTTGATTTGAATTAAGTGAACCAATTTGTTTAGCACTTGATGAATATCCATGAGTATGTAGAACAAGTTTTTCAAGTTGCAATTTTTTGCATCCAAAGAAAAGTGTCTTGCTATCAAGCAGATAAAAGATTGCTAAAGCAGTCCTACCGAAACATGCTAGATTTAAGACTAAGCAATGAGCATGATTTGAATTTGGAAAGAAAACATCATGCAGAGTACTGTTTCAGATAAATTAAAAAGAGCTGAGCTGTCATGATTTCATGAATTATAATCAGGCATATAAGTGCAAAAGATGTAAATGCAATTTCACACATGATGAGCATATGCAATACAATTAAAGACAGCTCCCCCTCACAAAATGCCGTACGGGTGACAAATACCAAGTTCCCCACGCAAGTAGGCAAATCGAGAAGCATCGAGGGGTTTCGTGAAAATATCGGCTAGCTGGTGTTGGGTATCAACATATTGAAGTTCAATATCACCATTCTCATTGTGATCTCTGAGAAAATGATACCGCACATCAATGTGTTTGGTTCTGGAGTGCTGAACCGGGTTGTTTGCAATACAGATAGCACTAGTGTTATCACAGAAAAGTGGAACACTCTTATAATCTAACCCGAAATCCCGCAAAGTGGAAGCCATCCACAAAATCTGAGAGCAATAGCTAGCTGCAGCAACATATTCGGCCTCAGCCGTCGATTGTGCAACACTAGACTGTTTGCGGGAAGACCAGCAAACCAGAGAAGTACCTAGAAAATGACAAGTACCAGAGGTGCTCTTCCTATCAATCCTACACCCAGCAAAATCCGCATCGGAATAACCTCGAATACATAAAGATGAAGATGTTGAATACCATATGCCAAATTCGAGGGTATGTTTGAGATACCTGAGAATGCGTTTTACCGCTTGGCGGTGCGAATCTCGTGGTGAAGCCTGAAAACGAGCGCACAGACATACTGCGAAGTGTATGTCCGGCCTCGTAGCAGTCAAGTAGAGGAGGGAGCCGATCATGCTTCGGAACTCCTTCTGATCCACGGCTTCTCCATCTTCGTCAGGATCCAATGCTACAGATGTAGCCATTGGAGTGGCGAGGGGCTTCGCATCTGCCATGTCGAATTTCTTGAGCAGGTCCTTGGTGTACTTCGTCTGCTGGACGAAAGTACCTTGTTTGCTTTGTTTGATTTGCAAACCAAGGAAAAAGGTGAGTTCACCCATCATAGACATTTCAAATTCCCTGCTCATGGTATCTGCAAACTCGGCAACCAAAGCATGAGAAGAGCCACCAAAGATGATATCATCCACATAAATCTGAACCAGGAGGAAATATTTGCCATGCTTGAGAGTAAACAGTGTTTTATCAACAGAGCCCATCAAATACCCTCGCTCAAGCAGAAAAGACTTAAGTCTATCATACCATGCCCGAGGTGCCTGCTTGAGTCCATAAAGAGCCTTATGAAGTTTAAGGACTTTATGTGGGTACTTGGGGTTTTCAAAACCAGGGGGTTGTTTTACATAAACATCTTCACCTATGAAGCCATTAAGAAAAGCACTTTTGACATCCATTTGATAGAGTTTGAATCCCCGGGATGTCGCAAAGGCAAGCAAAATCCTAATGGCCTCAAGGCGAGCAACAGGTGCAAAAGTTTCAGTAAAATCAATCCCTTCTAGTTGAGAAAAACCCTGAGCTACAAGTCTAGCCTTGTTTCTAACTATAGTCCCATCCTCCCCTTGTTTATTTTTGAAAATCCATTTTGTTCCAATGAAATTAACATTTGGTGGAGGATCAACTAATGACCAGACTTGGTTTCTCTCAAAATTTTCAAGTTCCTCATGCATGGCATTGATCCAACTAGAATCAGAACATGCATGACTAACATCTAAGGGCTCGAAAGAAGCAACAAAAGCAGAATTAGTGAAATGAGCATGAGAACGTGTTACCCTTTGATCAAGCTCACCAATGATCTTCTCTGGAGGGTGCATCCTTTGAACATGGTGTGGAGCCTCGCGGCGGGATACAGTCTCCCCCTCAACTTGTGCGTTGGAGTGATCCAAGATGACCGATGTCGAGTTGGTTGCTTCGGGACCTCGTGACGAAGTAGTTGAGGTGGGGTCAGCTTCGGGGGTTGATGTCGAGGGTAGTAGGGGTTCATCCTCGAACTCTCCGGGATCTTCGTCTTCGAAGATGGTCTGTTCCATGTCGTGTTCATTTGCCTGTTCAAGAGCAAAACTAACAGAGGGGGTTGATTCATCAAAAGTCACATCACATGACTCGATGACAATGTTAGTTTCCAAGTTATAAACACGATAAGAATGACCATGTGTAGTGTAACCCAAAAAGATCCCGTCAGAATAACGCGACTCTAATTTATCCAAATTACCACGTTTTAGGATAAAGCAATGACAGCCAAATACTCGAAGATGAGTAACATTGGGCTGTCTCCCAAAACGTAGCTCATAAGATGTCAAGTTTAAAATTGAGCGCAAGAATATTCGGTTTGAGATGTAACAAGAAGTGTTCATGGCCTCAGCCCAGAATTTTCTAGGAGTCCTATGCTCATCAAGCATCGTCCTAGCCATCTCAACCAAAGTGCGGTTCTTCCTCTCAACAACACCGTTCTGTTGAGGAACCCACGGAGCAGAGAATTGATGTTCTATGCCATGCTCCATGCAAAAGTCAACAAAGAGACTATTTTTGAACTCGGTGCCATTATCACTTCGAATGAATTTCAATGCACCTGGGAGTTCAGTGAAAAGTCTCAAAGCCAAGCTCGGAAAGTGTGAAAACACTTCATCCTTGCTGGCAAGAAAGAAGACCCAAGAGTAGCGAGAGAAATCGTCGACAATAACTAATACATACCACTTGCCGCCTAAAGAACTAACCCGAGAAGGACCTACAGTGTCCATATGGAGAAGTTCTCCGGGTTGTTCAGTCATCACTGTGGTGACTGGCGAATGCGAAGCGGCAATCATTTTTCCATGTCGACAGGGAGCGCAAACTAAATTCTTCTCAAACTTAAGCTTGGGCAATCCCCGGATCAGACCTAGGGCACTCAGACGAGCGAGCAACTCAAAGCTCATATGCCTAGTCTCCTATGCCACTTCCAAAGCTCAGAAGTCGAATGTGCAACAAGACAATGAGAAGAACCAGATGACTCTGAAAAATCAGCTCCAAAAACTCTCCCAACTCTAAAGATCTTACACACCACAACGCCATCCGAATTGAGTACTTGCGAAGTATCACGATGAAATCGCACTTCGAAGCCCTCATCAAGCAACTGAGATACAGACAGCAAATTGTATCCCAGGTTTTCAACCAAAGCAACATCTTTGAGAGTGAAATTTGAATTAATTCTTACCACACCTTTACCTTTCACTCTACTCCTTCGATTGTTTCCGAAGGTGATATGTTCCCTTTGCTTGGTTGTGGTTAGGCTGGAGAACCATGCTGCATCTCCGGTCATGTGGCGCGAACAACCGGAGTCCATGATCCACGTGCCCTCCAAGCCTCGATCTGTCGCCTACACATGATAAGAATATCTCGATCGCTCAGTGCTGGGTGAGTGAAATAATGACGAGGCATCCAGCACTGAGTGACACGAGTAGTAGGCACAGTAAAAATAGACGGTCTACGCACATGATAATCAGAATGATGCAAAGTGCGAGGTCTACCTACAAGCTGTGATCGAACAACATGTCGAGGTCTCCTACTCTGACGAGGTACAAAGCTACTCGCCCGGGGTCTACCACCCTATGGAACATGGTGAACACCTCGAGGAGCAAAACCTCTCCGAGAGGCATGAGGAGCCTCAAAAGCAGGACGATTGTAAAACTCAGACTCATGCATACCTAAAGATGGGTAATGCATGTCCTAGTAACTCATCGCCAGAGAGCGTCGCTCATCCTTGATGCGACGAAAACAGAACCCAACAAAATGACCCGCCCGCTGACAATAGGAATAATGAAACACTCTCCTCGGGGCATCTCATGGGTCTTAGGAGCAAGTCTCACAGGCTCCTTGGGCTTCTGCTGAGTGGTTTTCTTGGGAGGATTTTTCTTGGCAGGAGGAGTGGTTTTCTTTTGAGCTCGGATAGGTTTCTTGGCTGGTGGAGTGTCTAAGAGAGCTCTCTCTTTCTCTAAGGTAGTGGGTGAGGTGAAAACAGTTTTGTTTTTACTGTCTGAAGAAATCCTCTCAAAACCCAAACCTAGAGCTACCCCTGCTCTGTCAACACACATCTTGGTTTTAGCCAAGAGCAAATCCATCCTACCCTTTCCCTCAGTGCATTTGTTAACCACGGAAAGAAGGTATTCATTGTCTGACATGAGGTTCTCAGCTCGCTCTCTAACAGTGCCTAGCTGGTCCTTAAGGGTAATGCACGTGTCACAAACAGGCTGCACATCCTTAGAACTACCGGCCCTCTCCAATCTAGCCTCTAAATCATGAACATTTTTATCACGTACATTAATGCTCTCATGCAATAAAGAACAGTCCATGCATTCAATATTATCATAAGGTCTAGAATCCACCTCCAAAAGCTGCTTCTGTGCAGTCTCAAGCTCAGAAAGAGTTTGAGCATGCACAGAACGCAACTGAGCAAGCTCACCCATGACAACAGAACAAGATTCACATTCAGCATTATTAAGTTTAGACTTAAGCATGGCATATTCAGTAGAGACAGATTCTAGCCTAAGTCTAAGGTCTTTTCTTTCTCTAGCGGCTTGCACAAGTAATCTATCCTGACCAAGAACTACTTCATTCAGCTCATCTAATTTAATTAATAGCTGGTCAGATGATAGAGTTACCTCAGATGAGTCAAGATCATCGCCGCTGTGATCGCTGTCGGCCATGAAGCAAAGGCCGGTGAAGTCTCGTCCCTTCTTGTCCTTCTTGTCCTCCTTCCTTGGGGACTCCTCCTCCTCAGAGCTCGACTCCTTAGTTGAGGAAGTGTCGATGTCGCTGAGAGCAGCAACAAATGCTTTGGAAGCGGCTTTGGCTACTTTCTTAGCCATCTTGCCGCGCTTACCCTTCATAAAGGGTTTCCTCTCCTTTTTGTGGTATTTGGGGCGCTCACTCTCATCTCTCTTTTTGAGCTTGGGGCAATTTGCCTTGATATGAGAAGTGTCGCCACATTCAAAGCAACCACTAAAACAACTTCTCCTCTGATCCCGTCTTTCATGATGAAAACGGGTGAACCTTCTGGCAATGAGAGCAAGCTCATCATCATCCAGAGTGTCCACCTGCTCCTTTGTGACGGAGACCAGGGAGGACAAAGCAAAACCATCTGCAAGAACACAAGTACCAGATGTGCTTGGTTCTGCAGCGGTGCCACAGCTAGTGCTAGAAACCAATGCCAATGGCTGTGGCAAAGAGCTTCTGTGCACTGCAAGAGATTCCTTGGCAATCTCTGTGGACTTCAGCTTGCTAAAGAGCTCATCACAGGTCAATGTGTCATAACCTGTGGACTCCTCAATGCTGGATATCTTTACTTCCCATATGCTACGGTCAAGAGCATAGAGAAGCTTGATAGCCCTGTCATGATCATTGTAAGCAAGTGTCTCGTTGGACCGCAAGTTACTCACTATAGCATCAAAGCGCGAAAACATGGCATCTATAGATTCACTAGGTGCCTGCACAAACAGCTTATACTGTTGATTGTATGTGCTTTGGTGCCTGGCCTTGATCTGTGTAGAGCCCTCATGAAAAATAGTGAGCGTTGTCCAAATCTCCCTTGCAGTCCTAAGGTGCTGCACCCTATCAAACTCACTCTGGCTCAAACCAATGAACAGTATATTCCTAGCCTTGGAGTTGGCATTATACTGATCTTTCTCTGTTTGAGTGGTGCGAGTATCAGGGATGGAGTATTGTGAGTCCACAATCTCCCAAATTGCATTTCCTTGGCTTAGCAAATAAGCCTCCATGCGCACCTTCCAGTATGCAAAGTCAGTCCCATCGAACAGAGGAATTTTACTGCCTCTATCCATGTCGCCAACAGATCACAAAACCGGTTAAGGTCAACTGGTGATCTTAACCTGCTGTGATACCAATTGTTGGACCGGAAATGGCGACCAGAGGGGGGGTCAATGGGAGCTTTTAAAAATTCAGGCTAAACCAGCCTTCGGTTTTTAACAATGTCTACTGCGGAACAGGCTTCGAACATCAACCTTCGAAGGTCTGATTCGGAGGTATTTGACAGCTCCGAACACAGGCTTCGCAAGGTGCAAAAGTTCCAAGCCAAGCAGACTTCGCTCCACCCACAACCCCGAAAACAACTCTGCTAAGTCAGTGCAGGCTCCGCACACAGGGTGCTTCGAGCAGGCTTCGCACTTCACACTTCGCAAGATTGAACTACCCTCTGAGGACTTCGACCAAGTACTTAGCAACAGCAACAGGTGCTGGGCTTCGTACACCGAAGGTCTAAACGCACACTAACAGACTACGCAAGAGGCTTCGACACGAGAAGCAAAAACGGGCTTCGATCAGGGCTTCGCTAGTAAGCAGCGAGGTCTAGCCTCCTGTTACACAGAGCGAACGCGCACTGAAAAACACACTTCGCACACAACACACTTCGCCAACACAGGCTTCGATGCACTGTCACAAGTCACTCAAGGTGACACACAAATGGACGAAGTATGCAGCGAGGTATCTAACACAAGCTCAAGCAAAAAGCACACAGAGGCAGGGCTTCACCGCTTGAACAAGGAACACAAAAATGAACTCACTGGATGAATTCAAAGTATGAGGAGGCTAGTACAGGAGCTCAACAGTAAATGCTCAAAGTGTTAAATGTTACCTACCCAGCCCCCATATTTATAGCCCACAGTTCACCCAAGTGAATTGACTACTTTACCCCTAGGGTTTACACCAGTTTTGTCTCTACAGAATGGAGGGGTACAAAAGGTAGTCAACTTTATTCTGGAGGCTTCTCTGTCAGCTTTGCAGAGGGGACAGCGTCAGCTTTTTGCAGAGCAAACAGTGTCAGCCTTTGCAGTCTTTGACCTTCCTAAAGCCCCCCTTCGCACGCGAGGGGTGCGGTAGCTTCGGTGAGAAGCCTTGAGCCTGATGGCCTTCGCTTCACCGAAGATAGCCTTCGATACAGTGACGGTTTTGAGCCGAAGCCGTCAAAGCCCTTGGGCCTTCGCACCACCACCTCCGTAGTGGACCACCACGACTTCGCAGCTACTCCTAGCTCGAACTCCGTCAGTCCATGTACCGAAGCCATGCATGGCCGAAGTACCACAAGTCAACCTCGCTCCGAAGCCAGCCTTGCTCCGAAGCCTTCCTCACTCCGAAGCCCCACCTTCGGAGTACCACCCTTCGAAGTCCCTCCTTCGTCCAAGGCCTCCGCATGAAGCATTCCATGAGCCCTTCGTCGCAGTGTCTCTCCCCAAGCACAATCCTCGATAAGCCTCACCCGGACCATGCCTTCGATGCGCCTCGACTTCTGAGACCTTCAGTGGGTACCTTCGAATGTCTCCCTTCGGAGCACACTTCGAACGCCTTGCCTCCGCAGAGGACTTGATCCACCAAACTCCGAAGTCACTCCATTCGGAGTACCTTCGAAATGCCTCACCTCCAAGGACTTTGTCTCGGAGTACCTTCACCCGGAGCCACGCTCCGCACTTACTGCCTTCTCCTGGCGCACCTCGACCCGAGGACCAACCCAGACCCCTTCGCAGCCACCGTGACGGAGCTCCCCGCTCCCCTGACATCAAGCCTCCCACTTGACCCAGGTTCACCTGCTACGTCCGTCCGTCGCCTCCGCAGTCCCTGCGCACCACAGACAAACAGACAAGTGTTTCCAGTACTCCGGAGACCTCTCCAGGTTAGCAACCTTCGGTACACACTCCGGTGTACCGCCAAAAGTACCGATACCTCCGGTACGAACCCAGTCATCGTGTACCGTCGGACCCCTCCGACAGGCACACTCCGCTGCAACAGCTGCAGCAACCAAAGCCCTCCGAACACCTTCAATCACTCATCACATGCACCGAAACCAACCCTTGGTTTCTCAACCTCCTATGCCACTTCTAGAGCTCAGAGGAGGATCCAGCAATCAAACAGCGAGAAGGGAAAAAAGAACTAGAGAAATCAATCCGAAAAACCTTACCGAAGGGTAAGATCTGGCAAACCAAAGATCCTCTAGAATCAACCACAGAAGACATGCCCTTCTTAAAATGAACCTCTAAACCATCCTCAAGAAGTTGCGACACAGAGATCAAATTAAAATTCAAGTTTCCCACCAAAGCAACATTCTTCAAAGAGAAATGATCAGAGATGCGAATTGAGCCAATGCCTTGTACCTTCCCTTGACCACTATTCCCGAAAGTGATGTACTCCTTGGAGCTCGGGGAAGTGAGGCTGGAGAATCATCTGCGATGTCCTTTCATGTGGCGAGAGCATCCTGAATCCATGATTCACACGTCCTCCAGTCCTCGATCCTGCAATATCAATGGTCATAAGGGGGAGCAAATGGTCTGACACCATGTTTAGCAAAGGAGCTAAACCAGTCCCGAGCCATCTGCTCAAAAGAAGGAAAGCAGAAAGGATCATCAGTGTCTGGACCAAAACACGTTTCAAAACACGGTCCTCTGTTCTTCCTGAAGTCTCGGCCATGAGGTCCAAAGCCGTATCCAGAATGACCTGGAGCTCTACCGGAGCGAAAACCACCCTCCGGAGCACGGGCATGAAGGCTGTCTCCTCTACCACAACCTACACGACGCGCCCTGGCCTCTAGCCTCTCTCTGCGT
Organism: Zizania palustris; assembly: GCA_019279435.1. NCBI lineage: Eukaryota > Viridiplantae > Streptophyta > Magnoliopsida > Poales > Poaceae > Zizania > Zizania palustris. Next base: position 1,461,055 of record JAAALK010000079.1, read on the forward strand.
CGAGGAACTCTGTGTCTACCACCCTACGTACTGGTAGAATTGCTCTTGCCCACCTCGAGATCTCTCAGCTCTCTCAACCCGCTTCCTCCTGAAGCAAAACTCCTCAAGATGCCCGTCTCTCTAACAAAACTCACAATGATAGGTAGGCTTCTTGGGATGTGGTTGAGGCTTGGGGTTCTTGGGCTTGGTGGTGTTGGGTGTAGACTATTTGGTGTGAGAGGGTCTAGGTAGAGAGTCAAGAGAACTATGGAGATGCTTGGGCTTTGGGATCCAGATAGGCTTCTTGGGTGGAGCTTTAGGTTGTTCTTGGAACACTCCATCCTTGGGCTGACAGGCCTAGAAAGACTCAGTGGAGTGAGTCTTGGGATATCTCTGTTCTAGAGTAATCTTACTCCACTCCACTGCACGTATAATGGCACTCTCAAAGTCAGCCTTGGTGTAAGTGTAACCTACCCCAAACCCATCCTGCCTCTTGAACTGTTTGGTCATCATGCCGAGTTGTGGCTCTTTGGCACTCACCCAACTCAGGATCTGACGACGGTAAAAGTTCTCGTTTTAAGCATCAGCTAGCTCCTCTCTCAAGGAAGCTAGTACCTCTACCTGAGACAAGCAGATCTCACACTCTCTATCAACTTGAACAGACTTCTCAGCTTTTAGCTTGATCAGTTCCAATCTTAGGGACAAGCAGTTCTCACAAACGGTGGGTGGAACTGATAGTGTCTCAAGCTCTAGCTTAGTCTGCTCTAGCTCAGCTCTGACTCTAGCTAACTCACCCAACTACTCATCACTCTTGGCTCTCAGCTCAGCTAAACTAGCTAGATGGAATGATGACAGTGGCATGAGCATCTTTCAGCTCCAGCTGAGCGCTCTCAAGCTCAGTGGCCAAAGTGTCTCTCTCATCTACCCTCTCTGTGTACTTGGACTTCAGAGTCGTCAGGTCACACAACAACACCTCGCAGTTAGGGAACTCACAGCTACCACCCAAGCAAGGGGAAGAAGATAGACTCTCAATCCTTCCATTGGCCATGGCAAGCTCACTCTCAAGCTCATCTATCCTTTTCTTAGCCCTTCTAAGTAGTTTCTCCCGATACATCAACTCCTTACGATTCTCTTCTAGTAATTCAATGACTTCTTGTTCATAGGAATATACCTTTTCATTGTCGGCATTGTCGGGGGAGCCCTTCTCTTCCTTATCCCCAAGAGCCATCGAGCAGAAAATCCTGCGGGATCTTCGGTTGTGATGCGAGCGGCTCTTCGGCTTGTCCCCAAAGGCCCTGAAGTAGAGGCTCGCCGGATAATCCTTCTCCTTCCCCTTCTTTATCACGATCTCTTCATCACTTGAGCTTGAAGACGAGGAAGAAGACGATGACATCTTGGAGTAGCTTCTCTCCATCTCGGCGAAGAAGTCCTTGTCTCGCTTCTTGTTCTCACGCTGGTAGTCCTTCAGGGCCTTTCGAAAGAACCTCGTCTTGGGCTTGCCCTTTGTGAAGGTGGAGTTGTCGTGCTTGCCGGAGTCATAGAAGCCTCCACCGGTGCCCTTCTTATGACTGTTCCGCCGATGTCTTTTGAACATTCGTTTATCATAGACACGACACACCCGGTTATTAAACAAACACAGATCATCATCTCCTAGTGAATCAAGCTGGTCCTCGGTGATAGACATCAAAGAGAACGCAGCATAGCTCAAAGCAGCAGGATCAGTAGAAGGTGTCGCAAGGGCCAAGGTTTTTCAGCTAGAACCAGTGAGATTTGATCTCAACTAGATATCAACCTCTGAGACCTTGAGCATACTGAAAAGCTCTGTGACTGTCAAGGTATCATAGGAAGCACTCTCAATAATAGAGGATATCTTGATCTCCTAGATCTTACGGTCCAAGGTATCACGATCGGCCTTGTTGGCCCGAAGCTTGTTAATGATCGACTGAAAGCGACCAAACAAGGCTTCAACAGTCTCACCCGGCTTCTGTGATAAATTTTCATACTCACGCCGGTAGGTCTAATAAAGCCTAGCCTTGACCTGAGTTGTCCCCTCATGGTGTGCCTAGAGGGTAGCACAGATCTCTCGAGCAGTGTCGAGATGGCTAACACGTTCAAACTCACTGGGACCTAAACCAGAAAACAAAATGTTCTTAGTTTTGCTATTATTCTAATGCTGGGCGACTATCTCAGGAGAAGTGCGCTCAGCAACAGGAAGCACAGTAAAAGTAACGTGAACACAAACATCACAAATGTCCGAGCTCTGTCTCATGAGATAGGCTCGCATGTGAGTCTTCTAATAAGTGTAGCCAAAAGCTTCAAGGGACAAGACCTTGCCAGAGGAAGTCATGATCAATACCTTGGGTTAGAACCGGTTAAGGTATGGAAAACCCTAACCAAGCTCTGATACCACTTGTAGGACCGAAAGTAGCAACCAAAGGGAGGTGAATGGGTGCCTAAAAAATTCTTTCGAATCAATGGCCTTCTCCCAACACCCAACGCACCTCGATAGACAATCAGCGGAAATAAACAGATCACAAATAGTGAAAATAATCTAGCCTAAAAACGACCAGTGTACTAATCGAAAAGACACCATCAAAGTGCTTAAAGGCAGATTAAAGAGAAAATCACAGACTCGATAGGTAAATGATTAAGTACTAAGAAGTAATGTCCACAGATCACAGATAGTCCAATAGATGTGAGAAAAGCACAAAGTTTAATGCGTATAGTTAGACAAAATAAATGTGGTAACTAAACAAAGCTCATAGATCAAACTTTAGATGGACAAGCACTTCATTCAATCATTGGCATTTCATCAAGTTCATGATAATAAATTCAATATCATCCATGCATTTAAACAAACAGGTAAAGTGCATCTATATTATGTGATATTTCAATGAAAAGATCAATAAGCATAACACAATCACAGGAAATCATAAATTACTAAAAACTACTGAGATAAAACTATGTGCACGCAAATCGAGGAAAATGGATTACTGTTCGTGCACTACTGACTGCTCCACGCACGGTTGGGAGTGTCCCTGCGCTGAGTGTTCCACTCGACCACGCAGCTAGCGCGCGTCCTGCTGCCTAGTTCCCACCACCTTCGCTCCTGATGCCGCACGCCGCCGCTCACACGTGCAAAGGAGCCGTCTGCGCTGCTCCGATGAAAACTAGCACCCGCACGCAGGCGCCTTCTCCCGGTCGGAGAAAAACCAGCTACGATGCCACCGTCTTAGAGGAAAACTGGAGGAAGGGACTCCGGTAGAAAACTACCTCCACACGTCCAAAGAAAACAGACGGGATTAGATGAACAGGGAAAAACTCTAGGAATATTGTGTATGGTGGCTGTGAAGAAAAAAGATGAACTCATAATTTTTAATTAAAGTGACTTAACCCTAACCCTAGGGAGTTGGGGCCTATTTATAGGCAGCCCAACAAAAGGGAAAAAGATAAATTTACCCCTGGGGTAAATTACAAAGACGTTGAAAATAAAAATGGAAAAGACTGAAATGCCCTTAGGGTTTTTTATAGACTCGACTAACACAGACTGTGGGCCTAAAGGCAAAATAGTAAAATCCTAAATAAAGATAAATTGTCCTGATGCGGAGCTTTCGTAGCAGCTATGGCTTTGCCTCAGAATGGTTAGATCCGAGATCAACGGTCATCATTTTTGCGCCGAAACTGACAAAGCATCCACCGTCTTCACATCGAGTACCTAGATTGGGCCGGCCTGATTCTGTGGCTTCCTCAGCCTAGCAATCGCTTGCCGCCTGTGTACCTTAGTCAATCCCAGTCAATAGACAAGTGGATCCTCCACTGCTCCTAGCCCATGTACTCGGATTGGGCCAACCCGACTCCGCGGCCCCTCTACCCGGCAGTCGCTCACTACCCATGTACCTGAGTCACACGCGGCCCAAACACGGTAGGTCTCATCTTCTCTTCATGTCCTCTCTTTGACTTTCGTTGACAATCACTCATCACATCTGGAGCCATGAGGCCCATGATCTTCATCAATAGTCTTCTTATTCAGCCCGTGGAGGGTGTTGACCAATATTACAGATTGATTGATGAGCATGTGGTGAAGTGTGTTGTCGACGATCTCCTAGAAACTGACATGGGGGCTTTTTGTCGGTTGTCTAGTCTCCATGGTATTCGTCGGTCTTGATATCGGATCCCTTAGGATGGGACTTGCTCGAGTCATTCTATAGGCTTGTAGGCACGGCTCTTGGAAAGCATCAACGTGTTTTCATACCTCCACTCTTTGTTCCTTAGTAAAGGTCTCCAGGGTGATCGAAATGGTGTTGTCGTCATTGAGTTCACCTGCCATGGCTGAATTGTTGAAGTGTTGTCCCACTAGGCGTGCCAAAAAGCGTGTTGGTGTGTTTTTTGGTCACACTGTGACACACGCATGACCTAGGAGATATTCTTAACTCCAGTGAATGTCCTACGTTCTCAGAAAAAAAGGGTTCAAGGTATGCCAATCAGTTTGGCCCTGCAAATGATAACAAAAATGTGAAAAGATAATTAGTAGCATAGCCTATCGGCTATTGAGCCAATGACCGCAATGAGGGAAGGATAATCGTGGAATATTACGTCGATCGGCCATAGAGCCGATGACCATAGGTGAAGCAATCGGGCGAGCGTGCCATTGGCCGATGAGATAGGCAATTTACACATATGGGACGATGAGCGCTTGCTGATGATGAATAAGACATGGCTTTGAATTGAAGATAATCTATAACCTTGTACTCTGACAAAAATAAATAAAATGTACCAAATAAAATGTTTATATAATGAAAATCGTCACCATACCTAGATCGAACTTAACCAAGATAGTAGCTAATCACGATGATCTTAATAATATGTCAAAGTATCGTGCATGCTTTATTTAGATGAACGGTGTACAACATGAAAAATATACAATAGCAAGAGATGTCAGGCCTAAATGATGAAGCCTCAAACTACTACACTAGTTTGAGAAAACTAGGTTAAGGTGGAAAGCTTTGCTCAAAGGCTGTATTCTTGGATCTTGAGCTCTATCCCCCTGTACAACACTGGGGAAGGGTATTTATAGTGGAGCCCTTTACTGGGTAGGGCTACGGTCATAGAGACTCTGCCAGTCATTCAGTGACATGGTTACAATTGACAGGTGTGACGGTTCACCCGCATGGTCTTGTTGTATACCTAACCTTGACTAGACCGCTACGGACCCGCCTGTCACGCTCCAAAGTGACTACTTTATATCATAGCTGATGCGCTCCTACTTTAGTTGTTGGCATCCTACCCTGACCGAGCTCTTGTGGACCCCACTCGGGGCCCTGGCGCAGTTGTCTTCGAAGTCGTCTTCTGAGGGCCTCCGCCCGTCGAAGGCTCCGCTTCAGGCCCTTCGACGGAGGGTCGAGGGTCCTCGTGTCGAAGGCTTCTGGCTCGGGGTAGGCACCCCACCGGACCTTGGCTCGACCCAAGGGCCTAAGCTTCCTCAAAGCCTGCCTTCGGCCCTGAGGCTAACCCAGAGTGTCTTCCGCCGATCCCCTTATTGCTCTTTGGGCCCACCTGGCCATAGGCTATGATAGTCATGGCGACCATTAATCTTGCCCCAACAGTAGCCCCTCGCATTCGCCCATTCGCCTGACCTGGAAATGAGAAAGGGAGGGTGCGCCAGAGATAATCCCGTGGCAAGTAACTCTTAGAAACGAACTCACCACCAATATTTCTTGGGGGCACCAAGCGATAGAGGATCTGGACCACCAGGATCAAGTGGATGGACGCCTCGACACACGAGCTCCCATCTCATGGACCGTGCCCCTAGGATAACTCTTCTCGCAACCCTGATGTGGTCCATGTGTCACCCTTAAGGGAATATGAACCGACGGGGGAGTTAATGCATCACACGACCCCGGACTTTATATAGATCGTCATTCTCTAGCTGCGAGCCAGGCTTTCTAACATTTTTCAAATCTCGTTGCCGATTTCCTGCTCACACGCTGCACTTGCTCCCATTCGCACATCACCTTTTCAACCGGCGCAGAAGAGTGATGTTATCGTCAGAAGGAAGTATCCCAGTAGTACCGAAGTACTCCAGGACACCTAACAACTGATTCATAACTTCCACAGCCACCTTCTCAGACTTCAGCTTGTCTTCGTTCAACGCGTCCTTCGTCGAAGTGACTTCGCCCAGAACCCCAGAAAGTCTAGCATTTTCAGTGGTCAAAATATTCTTTTGGTTTAATAGCTGGCTAGCTTCCTCTTGGAGTCTGACAAGCTCGGACCCCGCAGTAGCATGCTCCGCCCGCAATTTTTCAACTTCCGCTCGAAGCACAATTCTTTCTGCTTCAAGCTCTTTATTCGCAGCCTCCAAACCTTGTCTAGCCCTTCGCTCTGTTGACATTATATTGTCCATTTGAGCCACTCAACTTTCGGAGATGTTAAGATTCCTTTGAAGGACGTTATTTTCCTCCCGAAGACGAGTGATTTCTTCGTCATTGCATATATTCGCAGCTCGGGCCAAGACAGTTTGCTGCAAGAATAAAAAACTAAGGTAAATATTTATTCGTAGATGAATTCTATGTTATTTCGCAGGTGCTTCGTACCTGGTAGGCTGCACGTTCTATAGCGACATTAAGCTCCGTCCTGTCCGCCTTGCTCAGAATAGCCACTAAGTTGGTCTCCCCTATGTCACGGCTAGCTCGATCCAAAGGTTCGAGCAAAGTCCGAAGACCAGTTGGTTGCCCTAAGAAAGGAGCCAACAAGGGGAGCATGCTTATTGCCTCTTGGTCATCTTCATCCAGCGAAGGACCGGAGCGTTGGCTTGTGGTCTTCGGAGCCACTGGAGACTGGCCCTCCCCGGAAGATTGGCTCTCGTCTGTTGAATCAGACGGAGTTGATCCGGAACTCGCAGCAGGGAGGGGCTCTATATGTCTTTTGCCTCTTCCAGGTCCCATTTGAGTAACTCTCTGGGCTGGCTCCGAAGTCGTCGAATGTCCAGGAATTATTTCTTCTTGGCGGACCTCCTCCATAGGAGTGGACTCTATAAAAAAATATACAAAATATTATACATTGTATAAATACACAAAATAAACATGAAAGAGTTATTCGAAGTCTACCTTCGACATTTTGCAAAGGAGTCATCATCGGACTGTTCGGCGGATCGAAGGCTAGATCTTCATCCGAATCAGCCGTTAAGTCTTCGACTGCAGGAGCATCGTCCTGAGCAGTCCTTGTTGCCTCTTCACGAATCGAAGCCATAGTAGCTTTGACCCCACTCTCATTCACAGGAACTTCGTCCTGAGGTATATCTCCTTGAACTGCCGAAGTCCTTGGTTGCTCAAGGTTATCTTGAGACTCCAGCATGTTCGCAGGTACTTCGGCTTGTGCAGTCCTTTGAGCTTCATCTTCGTCTATTAGACGCACAAGCAGTCTCCCTTCATCCTCTTGGGAGTCACAGAATGAAGCCCTTGAGCTCGAAGGTGCAGGATTCGAAGGTGTAAGATTTTTTGGCTTCCGAGCCACCTTCTTCACCGGAGTCTTGGCCGAGCTCGAAGTCCCAGCTTCGGCTTTCCTCTTCTTGGGTCCTTTCTCTGAAGGCACCCAATCCATCAAAGGGGGTGGAGTGATTTCCAGCATTCCCCATACTCTGTTAAATCTCTCCCAACTCCCGACCAACTTGATTCTCCATTCTTTTTCAGTCGGAGTTGGAGCGCCCAAAATCTTCTCCGAAGCCCTTACGATTTGTTCTGAAGTAACAGGGGCTGAAGAAGCTAAAAAAATAAATCAAGTTAGTTTTTCTTCGAATGAATATGCATAATACATGTTGTCTTCGAAGTTACCTGTAGGGCTCGAAGTCAAGGTGATTTTTCGGAGACCGCCTTCCGAATCCTCTTCGAAGATGATAGGCCAGTTGGCCATCAGTAGAGAGATTTGTAACCCGAGGAATTCTTCGGCTAAGTCTCGCATGCTCAACCTTCGGCTGATCCTTTGAAGTAGGTTGAGGCGAGCTTCGAGCTGACCTTGGCCCGGATGCACTAAGGCTTCCTTCCGGAATTGGATTTCTTTCAGAGGTCCGGCCAGAGGATTGCTCGCCCCAACTTCGGCATAAAACCACCTCATGACCCAGTCAGTGTACCATCTAGCATTGATGGCCTTAGCAGGAAATTGAAGAGCATATTCGTCCCGAAGTCTAAAATTGATACTTCCGAAGGCTACTACTACTTTTTCACCTCCGGGACCTACGAAGGTTTTCGGCTGACATGAAGCCCTATGTAGCGCAGCGAAGATTTCTGCCCTCCCCTCACAGCCTTCAGCTCTCAGTGCCCATTCGAAGATAGCCAGTCGAGCTACTGCGTTCGGAGATAATTGAGGGAGGGTGACATGAAATAAATCGAGTACCTCCGCCAGGAAGTCAACTGCTGGGAGGCCCAAACCAGCTTCGAAGAAGGCTTCGAAGACAACCACTTCTCCGGGCCTTGGCGTCAGGATGAGTTCTTTTCCGGGCTTACGAATCATAACTCCAGTGCTAATCTTTCCTTCTACTGCGATAGCCAGTGATTCCCTCTTGCAGGTAGAAGATCCCAGTTGGAAAGACTGGTCCAGGTACTTCGTTGATGGCGGGCAGAGACTTTGATCATCGACATTTTGGGGATTTCTCCCTCCTACCGCCATGAATGTCGTTGCCGATGCCGGAGGTGTCGTTGCCAACGCCGCAGCTGCTGCTGCTGCAGCCGCCTGCTGCCGAGCCAAGGTCAACGGGGCTCCAGAACCCTTGGTCTTCACCATTGCAGTCGCTAGGTTGGTTTGGGGGAAATGGAGGCTAGGGCTCAAAGAACTCAAAGGGCTCAAAAGGTGTTTGTTTGCGAGAGAGCAGTGAAAAGGTAACCGGGTGAGTTCTAGGCCATCTATTTATAGCCTAGACTTTACATTTTTACGGTTAGTCCATGTCGTTTCGCATTCCTACCGTTACTTTTCTCCGAAATTAACGCATTCTACGGTTTCCGTTAGTAATAGAAAGCTAACGACTATTTTCTCTAAGAGACTTTCGAACTTCCTGTGTCGGTTCTAAGATAGTTCGAAAGTAATTATTTTAAGACTGATTCGGAGTTTATATCTTCATACATTTCGGAGATAAATTGAAATCTAATAACCCCTATGTCTGGTTATTTTTTCCTTTCGTATACTGCTCTCCTAACATTACAGGTTAAACGGAGAAGCGTATTCGAGGGGCTACTGTTGGGGGAAAATATCTCATCTTCGGGGTTATTGTCGAAACAGCATAAAGGCAGATAGCGGATTCGAAGGTTCCTAGACGTTCATCTTCGAAGATACCCTGAGTCAAGCTCGAAGTACGAAGATAGGCATTGGTTCGGAGTACATCTTCGAACTAAGGCTTTTCGAGATCTTTACTGCCAGCTAAGATGGAAGATTTATCTTTTATATCATTAGATTAGTCTTTTACCATTTTATCCCTATCAAGGGTACCGAATAGTTTCCACTATGTCGGTTGTAATAGAGGGGTAAATAGGTCTTTTCCTTATTATATGGGCCTATAAATACCCCCCATTTCATCCTGTAATAGGGACCGAATACAAGTTATTCAATACACACATTCGAACTATTCTAAGTTGTTATCCTTTCGGAGGCTTAGAACAGTTCTTTTCGCAAACACTTCGTTTGTTAGTTTCTATTCTACAGAAACATGTTAGCATAATCTTTTACGCCAACACCCGCCATGGGTGGAGACGTTGTCATCGATGTCGTGGCTGTAGAAGTGTCGTCTAGACTCCCCACGGGAGCTGACGAGGAGGAAGAAGTTGCGGGAGCGCTAGTGACCCCATGAATGGCCATGCCTCTGGGCCAGGCGATCGAAGGGGTTCCTGCTAACTCTTGTTGGAGTCTTGAAGGGGACAGCTTAGCCTTCGGGGATGAGGAGCCATGCTGAATAGCGTGGGCCTCATGGCTCTAGATGTGATGAGTCATTGTCAGCGATAGTCAAAGAGGACTAAGAAGAGTGAAGATCTGCTGTTTCATGGGCCGCGTGTGACTCAGGTACACGGGCAGAGAGTGACTGTCGGGCTGAGAGAGCTGCGAAGTCAGGCTGGCCCAATCCGGGTACATGGGCCAGAAGTAGTAGAAGACCCACTGGGCTGTTGACTAGGATTGACTCAGGTACACGGGCGGTGAGTGATTGCCGGGCTGAGAGAGCTGCGGAATCGGGCCGGCCCAATCCGGGTACCTAGTGCAAAGTCGTTGGAGGCTTTGTCAGTTTCGGCGCAAAACTGACAACTGTTGATTCTGTATCGGACTGTCCAGAAGAGAAGTCGTAGTCGCTACGAAAGCTTAGCTTCCAGATAAGACATCTGTATCTCTAGGCCGACAGTCAGTTGTGTCTGTAAAAATACCTAAGGGCAGTTGAGTCATTTCCTTTATTTTAGCGTCTGTAAAAACCCTAAGGGGCTGGTGAAATATTCTAGGTCTTTGGGCAGCCTATAAATAGGGCCCCAATCTCTAGGGTTGGACTACCCTTTTGCTGAAATTAATTCTCTATTCCATTGGGTCATTTTTTTCCCTGTGTGTTCTCTCTCCTATCCTTGAATGTGCCGCCAGGAAGCTTCCTGTGAGTTCATCTCAGATTTGTTTTTCTTTTTGTCTGGATGCTTTTATTCCTTTTGCTTGTGTATTGCATCTAGTTAATGGGTCTGCAATATTCGGTTTGCTCACAGCGATTCTATTCCAGAGTTTGTGTGCTTCGATTGCTTCTATTCTTCACGTGAAGAGTACTAGTTCTTGCTGGTTGCAAGTAGTACTACTTCACTGTAGCAACAGTACACTAGTACTATAGCCTTGCTTTTTCCTGCACAGCTTTTTGATCGAGTTGACAGGGCTAAAGTTCTTTTTCTGGCTGTTTCTGGCGAAGTCCCTTCTCTCTGTTCGAAGTCCCTCAGCTCTATGAGGTAGGCTTTGTTCTAACATCCTAGAGGGCTTCGCTTGAACTTCGACTTCACTTTTTGTGTACGGTGTTTCTAGCTTTGAAGTACATTTTGTGCGGACTGTGAGTTTGACATACTTCGACTGTCTGTGCGAAGGTATACTCCGAAAGGCTTCAAAGTTTTCTTCGAAGCTTGTTTCTCTGATATACTTCGCTCGACGTGTAGTCTCTGAGATCTTTCTGCTGCTATCTTATTTTGTGGGTCACAGTGTGTTTGTTCGGAGCTTGTCATTCGAAGTGTGTTTGTCACCTTCGATTTCTTGTGCAACAACTCTTACAAACTTCATTTCGAAGTTGATCTGTGTGTGTCGAAGGTTATCACTTCAGCGATCCTTCTTCGATCTTGCTAGCTCCGAAGGTAGAGTGTAAGCTTCGATTTTGGTTTCTCTGTCGTGTGTCAAGCTTCGCTACTCATTCGAAGGTTGTTTTTCTGTGAGCTTCTTCGAAGCTTTCTGTTCAAAGTCTAGCCTTCGAAGTACACTGTTCGAAGAAAGCTTCGACACTGTCATACTTAGCTTCGAAGCATTCTTTGCTCTCAGTCGCACTCAAACTAGGATAGACAACAAACCTTCGGCACGTTCACAAAAACCTTCGGCACGTTCACAACAGCCTTCGGCAGACTCCGCCACTAACCTCCGAAGCAGGCCTCGACCTGCGAAGCAGGCTTCGACCAGTGAAGCAGGCTTCGACCAGCGAAGCAGGCTTCGGCAAGTTCCGAACAGGAGACATATTTGAATAGTAACTTCTCATCTAACTTTATTTATACGTAGATCATCCATTGAGAAGTTTAACATGCCATGTCTTGAATATCTGTGTTTATCTACCTAGTGGCACTACTTTGGTGTTTCTCTATGTTTGTCATCTGTTGCTTCTACGCTAGATATCTTTAGACTTAGGCAATCTGTTCATACTTTGCTGCTTAGTCTTTTGAGGTGTGTTGGGTATTGGGAGCAGGCCATTGATTCGAAAGAATTTTTAAGGCGCCTGTTGGCGCAAATGTTACGCCAACAGGTTCTCTGAAATCAAGAACGGACAAATAGGGCGTTTGTGTTGCAGGACTACTTTGAGCCTCTGAAATGGATAATAGCTCAAGTGGTCCGAATAAGTGTAAATGAATAACTTGTTTTGGATCCCCCTTTACAAGGTACAATGGGGCGTATTTATAGGGGAAAAGCATAAGGAAAAGACCTTTTTACCCCTAACCTACAACCGACATAGTGGAAACTATTCGGTACTATAAACAAGGTTATATACGGTAAAGTACTGCAAAGTAGATGGATAAGCTGGACATCCAATCAATCATGTCCTTAGGCTTCGAGGCCTCCATCTTCCATTCGGAGGGTTCTCCAGAGCTTCGCACCGTTGCAACCTTCGGCGTGGCGACACATGCTTCGAACCACAGTTCACCAGCTTCGGAGTCCTCACCAGCCTTTGAAGGATTAATCTTTAAGTCTTGGGAATGGAGTAATTTCCCCCCAACAGTAGCCCCTCGAATACGCCTTTCTGTAGTTAACCTGTTTAGAAAGAAGGTAGTATACGAAAGGAACATTTCTATTTTCTGAGGCTTAAAGAGGATTTGGGGATGCTGCAACTTAGCCGAGGACTTTGAGCCCAACGCGTTCGAACCTCCCCCTTCGAGTTCTTGATACAGTGGGAACGCACGTTGGGAAGGGAACGGTTTCAGAGTGCGAACGTCGTGGAGCGCCGTTAGAAGTAACCGTTACAGCGCAAGTAGTCGTTACCCTCTGCAAAAAAAGGTAACGGTCGATTTTTACAGCGGTTGTACGCCGTTCCAATTACCGGGCCCACTTGTCGGTGACAGAAGCCGAACCTGCAATGTGAAATCAATCGAAGAGTAGTACTGGTCGTGCGGTTATAAAAGGGGGAGACGGAGATTAACCGAGATTTTTTACCGCATTCATCACTTTCGATTCACCTTTCCCCCAATCTTCCAAACTCTTGAATACTCGAGCATGATGGCGAGAACTAGCCACACCACTCCGGCGGCGGCCAACACCCTGGCGCAGAGGCAGGCGTGGGCTGCATCGGCAGCAGCGGCAATGGCGGGGACTCCGAGCGGTGCATGGCCCAAGAATCCTCGGGCGCTCCGTCCGCCCTCCAAGAAGAAAATTTCCCAAAGCTTCATCATCGGCCAATCCATGAGCACCGCCGAGTCCATTGAAGAAGCAGTGGACGGAAAGCTGGGCGCTGGACTGAGGACTCGAGTCCCCGGGACAGAGTCGACTCCAAGGCCACGAAGCGGGGAAGTGGTGGTCTTCGAAGCATTCTTCGAAGCAGGCCTGGGACTGCCAGCCGTGGATTTCTTGGCAGAGGTATTGGACTTGTTCCACATAACTCTGCCTCAGCTGTCCCCCAATGCCATCGCCCGCTTACCCATCTTCGAATGGGCGCTCCGGGCAGAGGGATGCGAAGGACGCTCCGAGATCTTCGCCGTGACCCATGAAGCCATATGCCAACCGAAGCCACAAGACGGTCCTGGTGATTCCAAGGTGACGATAGCCTTTGGCAGCGTCAATTTCCAACTACGGAGGGAGCATGCCCTCCACTTCCCTGCAAAAGCTATAAACGACAGGTGGTACACAAACTGGATACTTCGGTGGTTTTATGCCGAAGTCGGAGAGGACTCCCCCCTCGCTGGTCCTCTCCAGGAAATCTGGTTCCGGAAGGAGGCGGACATCTCTCCGAACCCTAGCCTGCTATCGACGAGGCTAGGGCTGCTCACTTCGGTGGCTCGCCGCATGAGCATGCGCGACTTGGCCGAGGAGTTCGTCGCCCTTCGGATCCCTCCCCTCGGAGCCAACTGGCCAATCGTGTTCCCACAGGCCTCGGAGGGGGACCTCCGAAACTTAGGTAAACTTTACTCCCTGCAGCATTATATTAGATGAAGAAATCAATTGTACTCATACTTTCATACCTTTTTCTTTCAGCGGCGCCTCTAGCATTGGCTCCGGAGGACATAGTTCGGGCCACCGAACGAGTTCTCGGAGCCCCTTCGATGGCCGAGAGGCAAAGGAGGTTAGTGCTGGTGGGGAGTTGGGAGCGATCCAACAGAGTGTGGAGAGCTCTCGGAATGGAGCCCCTGAATCTTCCCGACTTCGCCCCGACCGGAGCAGTTGTTCGCAAAAGGAAAGCCGCTGCCGAGCCCTCTAAGAAGGCCGGCAAGCAGCCGCTCCGGAAGAAGAAGGTAGCGAAGCACCCTTCGCAGTTGGCGCCTGCCTCGTTTGCTTCGTCGCCAGGCGCGCAAAGCTCAGCCTCCGAAGAGGCAGAGGACTCCGACGGCCAGACAGCGGCGGTCTTCGAACCCTACCTCCTGGACGACGAAAACATAGGGGAGGTCCCCCCTAGCGCCTCCGTCAGGGAGGTAGTAAGTGTGACTCCAACTGTTCCCCCTGCGCCCGTCGTCGTGCAAGTGGAGTCGGACTCTCCTACTCCCAGCTTGACTGCGCCCGATGCAGTCCCAGCGGAGATCGTGGCTCTGGCTGGAAATGTTGAGGGCAGGACCTCGGGGGATGACTTCGCCGACATCCTTCAGATGTACGAGGTCTTGGAGGATCCAGCAATCCTTCCCCACGAAGCTCCCGGGGGTTCTTTCCGAAGTTCTCCCTTTTTTAACCAATACCCGCCTGCTATCTGTGAAAACATGCTTATTAATTTTGTTATTGAAATAGGTATCTCTTCGGGTGTTGATGCTTTGGTGGCGTCCGAAGTTCCTACGTCTTCAGAGGCTGCTATTCAAGCGGACCCTCCCGCGCCTCTGGAGGCCCCGAACTTGGCGGCGGAGAATGTGTCTTTTGGGGCGGACGACGTGCTTGCCGGGACGGAGTTGGCGACGGAGGTCACTCCTGCAGTGGCAGCTTCGACCACCGAGGTTGCCTCCGCCGCTGCGGTTCTGGTCGAAGGGGTGGCTACCGATGGTCGGAGTACTCCTGCTTCATCCTCCTTCGTACCGGGGAGGGGAAAGAGTATTTCTAGCCTCGGTCTTCTTCCTGGCCAGGCCGAGGCCTCCGTTGGCAATTTGGAGGATGAGGCCGCAGCGGATGATGCTCAAGCTCTGTCTTGGCTTCCTCTGCTGGCTCCGTTCCTGGAGCACCGGAGTGGCCTCCGGAGACTCATGGAGCCCCTGGCTGAGAGAAGCCAGGACATCGCCAATTCGGCGATGATCTCCGTCTTGAGCAAGGCCAGGGCTTCGTCACTCAACACGGCCCTCGAAAGGGCTGCCCTTCAGGTATGAAAAGACACCATAGCTACTTCGCATTAGTGGTCATAAATACTTCAGTACTTACTTAGTTCTTTTTGCAGCAATTTGTCCTTGCTAGAGCGGCAGCGACTTCCAACGAGGACGAAGTTAATCGACTTAAACGGAAGGTCACTACCCTCCAGACGGCCCTTAACGACTCCACCGGGAGATCCCTCAGGCTGGAGGAAGAAGTCTTGGAGGAACGGAGGGCTAGGGCGGCGTCTGACAAAGCCCTCGGAGCCGTTCGTTCGTCTGCCCAAGAGGTCGAGGCCGAGCACGTCGTCCTTCGAACGGAGGTTGAAAGACTCTGCCAGGAGGCTTCTACCTCAAGTGTGCAGCTGGTGGAGCTCTAGGGGGCTCTTAGCCAGGCGATGGCCCTCAAGAGCTCCTTAATGCTCCGGGTGGCCGAAGTGGTTGCGACTGCTGCGGGGCTAGAAGCAGCGGAGAAGAAGAATTCTAGTACTGCGGATCGTACCTTGGAAGCCCTTCAGGGTACGCTGGAGTACTTCGGCACCATGTGCCCTTCGTCTTCTGCTGCGACCCATGAGCCCCTCGACCAGAAGCTGACTAGGATCCAAGTCGCTTCGTCGTTGATGAAGAACTCCGGTATTTGGTACGGAGAGATCTCCGGACAATGCGCCGGCATCGGGGTTCTTCGTCATCTTGAATCTCTTCGGATCCCCCTTGGCTCAATCGGGGGTTCGTCTCCCGGAGGCTTCGCGGACGACGACTTGCTGCGGCCATCTTCGGAGGTGGCTTCGGCCTGGGAAGCCTTCCGGTCGACCTGGAAGACGGACCATAAGGTCGCAGCTAAGGCTTGGATTGACGAGGCCCGTCAGCAGAAGCAAGCGCATACAAAGCCACCACTTCCTGCTTCGCCAGCCCCTTCGGTTCCTGCTCCGCCGACCGACCCGCAGGTCTAGCCGCTTAGGGTTACTATGTATATGAAGCCTTGTAAAGCCTGTTTTTATTAATGAAAAAGTTATAAACGAGAACTTGTCTTGGGTGTTCTGCTCCTTTTTTTAGGTTTTGTCATGCCCTTCGAGCCCTGACTTCGAACTTCTGGAAATTACCGACAAGCTCCGAAAGGAGTGGGCAAACCTCGAGGGTTTGAGGCCTTACCGCCGCTCCCGCTTTTCTGTTCCTTGCGGAGACGGAGGAGAGATCACCCTTGAAGTTCGAAGGGACGTCTTAGCTTATATTAAAGAGGAGGAGAAGGCGGAGGGGTCTTCGTCCTCCGAACCTATTGACTGGTCCGACTCAGAGTACCGAGCCGAAGACCCCACGGAGGCTGACTCCGAAAGGCTCCTGACATGGGCCGAGCTTCAAGAGGAGCAGATGAAACTGCGAGCCTCAAAGAAGAAGAGAAGCACCCGAACTAAAAGGACAACTTCGACGGCTTCGAGCTCTGAAGGGCAAAGTAGCCGTAGGGGTACATCTAGGGGCCGAAAAGGTCTCCGATTTTACCTAGGCTTAGACACAAATTTCTCTTGATGTACAAGTATAATAATTTTAATGTGGAATGCTTTGAAAGTATGCTGTGTGACTCCTACCCTCCGACCCCCCTTGTGGGTGGCGGAGCCTTTACCATAGAAAAGGGTTCGCTAGGCACAATGAATGTCCGAACACCCGCATGCTTCGAACTTGTACTTATCATTTGCATTTTTAGTTCGCTTTCGAAGACTAAAAATTTGCTCGCTTTTTTTATACTTCGCACCCGGAGGCCGAAAATCTATTTTTCTTTAAAGTCCTTAGACTCTTCTACGGATCCTAACAAGCCGGGGCATGGAATCCGTAGGTTGGCCACCTTCGGCTCTTTTACAGATACTTCGCACCCGGAGACCGAAAATCTGTTTTTCTTTAAAGTCCTTAGACTCTTCTACGGATCCTAACAAGCCGGGGCTTGGAATCCGTAGGTTGGCCACCTTCGGCTCTTTTACAGATACTTCGCACCCGGAGGCCGAAAATCTGTTTTTCTTTAAAGTCCTTAGGCTCTTCTATGGATCCTAACAAGTCGGGGCTTGGAATCCATAGGTTGGCAACGGAGCCTTTGAACCAACGGTTCGAAGGCAGCTGCCTGGGTCTTGAGAAAAATGCTTGGCTCTACAAGCATCTCTGTCCTCCTAATGCGTCCATCAGGAGTAAGGGATATTCAAAGAGCAAACAAAATTCAACCCTTATCTTGATTCATAGAAAGAAGAGTTTTTACAAGTGATTACAAGAGGGCCCTAAGCAAAATAACGCTTAAGGTGCTCCGCATGCCATGCATGCTTCAACTCTTCTCCTTCTAAATTAGCTAATTTAAACGATCCGGGGCGTCCTGAGCGTAAGATAACATATGGTCCTTCCCATTTGTTTCCTAGCTTCCCCGGAGCTATTACACTTCGCAACACTAGATGACCAGGTTTTAACTCGTTTAGCTTTACCTTCGGGTCATACCATGTCTTGGTGTGGTTCTGGTATTTAGTCAGGTTGGCGACAGCTCGAAGCCTTGTTTCTTCTGACAAATCTAGCGAAGTGCTCCGTTCATTTTCGTCCCCAGGTTGTACTACGCGAAGCGATCCACCTCTGAGCTCCGTAGGAGTCATGGCCTCATCTCCGAAGAGCAATCTAAATGGCGTGAACCCCGTTGACCTGGTTTGAGTGGTTCGAATGGACCATAAGATTTTGGGGAGCTCTTTGACCCACAGCCCCTTGGCCAATCCTACAATTCGGCGATTCAGCCCTGAAAGGATGTTCCCGTTGGCTCGCTCAACAGCTCCGTTGGACTGTGGATGTCGTACTGCTGCGAAGCACAACTTAATGCCCAGTTCTTCACAAAATGTTTGGAAGGTGTCAGCTTCGAACTGGGTTCCATTATCCACCGTCAACTCTCTTGGAACTCCGAACCTGCATATGATATTCTGCCAGAAAAATCTTTGCACGTTCTTCGAGGTGATAGCTATTAGTGGCTCCGCTTCAACCCATTTTGAGAAATATTCAATTGCCACCACCGCAAATTTCAAGCCGCCTTTTGCCACTGGGAAAGGGCCTATGAGGTCCATGCCCCATCTAGCCATTGGCCATACTAGGGCAATAACTTGAAGCTGAGCTGGCGGGTGATGGCTCCGTCTGCCCATCCACTTGCAGCCTTGGCATGTTCGAACTAGTTCTTTTGCATCTCTTACTATAGTTGGCCAATAAAACCCTTGCCGAAGCGTCTTGCCTGCTAGCTCTCGAGGGGCTAAATGACCTCCGCATAAGCCTTCGTGGATGTCTCGAAGTATGTCTTGACCTTCAGGTTGTGAGATGCATCGAAGTAGGGGTGAACACACTCCGGCCTTGTATAGCACTTCATCAATAAGCTTGTAATTTCGAGCTCTTGCTTGCAACCTTCGGGCTTCTGGGCCTTCGGGAGATTCCATGCTACTTTGCAACATGCTTATTATCGGAACCCGCCAATCTGTAGCTATAATGCACATTACCTCCATAGAGGGTATTTGATCAGCCGCTAGTTGCTCTAGTTCTTCGTAGAAAGCACCCTCCGGGAGGTCCACCGCCCCTGCTGCAGCCTTTGCAAGAATATCGGCAAGTTGATTCTCTGCCCGAGGGATACTTCGAACTGTAAATCCTTTGAATGCTACTTCGGCCTTGCGGATTTCTTCAAGGTACTGTGTGAGATGTGGATTTTTTGCTTGAAAACTTTTATCAATATGCCCCGCGACGACTTGGGAATCTGTCTTGATCACTATTCTTGCAGCTCCGAGCGCTTTAGCTTTTCGGAGGCCTAGCAAGATTCCTTCATACTCGGCAATATTATTAGTGGTTCTGAAGTTGAGCCTTGCAGAATACATGGCCTTCTGTCCTGATGGTGATATGATAACGGCCCCTGCTCCGGCACCTGATGCTTGATAAGCTCCGTCAGAAAATATTGTCCAAAATCCTTCGGAGGGTTCTTCCGGGGCCCAAATAGCAGATGGAGTCCATTCTGCTACGAAATCGGCTATTATTTGAGATTTAATAGATGTTCTTGCCGTGAAGGAGATTCCGAAGGGTGCCAGCTCGACCGCCCATTTTCCAATTCTGCCTGTAGAATCTTTGTTTCGGAGCATATCTCCAAGAGGATACGATGTAGGGACGATCAGGTTATGCGCCAAGAAATAATGCCTTAGCTTTCGTGAGGCCATTACTAGGGCATAAGCAAACTTTTCGAGCTCGGAGTATCTGACTTTAGCTCCGGATAATGCCTCCGACACAAAATATACTGGGTTCTGGACTAGCTTTTCTTTAAGCTCAACTTCTCGAACCAATATTGCGCTCACCGCTGAATTTGTTGCTGCAAGGTAATGGAGCAATGTTTCTTCTGGGAGGGGGACGGTCAAAATTGATAATCTTCCGAGGTATGCCTTTATATCATCGAAGCTCTTCTGGCACTCCGATGTCCACTGAAAGCTTTCGGACCCCTTTAGTGCTTTGAAAATTGGGAGGCTTCGCTCTGCTGACCTGGCCAGGAACCTGCTAAGAGCTGTGAGCCTTCCTGCTAGCTTCTGAACATGCTTCAAATTCTCTGGTGGAGCCATCCATTGTAACGCACTTATCTGTGTTGGGCTAGCTTCGATTCCCCTGCTCGAAACTAAGTACCCTAGCAGTTTTCCTGTTTGTGCTCCGAATATACATTTTTCTGGATTGAGGCGTACTCCACATGCTTGGAGGCTCTCAAATGTTTCAGCTAGATCTAGGCTATGCTGGTGCTTTTGAGCACTTTTTATTACAATATCATCCATATAGGCCTCGACATTCCGGCCTATCTGATGACCTAGAGCCTTAGCTATTAAACGAGAAAAGGTGGCTCCAGCATTCCGCAGCCCAAAAGGCATTCTTACATAACAAAATACTCCGGAAGGAGTTATAAAGCTTGTCTTAGCTTCGTCTTCGCGTTTCAGCCATACTTGATGATATCCGGAGTAAGCGTCAAGGAAACTTAGCAATTCGGAGCCGACTGTGGAATCTACCGGTTGATCTATTCGGGGCATCGGGTAGGGGTCTCGCGGGCATGCTTTATTTAATGAAGTGAAATCAATACACATGCACCACTTGTTCGAGTCCTTCTTCCTTACAAAAACAGGGTTAGCCAACCACTCGGTATGGGCTACCTCCCTGATGATGCCAGCCCTTAACAATTTTTCTACTTCGGCCTTGGCTTGGCTTGCTCTTTCTGCTGACAGCTTGCGGAGCCCCTGGCGCACTGGCTTGGCCTTCGGGTTGACGAGCAGACTATGCTCGATGATGCTTCGATCGACCCCGGTGATGTCTTCGTCAGCCCAAGCAAATATGTCCAGATTTTTCCTGACGACTTCTTCTAACGAGGCAGTTATTTCCGGAGATAGCCCCTTGCCAAACTGCACTGGGTACTCTTTGCCATCTTCCGAGATTATTCTTGTCTCAACATCGCCCTCCGGGCTTGGCTTGAGCGAAGACCCCTTTGTAGGGTTCGAGGCCTCCGGCACTTCTTCGACGCTTTCCGCCACATTATGCACTTGCCGGGGGTCCAATGGCTGCCCATGGCCATACTCCGTCCTCCTGGCTACAGCTTGGTCTCCTGAAATAGTAAGCACTCCACCTTGCGTGGGCATTTTGAGACAAAGGTAATTATGGTGTGCTATAGCCCCAAACTGGTTCAACATCCCTCGGCCGAAGATAGCATTGTAAGCGTATGGGGCATCAACCATATCAAAGATCACCTCTTCTACTCGGCCAAAGGCCCCTCTCCGAAGGCAACCTCGAGGCCTATTTGACCGAGGGCATCGAGAGGCGGTCCTGAGAACCCTTGAAGCGACCGGGCTGCTGGAAGTAGATGCTTCCGAGGTATGCACATCTGATCGAAGGCCTGGACAAAGAGTATGTCTGCGGAGCTCCCGCCATTTACCAAGATCCTTCGGACTTCTACTCCGGCTATATCAGCAGAGATGACCAATGGGTCAGCATGGGGGAACTTTACCCCCGCAGCATCACTGGCCGTGAGTGAGATGAGCACACGGGACCATTCTGGCATCCCTTCGGCGGAACTTGAGGTCCCAATGTGCCCGACCTCGCCGACGTACTCGCGCCGCTGCCTCTTGGACATGGTTCCGAGGGTCCCGCCTCCAGAGATGGGTAGGACCACTCTCTTGCCGCGGTCCTGCGGGTCTTCTTGCTTTGGTGGTGGCATAATGCTGGCCACCGGCAGCCGCATAGGGGCTTCGAGGGCACCGGCCCGGGCCACAGCTTGTACAGGCTCCGGCCGTGCCGATGGTGGGGCTCGATCCGAAGTGCCCCGCCCGGTACGTCGTTCAAGGTAGTCACCCCGAAGGGCCAACACTGCCTTGCAGTCCTTCGTGTCATGGCTTCTATTGTCGCCATGCACGCAACAGAAAAAACTCTGGCGCCTGCTAGGCATCCTTTCTTGAGGCTTCGGCGGCCCGGCCTTGAAATTCTTCGTCTGCTGGAAATTGGCAGGTGCCTTTGGAGTAGAATGTGCAATGTTTAGCACCTCCGAATGGAAATGCTTCTTCCCCCGCTTGTACTCGTTGAAGCGGTTGTCTTGTGGAGGTTGCAGAGTAGAGGAGGCTTCGGGCTCCCTTTTGACTTCTCGGAGGGTGGGCAATGGTGCTTCAGCTCGCCGAAGACATCCTTCCTCCGCCTTGGCATACTGTTCGAAGTATGCCATGAGCTGCACCAAAGACGTCACCGGCTTTCGATGGAGTTTGCTGAGGAGGTCGGGGTTCAGCACCCCCTCACGGGCAACATCAACTACCGAAGAGGTAGACAAGCCCTTGATCTGTGACTTGGTGTGGGCGAAGCGCGTGAAGTACTCCCGGAGGGTTTCTCCCACCCGCTGCTTTACCTGGAACAAACTTCCTGTGGACATCGGGGCCACCAAGGTGCCTTGGAAGTTGCTCACAAATTTCTTTTTTAGCTGCTCCCAGGAACTGATCGATCCTAGCTTTAGGGACCAGAACTAGCGGAGTGCCACGCCTTCGAGAGCGAGGGGGAAGCATTTTTCCATGGTGCTTCGCACCCCTCCGCACGCTTCTATTGCCAGGGCATAAGAGCGGGCGAACTCTTCGGGGTTCGACCCCCGGAGTACTTGTGCAGCTTCGAGGCCTTGAATCTGGGGTCGAAAGGCACTCTCTGCAAATCCGAATGTAATGGAGACTCATTATTAAAGGATGCATTCTCGGCTTCCTCTGGGACTTGGATAACTTCTGGGGGATTGTGGGTACCACCATCTTGAGGCCCTCCTAGAGTTTCGGTGGAAGCTTGAGTGCGGAGGCGATCGGCGGCCTCTTGCCTCCACCTGGATACCTCCTCCTGAAGCCTGGCTAGCTGCGTAGCCTCGGTTTCGGGAGGGCCTTCGTCTTCGTTGGAGGGCACTTCTGGATCTTGGCTAGCTGCGTAGTCGGTCTAAAGCACCGTAGGAGGAGCCAATGGGCCCCAGGGTGCTCGACGCCCAGCAGTCTCGGCGGGAATCGCCGGATTGGCCGAGGGTCCAGCTCCATTGGTCCGAGGGGACCTTCGGAGAGGACCCGAAGCCTGACTTCGCTTCGGAAGCATAGCTAGCCACGAAGAGGTCTTTGAGACGGAGGACTTCGAATGACCCGAGGGGTCGAGTGAAGGCCTTCGGGCTGCACTAAGAAGCCCTTAACTGAAGGGTGCGCGGAATCTTGAGACTCTGAAACTCCCTCCATAAGTACTCTTCGAAGTGCAGTTAGCAGTAGAGAACAAGCTTTTAGGACTTGGTTCCCCACGGACGGCGCCAACTGTTGGCGCAAATGTTACGCCAACAGGTTCTCTGAAATCAAGAACGGACAAACAGGGAGTTTGTGTTGCAGGACTACTTTGAGCCTCTGAAATGGATAATAGCTCAAGTGGTCCGAATAAGTGTAAATGAATAACTTGTTCTGGATCCCCCTTTACAATGTACAATGGGGGGTATTTATAGGGGAAAAAGCATAAGGAAAAGACCTTTTTACCCCTAACCTACAACCGACATAGTGGAAACTATTCGGTACTATAAACAAGGTTATATACGGTAAAGTACTGCAAAGTAGATGGATAAGCTGGACATCCAATCAATCATGTCCTTAGGCTTCGAGGCCTCCATCTTCCATTCGGAGGGTTCTCCAGAGCTTCGCACCGTTGCACCCTTCGGCGTGGCGACGCATGCTTCGAACCACAGTTCACCAGCTTCGGAGTCCTCACCAGCCTTTGAAGGATTAATCTTTAAGTCTTGGGAATGGAGTAATTTCCCCAACAGCGCCCATTCACCCCCCCCTCTGGTCGCTACTTTTGGTCCTACAAGTGGTATCAGAGCTTGGTTAGGGTTTTTCCATACCTTAACCGGTTCTAAACCCTAGTAGTGATCATGACTTCTCCTGGAAACGTCTCGTCTTTGGAAGCCTATGGCTATAACTATTGGAAGACTCGCATGCGAGCCTATCTTATGAGCCAAGGCTCGGACATCTGGGACATCTGTGTTCACGATACGTTTGTTATTTTGCCAGTTGCTGAGCATGGTACTCTTGGTATTATTGCTCAGCATCTGAGCAATAGTAAAGCCATGAACATTCTCTTTTCTGGTTTGGGTCCCACTGAGTTTGAGCATGTGAGCCATCTCTCCACTACGAGAGAGATCTGGGCTACCCTCAAGGCACACCATGAGGGAACAGCCCAGGTCAAGGCTCAGCTCTATCAGACCTACCGGCGTGAGTATGAGAACTTCACACAAAAGCCGGGTGAATCTGTTGAAGCTTTGTTTGGTCGTTTTCAATCGATAATAAACAAGCTTCGGGTTTGGTCGTTTTCAATCGATCATAAACAAGCTTCGGGACAACAAACCTTGGACCCAAAGATCTGGAGATCAAGGTATCCTCTATCGTTGAGAGCACTTCTTATGATACCTTGACCATTTCTGAATTGTTTAGCAAGCTAAAGGCCACTGAGGTTGATATCCAGCTGAGATCAAATCTCACTGGTTCTGGATCAAATTCCTTGGCCCTTGCTACACCTTCTATTGATCCCACTTCTGTGAGCTGTGTTGGGTTCTCTTTGATGTCTATCACTGAGGACCAGCTTGAGTCTTTGGGAGATGATGATTTGTGTCTGTTTAACAACTGGGTGTGTCGTGTCTATGACAAAAGGATGTTCAAAAGACACGGCACAAAATCCGGGTGCTTTGAGTGTGGTCATCCAGGAAATTTCATCGCCGACTGCCCTAAGCGCAATGGACACAAGAAGGGCACTGGTGGTGGCTTCCACGACTCCGGCAAGCAAGACAGCTCTTCCTTCAACAAGGGCAAGCCGAAGACCAAATTCTTCAAGAAGGCCCTGAAGGACTACCGGTGAGAGAACAAGAAGCGTGACAAGGCCTTATTCACCGAGATGGAGAAGAGCTACTCCAAGCAGTCCACGTATTCTTCCTCTTCATCGAGCTCAAGCGATGAGGAGATCGTCATCAGGAAGGGGAAGGACAAGGACAATCTGGCGGGCCTCTGCTTCATGGCTTTCGAGGACAGACCGAAGAGCCACTCACACCAGCGCCGAAGATCCCGCAAGAGCTTCTGCTCAATGGCTCTTGGGGATAAGGAAGAAAAGAGCTCCTCCAATGACTCCGATGACGACAACGAAAAGGTATCATCTTATGAGCGTGAAATTGTTGATTTACTTGAGAGCAATCGTCAGGAGTTAAAGTATCGGGAAAAACTTCTTAGGGGGGCCAAGAAGAGGATAGATGAGTTAGAGAGTGAGAGCTGAGCTTGCACAGACTAGGCTAGAGCTTGAGACATTGTCAGTTCCACCCACTGTCTATGAGAACTGTCTGTCTCTTAGACTTGAGTTGATCGAGCTGAAAGTCGAGAAGTCTGTCAAAGTAGAGAGTGAGTGTGAGACCTGCTTATCTCAAGTGGAGGTTCTAGCTTCTTTGAGAGAGGAGCTAGCTGATTCTTAGAATGAGAACTTTTACCTCCGTTCTATCCTGAGTTGGATCAGTGCTAGAGAGCCACAGCTCGGCATGATGATCCAGCAGTTCAAGAGGCGGGATGGGTTTGGGGTAGGTTACACCTACACCAAGGCTGACTTTGAGAGTGCCATTAGCCGGGTAGTGGAGTGGAGTAAAATGACTCCTGAGCAGAGATACCCCAAGACTCACTCCACTAAGTCTTCCCAGGCTTGTCAGCCCAAGGATGGAGTAATTCATGAACCACCCAAAGCTCCACCCAAGAAACCTATCTGGATTCCAAAGCCCAAACACCTTCACACCTCTCCAGACTCTCTTCCTGGACCCTCTCAACCCAAGAAGACAACACCAATCACCACTAAGCCCAAGAATCCCAAGCCTTAACCACATCCCAAGAAGCTCACCTATCATTGTGAGTACTGTCAGAGAGACGGGCATCTTGCGGAGTTTTGCTTCAGGAGGAAGTGGGTTGAGAGAGCAGAGAGAGCTCGTGGTGGTCAGGAGCAGTTCTACCAGCAGGGTTGTAGACTACGTGTTCCTCGACGCGGGGAGAGGATGGAGGCCAGGCCGCGTCGTGTAGGTGGTGGTAGAGGAGACGGCTTTCTTGCCCGTGCTCCAGTTGGGGGTGGTCGTTTCGGTAGAGCTCCAGGCCATTTTGGCTATGGTCCTGGACCTCGTGGCCGAGGTTCTGGGGAGAACCGTGGACCGCGCTTTGAGCCGCATTTTGGTCCAAACTCTTTTGATGGTTTTCGCTTTCCATCTTTTGAGCAGATGGCTCGACACTGGTTTAGCTCTTTTGCTAAATCTGGTGCCGGACCATTTGCTCCCACTTACAGCCACTGATTGTGCAGGATCGGGGACTAGAGGACGTTTGGATCATGGACTCAGGATGCTCTCGCCACATGACGGGACATCGCACATGGTTCTCCAGTCTCACTCCCCCGAGCTCCAAAGAGTACATCACATTCGGGAACAATGGTCAAGGGAAGGTAAGTGGCATAGGCTCAATTCGCAACTTCTTGAAGATGGTTTGGAAGTGCATTTTAAGAAGGGCAATTCTTCTGTGTTTGATTCTAGAGGGTCTTTGGTTTGCCAGATTTTACCTTTCGGTAAAGTTTTTCGAATTGACTTCTCTAGTTCTTTTGGTCTTTCTCGGTGTTTGATTGCTGGATCTTCTTCTGAG
This sequence comes from Zizania palustris, assembly GCA_019279435.1. Taxonomy (NCBI): domain Eukaryota; kingdom Viridiplantae; phylum Streptophyta; class Magnoliopsida; order Poales; family Poaceae; genus Zizania; species Zizania palustris. The sequence goes on from JAAALK010000079.1 coordinate 1,487,426, forward strand.
CTCTGGAAGTGGCATAGGAGGTTAGGTCATTTGAGTTTTGATCTGCTAGTCAGGTTAAGCTCTATGGACCTCATCCGAGGATTGCCCAAGCTTAAAATGGAGAAAGATCTAGTGTGTCATCCCTATCGTCATGGGAAAATGGTTGCCACATCCCACTCACCTGTGACTCAGGTGATGACTTCGTATCCAGGCGAGCTTTTACATTTGGATACTGTTGGTCTAGCTCGGGTATGTTCAGTCAGTGGGAAGTGGTACGCGCTTGTCATTGTTGACGACTTTTCTAGATTCTCGTGGGTTTTCTTTTTGGAGTCTAAGGATGAAACGTTTCAGTTTGTTCATGACCTGATTTTGAAGCTGAAGAATGAGAACAATGGTCGGATGCGAGCAATTCACTCCGATAACAGCTCTGAGTTCAAGAACTCTCAGTTCGTCAGCTTCTGTAGTGATCAGGGTCTGGACCATGAGTTTTCTTCTCCTTATACTCCCCCACAGAACGGCGTTGTGGAACGAAAGAACCACACGCTAGTCGAGATGGCCAGGACGATGCTCGATGAGCACAGGACTCCTAGGCATTTTTGGGCTAAAGCCATGAACACGGCTTGCTATCTGGCCAACCGCATTTTTCTTCGAGCTTACTTAGGTAAGACTTCATATGAGTTGTTGTTTGGCAGACAGTCCAAGGTGAGCATTTGGACAAGTTTGAGTCTCGTTGCTGGGACAGTGTTTTTCTTGGTTACTCGTTGCATTCTCGAAGCTTCCGTGTTTGGAACTTCGACTCCCAGCAGCTTGTCGAGACTTGCGATGTTTCATTTGACGAGTCCTTGCGTTCTTTAACTCCTTCTTTTGAGCTTTCTAGGGATGATGAGCTCGGAGAGTCCATCTTCGAGGAAGATGAGGATACTCCAGCTGCTGATGAGGGTGGGCCTTCTACACCCCCGGCAGAGCCCACACCTTCTGAGACTTCGACTGAGGATGAGGCCGGACCTCTGATCACTTCTTCCACTTCGATCGAGCCCCCTTAGTCGAGTCTAGAGGTGCCAGCTGCTGACTTCGGTGAGGTGACTTCAGATCACCAGGGAACCCGAGCAGTTCAGCGTTATCACCCCTCAGAGCTCATCATCGGTGATTTGACTGAAAGAACTCTGCGTTCGTCTACCTCTCTTGTTGTGTTTGCTGAATCTGCTTTTGTTGCATCTTTTGAGCCCAGAGACATTTCTCATGCTCTTTCTGATTCTAATTGGATTAATGCTATGCAAGAAGAGCTTGAGAATTTTGTCCGTAATCGGGTTTGGACACTAGTTGAGCCGCCACGAGGATGCAACCCCATAGGCACCAAGTGGGTGTTCAAGAATAAACAAGGTGAAGATGGGGTTGTGGTGTGCAACAAAGCTCGATTAGTTGCCTAGGGTTTTTGCCAGAAAGAGGGTATTGATTTTGAAGAAACTTTCGCCCCTGTTGCCCGTCTTGAGTCCATTCGCATTCTCTTAGCTTTTGCCGCTTCGAAGGGTTTTAAGCTTTTTCAAATGGACGTTAAGAGTGCTTTTCTGAATGGGTTCATAGAGGAGGAAGTTTATGTTAGGCAGCCCCCCGGTTTTGTGAACCCTAAGTTTCCTCGACATGTTTTTAAATTACAGAAAGCTTTATACGGGTTGAAGCAAGCCCCGAGGGCTTGGTATGACCGGTTAAAGCAATTTTTGTTGGGGAAGGGCTTTGTGATGGGTTCTATGGATAAAACTCTTTTCTTGCTCAAAGATGCTTCAGACTTCTTAGTCGCTCACATTTATGTGGACGATATTATTTTTGGTGGTACTACTAATGATCTTGTGTCCAAGTTTTCTGAGCAGATGCACAACGAGTTTGAGATGAGCCTCATGGGTGAGCTGAAGTATTTCTTAGGGCTCCAGATCAAGCAGACCAAGGACGGCACCTTCATCCACCAAGGTAAGTACACTCGTGACATGCTTAAGAAATTTGACTTTGGTGGAGAGTTGAAGCCGCAGATGACCCCGATGGGCACATCTGGGGGTCTGGACAAGGACGAGAGCGGCGTCAAGGTCAACGAGAGGGAGTTTCGAGGGATGATTGGTTCGCTATTGTACTTAATGGCGACAAGACCAGACATTCAGTTCGCCGTGGAACTTTGCGCGTGTTTTCAGTCTTCACCACGTGCGTTTCATCGGCAAGCTGTCAAGCGCATCTTCAGGTATCTCACTTATGCGCCTGATCTCGGTCTTTACTATTCAGCATCATCATCTCTTGATTTATCTGGCTTTTCGGATGCCGACTTTGGTGGGTGCCGGTTGGATCACAAGTCGACTTCCGGTACTTGCCAGTTTCTTGGTTCTTCTTTTGTCTCTTGGTCTTCTCGAAAGCAATCTGGAGTTGCTCTTTCGACCACTGAGGCTGAGTATGTAGCTGCTGCTAGCTACTGCTCACAGTTGGTTTGGATGATTTCCACTTTGCGAGATTTTTGGTTATTCTTTCCTACCAGGATTCCATTGTTTTGTGACAGCACCAGTGCTATTAGTGTAGGGAAAAACCCCTGTCTCCATTCAAAAACCAAACACATTGATGTGCGCTTTCATTTTCTGTGCGATCAATATGAGAAAGGTGTCATTGACCTTGTTCATGTTGATACCCATCATAAGTTGGCTGACATTTTCACCAAACCCCTAGATCAGTCTACCTTTGAGCGTTTACGAGGGGATTTGGGTGTTGTGTATCCTTTCTAGGATATTTTGCGTCAGTTTTCTTTCTTCTTTACTCTTTTCTTGAGTCTTTTTGTATGTGTTCATATCTTGCATATTCACATATCACACCTTAGAGCTGCTTCTGTTATATGATTGAACTATTTTACTTATCCTAGCTGGTACATGCTTTTGATTACTTGTCAATGATCATGCTTTGTTTCAGTTCGCTTGATATGTCTGATATCTGTCATATGCATGGCTTTTATGCTTTAAACTTGAAAACATGATCACCATTGCTTCTGGTAACTAGCATGCGTAGGCTGAATGTTCTTGCTATCTGATTACATGCCTTGTAGCTAGTTCCTGACTTAGATGCAAATATGGAACTTGTACATCTTTCTGCTTTAAAACATGGAAATGTGCGTTAAAAAATGATGAAAAATCAAGAAACATGAAAATTCCATGCCTTTTTATGCATAACTTGAAAAGATCCAGGTGGGTTTGCTTTGTCGCATTACGTTGTTCTTGACTGCGTACCATAGCACTTTGGTATGAACTAGGACAGTGTAGTTTATGCCAAGACCAAATGTCTTAAGCTTCTGATGGTCCAGTTCTGGCCTAGGCTTGACTTGGTCGGTCAGCATAAGGTTTGACATGCAAATAACCCCTGGCAAAAATGAAAAAGGAAAGAGAACAAGCCTGAAAAATGAAATGATAACAAGTTTGCTGAAGCACTTTGTTTTGGATAAGGCTTATCTTGGTAGATATCAGTTAGCTTCTACATCTCATGCTTTACCTTGCCAGTTAACTGGAAAATGTGGTGATGCTTTTGTTTGCAAAAATTGAAAATGCGTGCTAATGACTTTCGTTAGATATCATCTGTTGCACTGATCATGCCATGTATCTTAGACAGTATGTCTTTTGCTGTATCTGTTAGATGTTGTAATTGCAGTCCATCATATCTGAGAAGCATGTGTTATTCACTCCACCTGCACTCCAGTTACATTCATTGCATATTTTGAGGGGGAGTTACATTTCAGGGGGAGTCTGTGTCTCTTTTGAGTGCTTGATGAGTTCACTTGTCAACAAGGGGGAGAAATCTTGGAATGTGAGTTTAAGGGGGAGTTTTTGTCCCTTGTTGATGATTCTGAGATTGCACTCGTTTTGAGATTTTACATTTGGTTAACCATAATGACCGCTTCTTACTTTTGTTCATTTTTGGTCATTAAGGTTAAACGTTTACTTTATTTTTCTTCTTCTTTGTTTTTCTTGTGTTTTGTTCTCGTGTTTCCACAGTTGTTCACAGGTACTGAAGAGCTGAAGAAGTGAAGTGTTGACAATGCACTCATCAAGGGGGAGATTGAGGAGCCATGCTGAATAGCGTGGGCCTCATGGCTCCAGATGTGATGAGTCATTGTCAGCGATAGTCAAAGAGGACTGAGAAGAGTGAAGATCTGCTATTTCATGGGCCACGTGTGACTCAGGTACACGGGCAGCGAGCGACTGTCGGGCTGAGAGAGCTACGAAGTCGGCTGGCCCAATTCGGGTACATGGGCTAGAAGCAGTAGAAGACCCACTAGGTTGTTGACCAGGATTGACTCAGGTACACGGGCGGTGAGTGATTGTCGGGCTGAGAGAGCTGCGGAATCGGGCCGGCCCAATCCGGGTACCTGGTGCAAAGTCGGTGGAGGCTTTGTCAGTTTCGGCGCAAAACTGACAATCGTTGATTCTGTAATGGACTGTCCAGAAGAGAAGCCGTAGTCGCTACGAAAGCTTAGCTTCCATATAAGTCATTTGTATCTCTAGGCCCACAGTCAGTTGTGTCTGTAAAAATACCTAAGGGCAGTTGAGTCATTTCCTTTATTTTAGCGTCTGTAAAAACCCTAAGGGGCTAGTGGAATATTCTAGGTCTTTGGGTAGCCTATAAATAGGGCCCTAATCCCTAGGGTTGGACTACCCTTTTGCTAAAATTAATTCTCTATTCCATTGGGTCATTTTGTTCCCTGTGTGTTCTCTCTCCTGTCCTTGAATGCGTCGCCAGGAAGCTTCCTGTGAGTTCATCTTAGATTTGTTTTTCTTCTTGTCTGGATGCTTTTATTCCTTTTGCTTGTGTATTGCATCTAGTTAATGGGTCTGCAGTATTCGGTTTGCTCACAACGATTCTATTCCTGAGTTTGTGTGCTTCGGTTGCTTCTGTTCTTCACGTGAAGAGTACTAGTTCTTGCTGGTTGCAAGTAGTACTACTTCACTGTAGCAACAGTACACTAGTACTATAGCCTTGCTTTTTCCTGCACAGCATTTCGATCGAGTTGACAGGGCTAAAGTTCCTTTTCTGGTTGTTTCTGGCGAAGTCCCTTCTCTCTGTTCGAAGTCCCTCAGCTCCGTGAGGCAGGCTTTGTTCTGACATCCTAGAGGGCTTCGCTTGAACTTCGACTTCACTTTTTGTGTACGGTGTTTCTAGCTTTGAAGTACATTTTGTGCGGACTGTGAGTTTGACATACTTCGACTGTCTGTGTGAAGGTATACTCTGAAAGGCTTCGAAGTTTTCTTTGAAGCTTGTTTCTCTGATATACTTCGCTCCACGTGTAGTCTCTGAGATCTTTATGCTGCTATCTTATTTCGTGGGTCACAGTGTGTTTGTTCGGAGCTTGTCGTTCGAAGTGTGTTTGTCACCTTCGATTTCTTGTGCAACAACTCTTACAAACTTCGTTTCGACGTTGATCTGTGTGTGTCGAAGGTTATCACTTCAGCGATCCTTATTCGATCTTGCTAGCTCCGAAGGTAGAGTGTAAGCTTCGATTTTGGTTTCTCTGTCGTGTGTCAGGCTTCGCTACTCATTCGAAGGTTGTTTTTCTATGAGCTTGTTCGAAGCTTTCTGTTCGAAGTCTAGCCTTCGAAGTACACTGTTCGAAGCAAGCTTTGACACTGTCATACTTAGCTTCGAAGCATTCTTCACTCTCAATCGCATTCAAACTAGGATAGACAACAAACCTTCGGCACGTTCACAAAAACCTTCGACACGTTCACAACAGCCTTCGGCAGAATCCGCCACTAACTTTCGAAGCAGGCCTCGACCTGCGAAGCAGGCTTCGACCAGCGAAGCAGGCTTCGGCAAGTTTCGAACAGGAGACAGATTTGAACAGTAACTTCTCATCTCACTTTATTTATATGTAGATCATCCATTGAGAAGTTTAACCTGCCATGTCTTGAATATCTTTGTTTATCTACCTAGTGGCACTACTTTGGTGTTTCTCTATGTTTGTCATCTGTTGCTTCTACGCTAGATATCTTTAGACTTAGGCAATCTGTTCATACTATGCTGCTTAGTCTTTTGAGGTGCGTTGGGTATTGGGAGCAGGCCATTGATTCGAAAGAATTTTTAAGGTGCCCATTCACCCCCCTCTGGTCACTACTTTCGGTCCTACAGGGGACCTGGCAGATCCTCTAGCGGAGGTGGTCGGAAGTGCAAATGACGTGGACGAGATGAATTCCGTGCTGGTTGGATCCCAGGTGAACTCGTTAGATGAGTTCTTCTACCCGGTCCAGTCTCCAGCAGTCATCCGTCCTTTATACCCCTCGCTAGAAGGATCTCGCAAAGATAAGCGGCTCCACTCAAGTTTGGCCCTTTAGACTTCATTGTTCTTATTTTCCCCATCATTATTTACACACATCCGCCCATGCGTAGGTGCCTCGGATAGGCACTCCACTCCTCCACCCCCGCCTCCTCGAGAGGGTACCGAGCCGACATCGGGGGCCCCTGTCAAGGTAGTGGATATATTGGCGTCCGATGAGAAGGTGAATTCGAGGAGGGCTCGAAGGGAGGCCACTACGCGCCCTAAGGTCCCTCCGGGCGGAGAGTCCGCCCATGCGAGCGTGGGCGTCCCCCACTTGGTCCCATTCGTGGGGCCTGATTCGGAACTTGCAGCACGGATGGGGCCTCTACACTAGGCTTACCTGGGCCTAAGGAGCACCGAGCTGGTGTCGGAGGTCGGTTAGTTGAACGGGGCCAACCCGAACTTTTCCAACAAGAGTGCAGCAAGCCAGGTATGCATTCTTGGGCATCTTTGCGTATGCTCCTCTCCTTTTTTCCTCATCTAACCCTCCTACTTACTTTGTGGATAGCTCATCATCTTGGCCCAGGGGTCACTGGTGTGCCTCTTTGCGGAGTGAAGCCGCCATGACCATGAGGTAACAAGTCTCCGCAAGCACGCTGAGGTGGCCAAGGAAGCGATGCAGGAGCTTAGGGCTGAATGGGAAGCCTTGGCCACTGAGGCGACGAAGCACCTAGAGTAGGCTGCTGAAGCCAAAAGACTTTGGGTGTTGGAGGCAGAAGTCGTCGGCCTCTAGACACAAGTCACCGAGATTAGAGAGCTCCGGGATCGGGCTACCAGCTGATGAACTTCGGGCTCAGGTGGCCGAGGTCAAGGAGCTATGGACTCGAGCCGCCGAAGTTGATGAACTTTGTGCTCAGGTGGCCGAGGTCGAGGAGCTTCGGTCTCGGGCCACCGAAGATAATGTACTTCAGGCTCAAGTGGCCGAGGTCAAGGAGCTTCAGACTCGGGCCACCGAAGCTGATGCACTCTGGGCCCAAGTGGCCGAGATCAAAGGGCTTAGCACACAGGAGGCCGATGCCGAGGCCCTCAAAATCCATAGGGTCAAGTTGGATCGGGCGATTGAAGACCTGCTAGCTTCAAACGAGATGATGAAGGAGTCCCTGGCGCAAGGCGAAAGGGCGGTGACTGATGCCCTTCGACACTGCTCGCAAGCCCCTAACCCGTAGGCTGAAGTTTATCCAGGACATCGTTCAGTAGATGGATGCCACTGCGGCTAGGTACGGGGACGTCTCAGGGCGAGTGGCCACCCTTGGCGTCCTCCACCACCTCGAAGCCATCGGGGGCGCTCTCCCGGTGACGTTGGGGACGGCCCTAGTCATCTTCGTGGGGGATCGTCTCCTCTCCCCGACTCCGTTAGTGGAGAAGGCCTAGAAAGCCTTCCAAGCACCCTGGAAAACCGGAGGCCCAACCGCGGTGAAGGCTTGGATGGACGAAGCCTGCCGCTCGACCTTGCCACAACCCTCTTGGAAGCCTGCTTCCACCGTTCCTCCTTCGAGCCCGAAGGTTTGAGAAACCATGTTGAAGAATATGGTTTTGATATTCCAGATGTGATGAGTGATTGTCAACAGAAGTCAAAGGAAGAGAGAAAGGAAGACCTGTCGAGTCTGAGGCGCATGTGACTCAGTTACACGGGCAGTGAGCGACGGCCGAGAAGAGGAGTCGCAGAGTCGGGCTGGCCCAATCCGGGTACATGGCTAGGAGCGGCAGATGATCCACTGGTATGTTGACTGTGTTTGACTCAGGTACACGGGCGGCGAGCGATTGCCGGGCTGAGGAAGCTGCGGGGTCGGGTCGGCCCAATCCGGGTACCCGGTGCGAAGACGGTGGATGCTTTGTCAGTTTGGGCGCAAAACTGACAAGCTATGATTAATTTGTTTTTAGGATATTAATATTTAGTTTTTAAGTTTAGGATATTTTTATTTGAGTCAGGTGATTTTTCTAAGAATATTTTAGTAATTTTCGGAATTTATTTTAGAGTCAGTTTAATTTACCCGAGGGGTAAATTAGTCTTTTCATGTATTAGGATTTGCCTATAAATAGGCCCCTATCCCTCTAGGGATAGATGACTGTTATTACTTTGTTTCCTAGATCAATCTACAGTTCGTCTCTCCTACGAAGTTTTTTTTTTCGCCGTGCTAGCTGCTGCTGCATTGTGACGCGCACGGCGCCTGGCGATTTGCAGCTGGCTGAGGATGCGCACAGCAGCCGAGACACGCAGGCGCGTGAAGAAATCCCGCACGCCGTGCCGTTCAATCAAGGAGCGGCATCAAATTTTCATGCAGCACATAGGCACGTTTCCCGAGGAAATTTTGACCGTTCAGCGAGAAGAAAAAAGGCGTGGGCCCCATCTCCTGGCTCCTGCGTCGTAGTGCTTCGCGTGGACGCCAGCAGGCTTTCGGCGGCAGCACACTGCTCTGCCCTGTGCACACGGCGAAGAACGGCATCGGCCAGATTGTCTGCTGAAAAACTGCGAACAGATGAACGGGAAGATGCAGGTAAGTTTAATCTCCTATTTTTCAGATCGGTTGATTAAATCAATAGTTATCTAGTTTTGTTTTAAACACCATAAAAACAAATTAAATCTCGTAGTTAATTTTAATCTATTAAATTCTTATTACTTATCACGTATTATTTATTTAAGTGGTTTTAATCTTCTCATATAAACCGAAAAATTTATTAGTCGCAGAAATATTTTTATTCTAGTTTTCTGTGCAATATTTTAGATTTATTTCTGAATTAATTTCTGGATGATCCATATATTGTTCAGTTGAGTAGTATTTTATTTTTAGACTGCTATCCGGATTATTAGTGATTTATTCAGGTAGTTTGCCTACACTATTAAATATTCTTGAGAACATATTTTATTTACTGCAGACATTTTTAATTTAGATTATTTTTAATATCATTTTAATTAGGACACCGATCATTTTTAAGCTAGACAAGTTTTATTCCAGTAATTTTCTTTGCCAATATTATTTGTCTCGTTTAGTTCACTTGGGTGTCGGGATTAGATCATAGTTTAGCAAAAAAATTTTAGGCGCCCATTCACCCCCCCCCCCTCTAGTCGCTACTTTCGGTCCTACAAGGTGTAGTCTCCTTTGGGCCTCTTTCTGTAAAGCAAGTCTTGTAAGCATGGTTTCATGAATTTATAAATAAAAGGGGATGTTTCTTCCTTGGAAATTATTCAGGGTTCAGTCGATGCCTCAGACTTCGAGGTCGAGGTACTTGATGAAACTGAGGCTCTTCGACATCAGTGGGCTATTTTCGAAGCCTCAGGACTAGCAGATGCGCTCGTTTTGCTATACCTCGGGATGATCATGGGCGTGTTATTTCCAAAGTCTTGCACAAAGTGTTTGCCTTATAAAGGAAGAAGAGAGAGAGAGAGAGAGAGGTGCGGGATTTGTCGTCGTCACCAGAATCCATGGATTGGTCTGACATAGAGTTGGGTCCTGATGAGTCGCAGCCTGTAGGTCAACCTCTGCGCACTTGGACGCAACATCAGGAGAACCAAAAAACTTGGAGAGCTTTAAAGAAGGTAGAGAAGAAGCATTCTGCAAGAATGGCTCTTGCAGCCCTAGGGCTCCGAGGGCGCAAGCCGGAGAGGGTTCTCAGGATCGGTCCAGTCTATAGGATCAGAAGGGCTTCCCGTTCCTTCTTGGCTTAGATACTGATTTCTGTTAGGACCCCAAATCTCGCTTCGCGTTGTAATTGGAACTTGTTTCACTTTATTTAAATCGAGATATTCACTTTGTTTTTAGTGCTTATTATCATTATTTGACAAACTTTAGCCACTCTGAACTTAATCCTCCTACCCCTCCTTGTGGGTAGACGGCTTGCCAGCTTCGCGCAACTTTACTGTCGATATCCAGAGTGGAGGTTTAGGATAGTTAGGATGGATGCCTAGGTGTGGATGCCTTGATTCGGCTATCTAGTGTCCTTGTCTCAGATGCTTCGAGCCGGGGCTCGTAATCCTTAGCTAGGATGCTTCAAGCTAGGGATCGGAAACTTTAGTTGTGATGGTTTGAGCCGGGGCTTGGAATCCTTAGTTGGGGTGCTTCGAGCTAGGGCTCGGAATCATTAGTTGGGGTGCTTCGCTCTTAACCCGAGACATGTCTTGTACCTTATTGTGTCCACTTCGGTAAAGCGTTGTGTCAGACAAGTACCGCCAAAAAGCGAGGGGATGCATCATATTATAAGATAGTACAAAATAGTTACATTGGAGTCATGCGAAGTACCGCTTCAAGTGCTCCGCATGCCAAGTATGTTTTAGCTCTTCTCCCTCTAAAGTAGCTAACTTGAATGAGCCTAGCCTACCGGAGCGGACGATGATGAACGGCCCTTCCCACTTGTTGCCAAGCTTTCTTGGGGCGAGGACGCTTCGAAGAACGAGGTGCCCTAGCTTCAACTCATTCAATTTGACCTTGGGGTCGTATCAAGCCTTTGTCTAGTTATGATACTTGGCGAGGTTGGCGACGGCTTGGAGTCTTGTTTCTTCGGAGAGATCGAGGGAGATATCGCGCTCTTCCTCAGCCTCGGGCTCCATGGCCTGAAGGGAGCCGACTTTGAGCTCTGTCGGCATCATTGCTTCATCGCTGAATAGCAGCCGGAATGGGGTGAACCCAGTTGCCCTGGATTGTGTGGTCCGTATAGACCACAAGATCTTTGACAGCTCCTCGGTCCACAGCCCCTTGGCGATGCCCACAATTCACTAGTTGAGATCGGAGAGAATGTTCCCATTGGCCCTCTCAATGGCTCCGTTGGACTGCGGGTGCCAAACGGCGGAGAAGCATAGCTCCACTCCTAGTTCTTCACAAAATGTCTTGAAGGCTTCGGCGCCGAACTGGGTGTCGTTGTCGAGCGTGAGCTACTTGGGTACTTCGAATCGGCAGATGATGTTTTGCCAAAATAATATCTGAACATTCTTCGAGGTGAAAGTGGTTAGTGGTTCGGCTTCGACCCATTTGGAGAAATATTCGATGGCGATGACAGCGAACATGAAGTTGCCCTTAGCTCTCGGGAACGAGCCTATGAGATCCATCCCCCATCGGGTTAGAGGCCAGACGGTGGTAATGACCTATAATGGGGTGGGGGCTAGTGGCTTCATCTTCCCGTCCACTCACATCCTTGGCAGGTGCGCACGATATCTTTGACATCAGTCAGGATGGTAGGCTAGTACAGACCTTGGCATAGAGTCTTCTCAGCTAAGGCCTAGGGCGCTAAATGGCTGGCACATAGGCCTTCGTGGATGTCCCACAGAACTTGTTGTCCTTTGGGGTGGGATATACATCAGAGCAGTGGAGAGCAAACGCCAGACTTGTATAACGCTCTGTTGATGACATAGTAGAGTCATGCCCTATGCCGGAGTCGTGAGAGCTCGGGGCCTGAGGGGAGATCATCGTCACCCCTCAGCAACTTCACGATCGGATCTCGCCAGTCTTTTGTGGTGGTGCAAAGGACCTAGGTAGGCTCCGGAGGTGACACCAAGGTGCCTTCTAGGGGCCGAACCGAGGTGTATTCTAGGGCAACACCGAGGGTCTAGATAGCTCTTCGAAGAAAGCCCCTGGGGGCATGTCCTGGCCTCCAGCAGCTGGTTTGGCAAGGACGTCTGCTTGCTGGTTGTCAGCCCTCAGGATGCTTCAGACGAAGATCCCTATGAATGCTGCTTCGGTCTTGTGGACTGCTTCTAGGTAAGCTACGAGGTATGGGTGCCGGACTTGAAAACATTTGTCCACATGGCCAGCTACAACTTGGGAATCTGTTTTTACAATTACTGGGGCAGCGCCTAGTGCGCGGGCTTTCCGAAGGCCCAACAACACGCCTTCGTATTACGCTATATTGTTCGTGGCTTTAAAATTTAGCCTCACGGAGTACAATGCTTTCTGCCCCAAACGTGAGATGATGACCACTCTGGCGCCTGCTCCGGAGGCCTGATATGCTCCGTCAGAGAAGATCGTCCATACCCCTTCGCCTGCTTCGTTCGAAGTTCAGCTTGTCGACGGGGTCCACTCTACGACGAAGTCGATGAGGACTTGCGACTTGATGGAAGTTCTAGTGACGAAACTGATATCAAAGGGGCGAGCTCCAATGCCCATTTCCCTATCCTTTCGGTAGCGCCCCTGTTCCTGAACATGTCCCCGAGTGGATACGAAGTGGGGACGATCATACCATGGCTAGGAAATAATGACATAGCTTGCGGGAAGCCATTACGAGGGCGTAGGCCACCTTCTCGAGCTTGGCGTACCTTGTCTTTGCTCCTAAGAGGGCTTCGGAGACAAAGTACACTAGCTGCTAGATCAGCTTCCTACCAACTTCTTCTTCTTGAACCAATACAACACTTGTTGTGAAGCCCGTGGCAGCGAGGTAGACGAAGATCGCCTCGCCACTGTGGGGGGTGGTGAGTGTAGCCAGATTGGCGAGGTATTCTTTGATCTCGCCGAAGCATCTTTGGCATTAGGGAGTCCACGCGAAGTCTTCTGGTCCTCACAGCGCCTTGAAGATGGGCAAGCTTCGCTCGGCGGATCTGGCAAGGAAACGGCTGAGCGCGGCGAGGTGCCCGCTAATTTTTGTGCCTGCTTTATATTCTCTAGAGGGGCCATGTTCTGCAATGTGCTGATTTGGGTAGGGCTGGCTTCGATGCCCTGGTTCGAGACCAGGTACCCTAACAATTTGCTGGCCTGGGCCCTGAAGACACACTTGTCAAGGTTCAAGCGGATCTCGCAAGCTCGGAGGCTATCGAATGTTTCTGCTATGTCTAGGATATGCTAGTGCTTATATACACTCTTGATTACGATATCGTCCATGTATGCCTCAATTTTACGGTCTATTTGATGGCCTAGAGCCTTTACGATTAGCCTAGAGAATGTGGCCCCGACATTTCTCAGGCCAAAGGGCATTCTTACATAGCAGAACACTACGGAGGGAATAACGAAGCTACTCTTGGCCTAGTCTTCTTGCTTCAACTATATCTGGTCGATGTGAGGCATGGGGTATGGGTCATGGGGGCAAGCTTTATTTAAGGAGGTGAAATCGATACACATATTCCATTTGCCGAAATTCTTCTTTTTAACAAAGACAGGGTTTTATAACATTTTGTGTGGCTAATCTCCTTGATGGCTCCTGCATGGAGCATCTTCTCAACTTCTGCCTTGGTGAGGTCAGCTCTCTCCACGGACATCTTGCGGAGCCCCTAGCGGACTGGGCTCACCTTCGGGTTCACCGAGAGGGAGTGCTCGATGATGCTGCGGTCCACTCCTGGGATGTCTTCGTCCGACCATGCAAAGATGTCTAGGTTGTCCCAAACCACTTCCTCCAGCTTGGCTATGACTTCGGGATCCAATCCCCTACTGAACTAGACGGGGTATCCCCGCCCCTCCTTGATGAGAACTCTGGTGACCACCTCCCCCTCGGGGTGAGGCTTGGCGGTCGGTCCACTTGGGGGCTCGGCGGGGAGTGGAGGGTCTTCATTGTCGTCCGGACATTCCTGTACGTTGTGGACTTGTCGTGTTTCCAGCAGGGCGGAGTGGTCGTACTCCACCCGGTGGGCCACGGCTTGATCGTTGAGGATGTCGTGATGCATGACGGCTCCGAACCAGTTCAACATGCCCCTGTCGAAGATGGTGTTGTAGGCATAGGGGCATTGACGATGTCAAAGATGACATCCTTGGTTCACGAGAGGGGGCCTTCTCCGAAGGTTACTTCAAGGCCTATATGACCGACGCCATCGAGTGGTGGGCTCATGAACCCTTGGAGCGGATGGGTGGAAGGGAGCAGGTACTTCTTGGATATGCAGAGCTGGTCGAAGGCCTGATCAAAAATGATGTCAGTGGAACTACCTTCGTCGATAAGCACCTGATGCACCTCGACGCCGGCGATGTCGGTTGTGATGACGAGGGGGTCGGCGTGTGGAAACTTGACGCCGAACGCGTCGCTAGCGGTGAAGGAGATGGGCACATGTGACCACTCGAGAAAACTAGTTGAGGCCGAGGTCCCTATGTGCCCTACTTCCCGAACATACTCCCGCGGCTGCCTCTTCGACATGCTGCCCATGCCCCCACCCCTCTCTGGAGATGGGTAGCACCACGCGCTTCCCTCGATCCGAACATTCCTCGAGCTTCAGGGCTGAAAATTTGTTCGACTCCGAGAAGTGCCTCGGAGCCCTGGGTTCATCGATCTACCCTACCACTTGGACGTGCTCAGCACGAGGGGCGGATGGAGCCTTATCAGAGGACCCCCATCTGTAATTCTACTCAAGGTAGTCGTTCCGAAGGGCGAGGATGGTTCGGTAGAAGTCGGTGTCGTGGCTCCGGTTTTCGTCATGGATGCTGCAATGGAAGACCGCATTCCCGGCTAGGGTCTTTATAGGTGGCTTCACACCGACGGAGCGTCCTCTGCCCTGGGCATGCTCGAACTTCACGGGCTTGGAGGTCGGGGCGACGATGCTGATTACCTCCCCTCTATAATGCTTTTGCCCCCGCCGTGAGTCACGGTGACGGGGTTCGGCGAGGACAGGTGTAACACCCCAAAATTTCAAAATAAAATAAAAATGGGGAAAGTAAAATTTCTGGATTAAAAAGAATTATTTTAATTAGGGAAAAGGATAAAATTACCCAAATAGGACAAAACATGGAGAAATAATTCAAATTTAAAGCTAATAAAATTTTGGTGGAATCAATAAGCCAAGAAGTATTTTTGAGATTTTTTACAAAATTTTAGCAACTATGCTTCAAGCTCTAAAAAATAAATAAATATCTGGAATTATTTTAATTAAAAAATAAGTATTTTTAATGTTAATGGGCCGCAACCTGCAAATCGCCTCCAGCCGGCCCAGTCCAGCGCCGCACTCACTGATGAGTGGGACCCGCCTATCAGCGTGCCCCTCCATCTCTCCTCTCCGCGCGCGCACCCGCTGGCCCCGCCTTTCAACCACACCAACCCTCCCCCATAGCCGTTGTCAACTCAAGCTTGTTTTTTGTTTAAATAAAATTCAGAAAAATTAGTTTAAAATTCGAAAATTCATAACTTGCTCAATTTAACCCCAAATTTGACCGTTTAAATTTTGTAAAATTTATATTTTTATTCTCTTCACATTTATGCAATAAAACGAGTAGGTTTATTTTAAACATTTTATTTTTATTTAATAGGGGATTGAAAAACCCTTTATGGTAAATGTTTATTTCTTTTTAGAAAATTCATAACTCCATGATTAGTTGTCCTAAAAATTGGATAATAATTACAGAAGATTAATAACTTTATTTCCTTTAATTTAATCCACCCACAGTCTATATGTTTGAAGTGTGATTTTGATTGTTTATTGAATGCTATGTTTATTTTTCGTATCAGGAAGACTACGACGTAGTCGAGGATCCGGAGTTCTATCCCGAGGTTCCACCTTCACCATTTGCTGATCAAGCAATTCACAAACCCCAAGTTGATCATAATTGAGCCCATTTTTCATAATTACTGCTATAACTCATAGGGTTATTATTGGATTAGATTAATTACAAGCACTACAATATATTTATTAGATCCCCGTCCCCGTTGTGCAAACCAAAGCCATGCTTATTGAGCCTAAACTCCTTGTCACTTTTAAATATTATATTAGATAGTGTCCAATGTATCGACAAAATTGCTATAGGATGAAAGAACGAGTCGTAGATAGTTGGATTCTATTATATGATTTCCCCGTTATTTCTCATCTCTGGAATTCTGCTGGAGTTTGGGTTATGTTATAAGTATGGTGGGTTTCGGGTGCAAGCTAGGGCATTGGTTGGTCGCACCCGGGGCAGTATAAGGACCAGTCTGCGGGATCTGTTGCAAAACAAACTCGTACTAACCACAAGTCTAGTGGGTAAGTCCTAACTGGAGGTATGGAGCGTTCCAACTTGAAGCACCATAGTGGAGGGGGCAAGTGACACCTACGGGTGGCTTGTACCACCGAGGCTCAAGGGGGGTACAGTGTTGGCCTGACACGTCGGGGCACCGTATGAAACCTATAAGAGGGTGTTATCAAATTGGTGTGTTCCATGCTAAAGGTTTTTGCATGAGTTCCTTCGGGGTAACGTGGTGTCATCACTACACACTTTGGTGTGTGTGAATGAGGGCCTTTTGGGTACAGTAGTACACCTCTGATCAGAGTATAATCTTTTCAAAAAGTCATGCCCACGATCAAGGGCGGGTTGGGCAATGTTCACCAAGTCAGTTTACTTTTGTATGAAGGATTGTATGATTCATGGCATGTAAGGACTGTTGAGCGAGGGCGGGCTGACTGTACCCCTCGAGTTAGAAGATGATGCATGTACACATGTTTACATTCTGTACTAATAACCTGATTACATTAAATGCTTTACAAATGTATTTTCTGCAAACATGAGCCACTACCTCCCTTGTTATTACCTGGCATTGTAATTGCATTTCGGTGGCTTGCTGAATACAATTGTACTCACCCCCATTGACTTACACCACCAGAGGTAGCGTGCTATGAGGAGGAGGATGGTCTGGAGTAGTGACCCAGTCAAGGCGTGAGATTGGAAGAAGGCGTTCATCTAGAGGATTTATTTTCCTAATTTCTCTTTTATTTAACTCTTTTGTAATAATATGGTCTACAAACCATCTTTGATTGTCATATTGTACGCGGTCATGTGATGAATGTCTTGTATTTATTGATTTTCTATGGAAATTCAATAAAGACCCGATTTTATTAAATCCGAGTGTTACAACACGGCGCGAAGGGCTGTGGCTTCTTGCTTCGTAGACTTTAGCCTCCAGAGCTCAGACGAGGGCGGTCATCGCCTCCCTGCGAAGCTACCCCTACTTAGACCTGGCGTACTCTTCAAAGTACATCATCAACTAGGCCACTGAAGAGATCGGCTTCCGGTGAAGCTTGTCGAGGAGGCCGGGGTCGGTAACGCCCGCGCGGGCCGCGTCAATGATGTAGACCGATAACCCTTTGATCTGGGCTTTGGTGTGGGTGAAACACTGTGAATATTGCCACAGCGTGTTGCCGGGTTGCTGCTTCACCTAGAAGAGGCTTCCGGTGGACAACCACAAAGGTCCCTTGGAAGCTCTTGACGAATTTTTTCTTCAACTGGCCCCACGATATGATAGACCCGATCTCAGTGACCAGAACCACCGGAGGGCGATTCCTTCGAGGGCGAGGGGGAAACATTTTGCCATTGTATCCTAGCCCCCCTGCAGGCTTCTATAGCCAAAGTGTAATATCGAGATAATTCTCTGGGGTCGGACTCCCCGGAATACTTCGGGAGCTTCGCTACACGGAACTTCGAGTCGAACCGCACCCTTTGTAGGTCAAGGTGCAACGGAGACTCTTCTTCGAATGAAGCATTCTGCTCCTGCCTCTGGTCCCCTTGGTCCTCATCATCGCACAGCGCGATGGCCTCTACCTCTGGCACCCTTGCGGGCTCTAGGAGTCGGATCGTGGCCACCTGCCGCCACTACACAAGCTTAGCTCTGAGCGGGGCATTTTCAGCGGCCAATGCGTCGACTTGGCTCCCGCTACCTCTGGAGTGCATCTCTGGATCCTACGAGCTGACGAAGTTGGTCTGGAGGATCATGGCAGGGCGGTCGATGGGTGGGCAGAGGCTAGGGAGCCCCTCCTGGGCACTTTTTGTGTTGCCCGACGATGGGCCCAGCAAGTCGGAGAGGTCTCTGGACCTCGGCATTGCTTCCGAAGCTTGGTCTGAGGCGGTCTCCGTCACCACGGGGGGAGGGTTAGCTTGAGCGGACTCTTACCTTGAGGTCCGAGTGGACCTTTGTAGGACCGGGAGTAGCGACCAGAGGGGAGTGAATGGGCGCCTCAAAAATTCTTTTGAATCGATGGCCTTCTCCCAACACCCAACGCACCTTAAAAGACAACCAGCGAAAACAAACAGATCCTAAATACTGAAAATAATTTAGCCTAAAAATGACCAGTGTCCTAATCAAAAAGGCACCACCAAAGTGCTTAAAGGAATATTAACATCCCACATTTCAAACATCACAAGTATAATCATCAACAATTCATAGACATTTAATCAGACAAAATAAATGTAGATAATAAATTGTGCTCACAGGTAATCCAAAATGCACCAAGGATACAAAGATAAATCGACAAAAATTCATAGTGCAATCTGAAAATAAAATGCTTGCAGCAATTTAATCTTTCACAAAATATTCATAATTAAAATCTGTAGTGCAAAAGAGTCAAGGAAATAGATTACTGTGCTGCTAATTAGAAAACACTTGCATTGCACTGTTCCTGTCGTCCTGCTTGAGAAAACTACGCGTCTCGCTGCTTCCGACCATGACCATCCACGCGCTATGCGCTGCACAGTCCGCCGCACGCCTCAGCCCACCGAGCATCAAGCTCAGCGCGCTGCTCCCGGTTCAAAGGAAAAAATCGTGAGCGCCGACTGCTGCTTGCTGATCTCCACGCACTGGTGAGAGAAAACCGGCCAAGGCTACGCCCGCAGCACACAATATGGCAATGAAGAAATGTGGCGGCGATGACACAACAGAGAAACAAAAGGATACAAACTGAATAAATGGGTAAAGTGAACTCCGATTTTCAAAATGGATGAGTTGGGAAACCCTAGGGGGATAGAAGGCCTTTATATAGGCAGTTCAAAAAGTGGAAAAGACACATTTACCCCTAGGGTAAATTACACACAGATGCAAAAATAAAACAACAAGCCCAACGGGAAAAATAGTAAAATCCAATCTACAGATAGCTTGTCCTGACGTGGAGCTTTCATAGCATCTACAGCTTTGCTTCAGGACCATCGGATCTCCGATGGGCGGTCTAGATAGATGCGTCGGTTTTACGCTGAAACCGACAAAGTATCTGATGTCTTCGCACCAGGTACCCGTATTGGGCCTGCCTGATTCAGAGGATCCCTCGGCCCAGAAATCTCTCGCCGTCCGTTTACTTGGGTCAACCCCAGTCAACATACTAGCAGATCCCGTGTTGTTCCTAGCCCATGTACCCATTGGGCCGACCCAACTACGTGGCCCCTCTGCCCGGTAGTCGCTCACCGCCCGTGTACCTGAGTCACATGTGACACAAAAACCAATAGGTCTCATTTCCTCTTCGCGTCTCTCTGTTGACTTTCATTGACAATCACTCATCACTTCTGGAGCCATGAGGCCCATGATCTTCAACATGGCTCCTCAACCTTCGGAGGGGGACCGTGCTAGCGCCCTTTTTGGAGGACATGCTTCTTCTCTTTGATCGTGAAGTGGAGAGGACATTAGCTTCTTGGACTAAGGTCCCCACGGACGGCGCCAACTGTTGGCGCAAAAGATTACGCCGATGGGTTTGAGGAAACTAGGTTAAGGTGGAAAGCTTTGCTCAAAGGTTGTATTCTTGGATGTTGAGCTATATCCCCTTGTACAACACTAGTGGAGGGTATTTATAGTGGAGCCCTTTACTGAGCCAATACCCTCTATTCCCCTTAGTCTTACATACGTCATACAACCCCCATAACCTAATGGGTAGGGATACGGTCATAGAGACTCTGTCAGCCATTTAGTGACATGACTACAGTTAACAGGTGTGACGGTTCACACGTGCGGTCTTGTTGTATACCTAACCTCGACTAGACCACTACTGGCCTGCCTATCATGCTCTAAAGGGACTACTTGACATCATAGCTGACGTGCTCCCACTTTAGTGGTTGGCGTCCCGCCCTGACCGAGCTCCTATGGACCCTAATCGGGGCCTTGGCGCGGTTGTCTTTGAAGTCATCTTCTGAGGGCCTCCGCCCTTTGAAGGCTCTACTTCGGGCCCTTCGATAGAGGGTCGAGAGGCCTCATGCCGAAGGCTTCTAGCTCAGGATATGCACCGCACCAGACCTTGGCTCGACCCAAGGGCCTAAGCTTCCTTCGAGCCTGCCTTTAGACCCGAGGCTAACTGTGACGCCCCGATTTAACAAATCGGAACATTATTGAATTTCCAACGAAAAACAATAATACAAGAGGTTCATCATGCGACAACGTACATACGACAAACATTCATGGTACGCAGACCATATTATTACATGAGAGTTAAATAAAAATAAAAATAAACTGCATGACGAACGCCTTCTTCAGGATCTTTCTTCTTGACTGGGTCGCTACTCCAGACCATCCTCGTAGTAGGCATCCTCTAAATGGTGTGTCCAATGGGTATGAGTACAAAGAGTACTCAACAAGCCACCGCAAATGCAAGTAGTAATGCAAGATAATAACAAAGGAAGGATAATGTATAAAAGTGCGGAAAAGTACATTTTTCAGTTATTGCATTTAGTGTAGTCAAATTTAATCATGCAGAATAATAAACATGAACATCATAATACCATCTAACTCGAGGAGTACGTTTTTCCTCCTCGCACAATAGTATTTACATGTTAAATCATCATGCACATTCATTTAAAAGTAAACTAACTGTGGGATGTCACGCAACCCGCCCTTGACTGTGGGCTCGGATTTTCGAAAAGATTTATGACTCTGATCAGAGGTGTACTACTTTACCAACAAGGCACGCACTCATCCCAAACACCAAGGTGTAACGAGATGACCCATACCACGGGAACTCATTCCAAAACTTCAGCATGAAATTCTCCAAGCGATAACCACCCGCTCTAGGTTTCGCCGGCGCGCTAGGCCGCATCCCGGCTAACGTCGCACCCCCTTTTGCGCCACGTCGGTAGAAGCCACCCGCAGGTGCTGCTTGACCCATCTCCAAGTGGTGGCCTCGGTTTGGAACACTCCATACCTTAGTTAGGACTTACCCATTAGACTTGTGGTTAGTACGGAAGTGTATTGCAACGGATCTCTCAGACCAGTCCTTACAGTGCCCCGGGTGCTACCGACCAATGCCCTAGCTTGCACCCGGAACCCACCATGCATACACTCACAACCAAACTCTATCACCAACAGAATTCCAAAGGTAAGGATAATGGGGACCATATAGTAGAACCAAGTTGCTACGACTCATTTTTAATCCTATCGCAATCGTGTCGATACATTGGACACTATCTAATAATACTAATCATATGGTGACAAGGAGTTTAGGCTAGATAGCATGGCTTGGGTTGCACATCAAGGTCGGGGATCCTAATAAATATATTGTAAGGGTTTCATTCGACTAATGCATGTATATCCTATGTGTTTTAGCAATAGTTTAATAAAACATGGGTTCAACATGCTCAAAAGAGTGGTTTGGTGACTTGCCTTGTTCAGTGAAAGGGGAGGGAGGAACTTCGGGAAAATATTCCGGCTCCTCGGCGGTGTCGTAGTCTTCTCAATATAAATAAAATAAATGTAACATTCAATTAAACAATCCAAAATCACACAACAAGCATATAGGTTTTGATTGGGCTAATTTAAGGAAAATAAAGTTGTTAAGTTTCTGAAATTCATTTTATAAATATTTTAGACAGAACTATAATGAAATATTGCCCTTTATAAAAGAGATAATGATGTGAACAATTTTTATTTTAAGTTTTCTAACTAATTTAAAATAAGAGGTTCAGAGTAAACTTAGTGGTTTCATTATTTTAACATGAAAAGAATAAAAGATAAATTTGGCTGAAATTGAAATGAATCAATTTGTAATTTACCCTAAAGTGCCTTTGGATACTTTATTAAATAAGTATGAAATATTCAAAGTAAGCATACTGTTTTTATTGCATTAACATGTAGAGAATAAAATTATAAATTTTCTGGAATTGAAATGATAATTTTTGAAGTTAAAATGCGCCAGATATAAATTTTAGAAGTTTAAAACAATTTCTGGAATTTAATTTAAACCAAAAATAGCCTCGGGTCCACGGTGAACCGGGCTCACGGTGAACCCGCGCACTGTGCGCGTGCGCCGGATCGAGATCCACCGTTGGATCGTGATCGGGCGGCCACGGGCGAGGCGGGAGCGCTAAGTCATCGCGGACGGCCAGGATTAAAACGCCGAACCGGTACGCGATGGACGGCCCAGATTGAACACGGATTTTAAATACTAATGAACGCATGAGATTACACCGTACCGCTTCGCTCAGATCCGACAGCGTGGATTAAACCGCACAGATGATTTAATCGCCACCGTTAGATCTGGATCGCACGGCCAGGATCGAATTCGACACGGCACGGGTACTCGACCCGTGCCGATCATCTCCTCCGGCAACGACGAGCGGGCCAGAGGCCACGACGAGCGACGGCGAGGGGTCCTATGGGCTAAAATGGATGGAGGGGACTACGGGGATCACGAGGGTACCTTAGGCGAGGCTTGGGGTCATCTGAGCGTGGCCGGTGGCGAGCGAGGGTGGCGGAGGTGTTCGGGTCCTCATTGGCGGTGGCGTTCCGGCGAGGTTCGTCGACGTCGGAGTGGTGGACGAGGTCTGGTGGCGTCGGTGATCACAGCGGTGCGATCGCCGAGGGGGGAAAGGTCTCTAGCGACGACGATCGACGGCCAAAGCGAGGGCGGCGGTGTGGCGCTAAAGGTCAAATTGGGGCGCTCTGGTTTGTCCTCGCAGCGAATTAACGTGGGGGTTGAGCATGGAGGTGGTTGGGGGTTTAAATAGGGGTACTGGCGGGGGCAGCGAGGGCGCGATAGGGGGAGGCTGAGAGTAAATGCCGGCGAGGTGGTTTCCTTCCATGCGAGCGACAGCGGGGCGATTACACGTGGAATTAAGAGGGGAAATGGTCGACGTGTTGCGGGGGATTCAATGCCGGTGATAAATGGAGGGGAGGGGGCCGGCGACGAGCAGATCACGGAGGCATTTATTCGGCCAGCGAGGTTTGGGGGCGATGGCGTGAGGTGGACGACGGCCTTGACAGGCGGGGGCCACAGGCTAGCGGGTAAGGGGCAAGGGCGGGGCAACGGAATGCGACCGACAGGTGGGGTCAGGCGGTCGGGCGCGCGCGCGGAGGGGGAGAGGGTCTCTGATGGGTGGGACCCAGGTGTCAGTACGAGCGCGGGGAGGGGAGTGGGTTGGGCCAGCCGGTGGAGGTAGAATGGGGGAAAAGGGCCTGTTACTGTTTCAATTCTTTTCTGAATAAATTTAATTGTTGAAATTGGTTTAAAATATTTGGGCTACTTCCAAGGGTGATAAAAATCTGCAATCTTGGTCTTGGGAACTCATACAAAATTTCTAGCCTCTGGTTTGGTCATTTCAACTAGGTTCTAGTTCAATTAGGCTAAGGAGGGTATTAAAGGTATTTCCAAAATAATTAATTCTATAAAAATATATTAAATGATATTTTTATTTCTTTGAAAATTTGGGGTGTTACACTAACCCAGAGTTTCTTCCTCTGATCCCCTTACTTCTCTTTGGGCCCACGTGGCCATAGGCTGTGATACTCATGTCGACCGTTAATCTTGCCTGGAATACTGCCGGGATTATTTCCCCCAACATACACCTAGATCACATCAATATAAGATATCACTCTGATGCAGCTTTAGACCTAGCTAATATAACGAGATAAACCGATGACCGTACTATTTTTACGTTCACCTTAAGAGATCAAATTGATGCAGCCATGAGGATACTGACCTAATCGGTACGGTCGTCGGGGGTGGCGATTCGCCGAGTAGTTGTTTTATAGAGATGTGTTTTTAACCTAACTAAGGGATACATATTTATAGTACAAAGACTTGTCGTCCAAGCAATCTATCCTAACCAATTCTGGATAAAACTTTATCTTCTCATCATCAGCTCCTTCATATCCGGCAATGTTGTAACGGACGGGCTTCTTTGACCATCTTTGATCGGACTCTTCTTGACTTTCGTTGACCATACGGCATCCTTGGTGGGCCTAGGCTTTACAAAATCTTGGCATCAATTGAGTGTGATCTTGTATGCCTATGCAATCGGATCCATCATGTATGCCATGTTGTGTACACGCCCAGATGTCTCCTATGCTCTAATCGTTACGAGTAGATACCAATCAAACCCCGGTGAAAGTCACTAGGCGGTTGTAAAATGTATCCTCAAGTACTTAAGAAGAACTGAGGATATGTTCCTAGTTTACGGTGGTGATGAGGAGCTCGTTGTAAGCGATTACACCGATGCTAGCTTTCACACTGATAAAGATGATTCTCGATCGCAATCTGGTTTTGTGTTCTACCTCATCGGAGGCGCGGTAAGTTGGGAGAGTTACAAGCAAGAGACGGTGGTCGATTCTACGATAGAAGCCGAGTACATTGCAGCTTCGGAAGCTGCAAAGGAGCTCATTTAGATCAGAAAGTTTTTTTCTGACCTGGGTGTTGTCCCTAGTGTATCTAGTCTAGTGGACCTCTATTGTGATAATAGTGGTGCCATTGTGCAATCCAAGCATCCTAGGTCACACCATAAGTCCAAACATATACTTCGGTGATATCACCTGATCCGCGAGATCATAGAAAGAGGTGATGTGACGATTTGCATGGTACATACGAATTTAATATAACAGATCCATTGACAAAATATCTTCCATAGCCCAAGCATAAGGCGCACCTGAGCACCATGGATTAGATACTTCCATTAGTGAGTCATGTGTATGTGGAAGATGATAGTAGTGTCTAAGCTTATGTATGAGTATAATTGTTATCTTGTTCCTTGAATAAATGTTGTTTACATTGATTGATGAGTTGATGACTTATCTGTGAGACTCTTTGTTTTATAATGATGTTGTTCAAAAGTTATCCTTGATCTTATCATCATGTGGGACAGTGATGATACATAGATTAGCACATCTATCTAATTGATGATCATAATTCATAGATCATAGATCATAGATATGGAGATGTCAAATCAGAGATGTGACCACATGTTGGAGAACATGGTGTTGGATAGACCCACTTGAGATACTGCTGGGATTATTATATGCCATAAGTTGTTATCTCAAACGGTATACCTGTGTCACGCCCTGATTTAATAAATCAGGACTTTTATTGAAATTCCATAGAAAATCAATAAAAACAAGGCGTTCATCATGCGACCACGTACAATACGAGCAATCATTCATGGTTCGTAGACCGTAATAGTACAAAAGTGAATAAAGGTGAAGAGAAACTAATAAAACAAAGAGTCCTAGATGAACGCCTTCTTCCAGTCTCGCCTTGTAGTAGACGGGCTCTGGTGGTGTAAGTCAACGGTGGTGAGTACAAACGTACACAGCAAGCCATCGGATGCAAATATAATGCAGAGTAATAACAAGGGATATAGTGGCTAATTTTGCGGAAAAGCATAATTGTAAAGCAATTAAATGTGATCAATTTATTAGTACTGAAATGTAAACATGTGTATGCATCATCATCTTCTAACTCGAGGGGTACAGTCAGCCCCACCTCGCTCAACAGTCCTTACATGCCATGAATAACTCAACCATTCAAACAATTGTAAACTAACTGCGAGTAGTCACATAACCCGCCCTTGACCGTGGGCTCGGATTTTCGAAAAGATTGAATACTCTGATCAGAGGTGTACCACTGTACCCACAAAGCACGCACTCATCACCTACACGAACGTGTAACGAGATGACCCATACCACGGGAACTCGTGCCAAAACCTTCCATATGGTCCTCCTCGACCCGACAGCACCCTCTTATGGGTTTCATATGGTGTCCCGACGCATCGAGCCTCACCATACCCCCCCTTGAGCCACGTCGGTACAAGTCACCCGCAGGTTGCCCCTTGCCCCCTCCACCATGGTGCATCGGGTCGGATTGTTCCATACTTTCAGTTAGGACTTACCAATTAGACTTGTGGTTGGTACGGAAGTGCTTTGTAACAGATCCCGCAGACCGGTCCTTATAGTGCCCCGGGTGCGACCAACCAATGCCCTAGCTTGCACCCGGAACCCACCATACTTGTAACATAGCCAACTCCAACAGAGTCCAGAGACAAGGATAACGGGGAAATTTCATATAGTACAATCCATCTATCTACGACTCATTCTTTTTATCCTATAGCAGTTGTGCCGGTACATTGGGCACTAGCTAATACTTTTATAGTAGAGTGACAAGGAGTTAAGGCTCAATAAGCATGGCTTGGGTTTGCACACAAGGACGGGGATCTAATAAATATAAGTGTAGGGCTTGATATTTGACTAATGCAATATTAACCTATGAGTTATAGCGATAATTTATTAAAACATGGGATCAATGATGATCAAAATGGGGGTTGTGACTTGCCTTGATCAGCAAAAGGTGAAGGTGGAACCTCGGGGAAAAACTCCGGCTCCTCGACGTGCTCGTAGTCTTCTCGATACGGAAAAAGTAAACAATACATTTAATAAACAAATAAAATATCACAAACCATAAGCATACAAGCATAAGGGTTTTTAATATGTGAGTTGAGCTTTATTCTACTGAAGTTATATTTAATAATATTAAAGGTTAAAGTTTTGGGATTTTTCCTAATTTATTTCATGAATTATTAATTTATCCCTAATGGGTTTTTATTTATTAATTCATAAGATTATTTTGTGCTAAAGTAACATACTGTTTTTATGGCATTAGTATGTAGAGAATAATATGCTGAATTTAATAAAATTGGAATGGTGAAATTTGGAGTTAAAATGAGCAAGTTATGAATTTTCAAAGTTTAAATTAATTTCTGAATTTTATTTAAACAGAAATTGGGCTTTAGTCCACGGTGAGCCAGGCCCACGGTGGACAGGCGCACTATGCGCATTGACCGGTTGATCCAGAGTCGTTGGATCTGGATCCAGTGGCCAGGCGCAAGGCGGGACGGTTAAATGAAATTGGACGGCTGTGATTAAAACGCGCGAAAGGGTATAACGTGGACGCGCGAGATCGCTTCGGGGATTTAAGTTGCGATCGACGGCTGAGATCGCCCTGTACCCTTTGACCAGATTCAAGGGCCCGGATTAGATCCCGAAAGGATTTAATCCTAACCCTCCGATCGCGATCGTGCGGCCAGGGGGCCATCCGGCACGACACGGACGTAAGGGGGCACGTACCCCCTTCGTCTTCGGCGACGGCGGCCTCGGGTGCGATGGCGACGGCGGCGGCGAGCGCCTAAGGACCTAGCTCTCACCGAAATGGAAAGAGGAGGCTATGGCGGTCACGACCGTACCTTCGGTAGTGAAGATGAGCTACGGACGGCGACCGGCGGCGAGGGTAGACAAAGGAGGGTGTTCGGGTGGTCGACGGTGACGGCGATCCAGCGGTCTTCACGGCCGATGGAGGCATGGCCGAGGACGGGCGTGCTCTGGCGGTCTCGACGGTGGTGACGGCAAGGACGGGGGAGGCCGGATTCGACGGCGAGCAGCGGCCGGAGTTGAAGCAGAGGGAAAACCCGAAAACGAAGGGGGAAGCGCTCTGGTTCACTCGAGCTCGGCTGCGGTGGTGTGGGCAGAGGGCGGCGACGGGGAGGGGTATTTATAGGGGGCTCGCCGGCGTAAGGAGGGAAGGAAACCGAGGGTTTCCAAGAACTCCGGCGAGGGTTTCCAACCTTCGGCCAAGCTTCCATATCCGCGAATCCGTGTCGGGCTTGGATGGAAAGAGATCGTCGGAGACAGGGGATCACGATCCTGGGCTCGGATTGGCGAGATCAGGCGGCCGGTGGTGGATTAGGGAAGGGGTCTTAGCGGCGATGGAAGGGGGGATCCCTTTCCATCGGAGACGAAGATCCTAACAGGTGGGCTCCACCAGTCAGTGGGCGAACGGGAAAGGAAAGGGCCGACAGGTGGGGTCGGGCTGTCAGTGGCGGAGAAAGGTGCTGGCGAGGCTGACGGGTGGGACCAAGCGGGCCGCGGGCAAGAGAGAGGGGCAGGATGCGAGCGCTGATAGGCGGGTCCCACGTGTCAGCGACGCGAGGTTGGGTTGGGCTGGACTGAAGGCAGATTCGAGGTTGAGGCCCATTTAGATTTATAATTGTTTCCTGATTAAAATAAATCCAGTAATTCATTTATTTGATTAAGGGTTGAATCACTATTGATAAAAATTTGTAAAAATTCCTGAAATTATGTCTTGGCCTCTAGATTAATCCATAAATTTTTCCAAGTCCAAATTTTTAATATTTCTCCCTGTTTGGCTTTAATAGGGCTCTTTTAGGATTTTCTTTAATAATAAAATCCAGAAATTCCTTTAATAATATATTTCTTTTATTTTATTTATTTTTAAATCTTGAGGTGTTACAATCCTATCCCCCTTACAGAGAATCTCATCCTTGAGATTCAGATCAATCCTCGAATAGCTCACGATGCTGTGCCTTGAGTTCTTCCTCTTTTTCCCATGTAGTTTCCTCTACGGGATGTTTGCTCCACTGAACCTTGCAGAAACGGATGATGCGACTTCTGGTGGTCCTTTCCTTGACTTCCAAGATCTTGACGGGCTTTTCCACATAGGTCAGATCTTCTTGAACCTCCAACTGCTGCAGGTCCACTTGCTCTGTAGGGACTCGGAGACATTTCTTTAGTTGAGACACATGAAACACATCATGTACCCCAGCCAATGAGAGTGGCAGTTCCAACTGATAAGCGACTTCGCCTTGGCGTCTAACAATAGGAAAAGGTCCAACATACCGAGGTGCCAATTTTGCTCTCATGTTAAACTGTTGAGTGCCACGGAGAGGGGTAACTCGAAGGTAGACATGGTCTCCCTCTTCAAAGGCTAGATCTTGACGACGATTGTCCGCATAACTCTTCTGTCGAGATTGGGCTATCTTGAGTCGGTCCCTGATAATCTGTACCTTCTCTTCAGCTTCCCGAAGGATGTCTGTTCCAAATACCTGAGATTCACCAGTTTGATCCCAAAGTAGAGGTGTCCTGCACTTACGTCCATATAGGGCTTCGAACGGGGACATCTGAAGGCTGGCTTGATAACTGTTGTTGTACGAAAACTCGGCAGACGGTAAACTCTTGTCCCAAGTTCCTCCAAAGTCCAAGACACATGCCCGAAGCATATCCTCCAATATCTGATTCACTCGTTCCGTTTGTCCATCCGTCTGAGGGTGGTAAGCGGTGCTGAAGTTTAGTCGTGTTCCCATTTCCTCCTGAAGGTTCTTCCAGAATCGAGACGTAAATTGACTCCCTCGGTCAGATACTTTCTTCTTTGGTACTCCATGAAGGCACACGATGCGGGCCATATACAACTCTGCTAGTTTAGGGCCACTGAAGGTCGTTTTGACGGCTATGAAGAGTGCTACTTTTGTTAGCCGATCAATGATTACCCAAATAGAATCATATCCAAGTTGGGTCTTTGGGAGTCTGGTGATGAAGTCCATACCGATCTCTTCCCATTTCCATTCAGGCACTTTAAGTGGCTGTAACAGCCCTGCGGGTCTCTGATGTTCTGCTTTTACTCGTCGGCAGGTGTCACACTCTGCGACAAACTGGGCAATCTCTTTCTTCATGCTAACCCACCAATAACGTTCCTTTAGGTCCTGGTACATCTTGGTACTCCCGAGATGGATGGAGTACAGAGTATCGTGGGCCTCCCTTAGAATAAGGGTCTTTATCTCTGGTTTATCTGGCACACAAATCCTGGTTCCAAACCATATGGTGCCATTCTCGTCCTCTGAAAATCCTGGGGCCTTACCTGGTCTCATGTTCTTCTTGATGGCAGCTATATCCGGGTCTTCTAACTGAGCTTCACGGATCTGCTCGAATAGGACTGGTTGGGTCTCCAAGGTGGCTAGATATGCTCCTGTGGTTAACCAGAGGTTTAACTTTTCCATTTCCTTATATAGAAAAGGCGCATGATCCTGAATCACGATTGCGGTGCAGTATCCTTTTCGACTTAGTGCATCAGCTATGACATTTTCTTTGCCGAGATGGTAGTGAATACCTAAGTCATAGTCCTTTATTAATTCCAACCATCACCTTTGTCTAAGGTTGAGATCCGGCTGTGTGAAGATATACTTCAGACTCTTGTGATCCGTAAAGATCTCGCAGCGGTTTCCAATTAAATAATGCCTCCATATCTTAAGGGCATGCACAACAGCGGCCAATTCCAAGTCGTGAGTCGGGTAGTTTAACTCATGAGGTCTCAACTGACGAGAGGCGTATGAAACAACCTTTCCGTCTTGCATGAGAACACATCCCAATCCTTGGCGAGATGCATCGCAATAAACATGGAAGTCCTTCCTGATATCCGGTAGGGTCAGTATGGGTGCTGACACTAGCCGGGTCTTAAGGGTGCAAAAACTTTCATCGCATTCGGGAGTCCATTCAAACTTCTCTCCCTTCTGCAATAACTTGGTCATAGGCTTGGCTATCTTGGAGAAATTCTTGATAAACCTCTGGTAATACCCTGCCAAACCAAGAAAACTTTGTATCTCCGATACGTTGGTGGGTGGCAGCCAGTCCGTAACTACTTCTACGGTGGCAGGATCCACTGCGATACCTTGTGCAGAGATGATGTGTCCAAGGAACTTTACTTCCGCCATCCAAAACCTGCACTTGCTGTACTTGGCGTATAATTGGTGTTCCCTTAGTTTTCCTAAGGTCAACCGGATGTGAGTCTCGTGCTCCTTTTGGTCCTTGGAATAGATTAGGATGTCATCTATAAATACCACAATAAACTGATCCAAATATTCCATGAATACTTTATTCATCATATTCATGAAGAAAGTCGGGGCGTTAGTCAATCCAAAAGACATAATGGTGCACTCATACAATCCATAGCGAGAGGTAAAAGACGTCTTAGGTATGTCCTCCTCTTGAATCCTCAGTTGATGATATCCGGACCACAGGTCGATCTTGGAAAATACCGTAGCTCCTTTCAGCTGGTCAAATAGATCATCGATCCTAGGTAACGGGTACTTGTTCTTGATGGTTACCTCATTCAAGGCTCGATAATCCACACACATACGCTTAGCCTTGTCCTCTTTCTTCTCAACGAAGATGACGGGGGCTCCCCACGGGGATGTGCTAGGTCGGATGTATCCCTTCTTCTCAAGATCCTCCAGTTGCTGCTTCATCTCAGCTAGCTCATTGGCGGCCATCCGGTATGGTCGCTTGTAAATGGGGGTGGTTCCGAGCACCAAATCAATCTGGAACTCGATGTCCCTCTTGGGTGGCATCTCTGGTAAATCCTCCGGAAATACGTCCGGGCATTCGTAGACTACTGGTATCTCTTCCAAAGTAATCTGGTGCAGCCTCGGTCTTCCGGACTTCAGGCTCGGCATCTGGAAGGTGATGGCAGTCCCTTCTTCACTGGTCACGGTCACTTGCCTCCGGGCACATCTTATCACGCCTTGGTGCTTATTTAGCCAATCCATTCCTATAATGAGGTCCAAGCCTTGGCATTCTATTAGGATGGGGTCGGCCCAGAATATTGTGCCTTGGATATCTACCCATACCCTTGGACTATAGGAATGGGCTAGAGTTTGTTTGCCCGGGGTGGCTATTAATACGGGTCTCGGTAATTCACTTATGTTCAGATTATTCTTTTCCACAAAAGTCATTGATATGAAGGAGTGCGTAGCTCCAGTGTCAAATAAAACCACTACAAAGGTCGAATGTACCGTGAACTTACCCATGACGATCTCTGGCGCGGCCTGGGCTTCCTCGGCGGTGACGTGGTTGACACGGGCGTAGATGGTAGGGTTGGTTGCGACTCCTTGTGCGCGCTTGGGGTGGGGGCACTGGTGGGAATAATGCCCCTCCTGGCAGCAGTTGAAGCATATCACGGGCTTGCCGTGCTTGTCGCGCAGAACTTCTGCCTTCTTGGCAGGGGCTGGTGGAGCGGCCGGGGCGGCGGGAGCGGGGCGAGGCTGTCCTGCTCCGGCGTTGGCGGCGGGTGGCGCCGGACGATAGACCAGGCGTGGATAGTATTGGGGCACCGGTGGGGGAGGTGTGAAGCGGGGTCTCTGCGCCATGCCTTGGTTCTGGCAGAAGGCGATCATCCTTTTCTTCTTTAGGTCGACCTTGTTCTACTGGGTCTCCTGAATGATAGCTTTATTCACCAACTTTTGAAAGTTGGCGTAATCCCCGGAGATAAGCTGAAGGGAGAGCTCATCCTTCAGCCCCCGGAAGAACTTGGACTGCCTGGCCGTATCCGTACGGACTTCTTCAGGTGCGTACCGGGCCAACCGGTTGAACTCATGCAAATATTCGGTGACGGACCTACTTCCTTGTTGCAGGTCCCTGAACTCCTATTGCTTTTGGGCAATAATGCCATCTGGGACATGGGCCGCGCGGAAGGCGGCGGAGAACTCCGCCCAAGTGTGGACGTGTCCCTCGGGCAAGGTCTCGCGCAGGTTGTCCCACCATTCTGCGGCAGGACCCTAGAGTTGGTGGGCAGCGAATGCCACCCTCTCCTGCTCAGTACAAGTCAGGAGGTCCAACTTCTTTCCAATCATCCTCAACCAATCACCAGCCTCCATGGGTTTGGTGGTGCTTGAGAACGTGGGAGGGCGGACTCGGAGGAATTCCAAGAGCTGCGAGGTGGGGGCGAGAGCGGGAGTGGCAGGGCGAGGCAGCTCTAGCTGCTGGTGGAGGCGGAAGAACTGAGCCTGCTGCTCTTGCATCTGCTGCTGCTGCTGTTGCATCTGGTTCAACAGTGCAGCCACAACCTGGTTTTGATTGGCCATCATTTCGGCCAGTGTGGGGTGGTTGGTGACTCGGGCTTGCCTCTGCCCAGTCGCTCCCCACTGGGGCAGGTTACCATTTTCTCCTCCATTTTGGGGAGCATCGGAACCTTGGGTGTTTGTCATCCTGAAGTTTCTAAAATAGACAACACTTTCTTAGGGGAAAAAATGATAATAAGCTTTATTTCAAAATGTGTCGTTCTTGCGATTACATTTATGTCTTTTATTTAATCTTCACTCATGCCTTATATTTGACATGAGTGGCAATACAATCCAAAGCAATAAAAGAAAACAATTAATCATAAAAACTACGTCTATGGTAGCTCAGGGGACGACTCGACCAAGGGCTCGATGGAGACGGTTGGGGTCATGGAGCTGGAGAGTCCGGTGGGAGGTGCGCTACGGGAAATCCTCTTAGGCCTCACGGTGGGGGTACAAAGAGATTTCCACTTGCGGGGTGGAAGGGGTGCGACCTCCTCGAGATCCTTCTTCAACTCCTAACGCTGATGGCGAAGCTGGGTGGTGACGAGGGCGCCCTGGCGTAGAAGCTCGTTCTGACGTCTCAACTCCTCTACCTCGAGGGTCAACTGGGGGTTCTGTTGGACCTGTCGATGAAGCTCAGCATTCTCGCGGTTCAGATTCTCCGAGGTATGGTGGTAGAAATCAATGGTGTCATGCTGGTTTTTTGCATCGAGAATGGCCTTTGTGTGAAGGTTGTCCATGGCCTCCAAAAGTCTCATGGTGCGGGCGATGGCGGAATTGCTCTGAGTGAGGGGGCTGATGTAGATGCTGCGGTGACTCCCTGGTGTGCGCATGGGCATGAAGCGGTAGACGGTGTCGCGGATGTGGCAGTCGTAAACCAGTCAAAGCTCGGCGAGGGCCTGAAGTGCGGTGCGCTGGCTGGCCACCACAAATGAAGGTCCTCCGACTCCATGGGTGTAGAAGGGAGGCTGCGTGGAGGAGGAGCGGATGACAACCATGACCTCGCAGTAGCTCTCGCTCGCATCGGGAAAGATCTCGTGGAACGTGGGCTCATGGGAGAATCCCAAGAAGTCGACGAGCACGCGAAGCTCACGGATGAATCCGGCCTCGTCACGAAGAGTCCCGCTCATGGTATGGACCGACATTTACAAAAGAGAGAAATTTTCATGAAAACCTCAGAAGATGAGAGTGTAAGTAGTTTTGTAAGAAAATATGGCTAATATAAGTCCTAGGATCAGGTCTGTTTGGCTTCCTACAGTCAAGTCGGCTCTGATACCATCTTGTCACGCCCTGATTTAATAAATCAGGACTTTTATTGAAATTCCATAGAAAATCAATAAAAACAAGACGTTCATCATGCGACCACGTACAATACGAGCAATCATTCACGGTTCGTAGATCGTAATAGTACAAAAGTGAATAAAGGTGAAGAGAAACTAATAAAACAAAGAGTCCTAGATGAACGCCTTCTTCTAGTCTCGCCTTGACTGGGTCGCTACTCCAGACCTTCATCCTCCTCGTAGTAGATGGGCTCTGGTGGTGTAAGTCAACAGGGGTGAGTACAAACGTACTCAGCAAGCCACCGGATGCAAATATAATGCAGAGTAATAACAAGGGAGATAGTGGCTAATTTTGCGAAAAAGCATAATTATAAAGCAATTAAATGTGATCAATTTATTAGTACTGAAATGTAAACATGTGTATGCATCATCATCTTCTAACTCGAGGGGTACAGTCAGCCCCACCTCACTCAACAGTCCTTACATGCCATGAATAACTCAACCATTCAAACAATTGCAAACTAACTGCGAGTAGTCACACAACCCGCCCTTGACCGTGGGCTCGGCTTTCCGAAAACATTGAATACTCTGATCAGAGGTGTACCACTGTATACACAAGGCATGCACTCATCACCTACACGAACGTGTAACGAGATGACCCATACCACGGGAACTCGTGCCAAAATCTTCCATATGGTCCTCCTCGACCCAACAGCACCCTCTTATGGGTTTCATATGGTGTCCTGACGTATCGAGCCTCACCATACCCCCCCTTGAGCCACGTCGGTATAAGTCACCCGCAGGTTGCCCCTTGCCCCCTCCACTATGGTGCATCGAGTCGGATTGTTCCATACTTTCAGTTAGGACTTACCCATTAGACTTGTGGTTGGTACGGAAGTGCTTTGTAACAGATCCCGCAGACCAGTCCTTATAGTGCCCCGGGTGCGACCAACAAATGCCCTAGCTTGCACCCGGAACCCACCATACTTATAACATAGCCAACTCCAACAGAGTCCAAAGACAAGGATAACGGGGAAATTTCATATAGTAGAATCCATCTATCTACAACTCATTCTTTTTATCCTATAGCAGTTGTGCCGGTACATTGGGCACTAGCTAATACTTTTATAGTAGAGTGACAAGGAGTTAAGGCTCAATAAGCATGGCTTGGGTTTGCACACAAGGACGGGGATCTAATAAATATAAGTGTAGGGCTTGATATTTGACTAATGCAATATTAACCTATGAGTTATAGCGATAATTTATTAAAACATGGGATCAATGATAATCAAAATGGGGGTTGTGACTTGCCTTGATCAGCAAAAGGTGAAGGTGGAACCTCGGGGAAAAACTCCGGCTCCTCGACGTACATTTAATAAACAAATAAAATATCACAAACCATAAACATACAAGCATAAGGGTTTTTAATATGTGAGTTGAGCTTTATTCTACTGAAGTTATATTTAATAATATTAAAGGTTAAAGTTTTGGGATTTTTCCTAATTTATTTCATGAATTATTAATTTATCCATAAGGGGTTTTTATTTATGTAATTCATAAGATTATTTTGTGATAAAGTAACATACTGTTTTTATGGCATTAGTGTGTAGAGAATAATATGCTGAATTTAATAAAATTGGAATGGAGAAATTTGGAGTTAAAATGAGCAAGTTATGAATTTTCAAAGTTTAAATTAATTTCTGAATTTTATTTAAACAGAAATTGGGCTTTAGTCCACGGTGAGCCAGGCCCACGGTGGACAGGCGCACTGTGCGCATGGACTGGTTGATCCAGAGCCATTGGATCTTGATCCGGTGGCCAGGCGCAAGGCGGGACGGTTAAATGAAATTGGATGGCTGTGATTAAAACGCGCGAAAGGGTATAACGTGGACGCGCGAGATCGCTTCGAGGATTTAAGTTTCGATCGACGGCTGAGATCGCCCTGTACCCCTTTGACCAGATTCAAGGGCCCAGATTAGATCCCGAAAGGATTTAATCCTAGCCCTCCGATCGCGATCGTGCGGCCAGGGGGCCATCCGGCACGACACGGGCGTAAGGGGGCACGTACCCCCTTCGTCTCCGGCGACGGCGGCCTTGGGTGCGACGGCGACGGTGAGCGCCTAAGGACCTAGCTCTCACCGGAAATGGAAAGAGGAGGGTATGGTGGTCACGACCGTACCTTCGACAGTGAAGATGAGCGACAGACGGCGACCGACAGCGAGCGTAGACGAAGGAGGGTGTTTGGGTGGTTGACTGTGACGGCGATCCGACGGTATTCACGGCCGACGGAGGTGTGGCTGAGGATGGGTGGGCTCCGGCGGTGTTGACGGTGGCGACGGCTAGGACGGGGT
This sequence comes from Zizania palustris, assembly GCA_019279435.1. NCBI lineage: Eukaryota > Viridiplantae > Streptophyta > Magnoliopsida > Poales > Poaceae > Zizania > Zizania palustris. Next base: position 1,523,853 of record JAAALK010000079.1, read on the forward strand.
AAGCCGGAGTCGACGGCGAGCGGCGGCCGGAGTTGAAGCAGAGGGAAAACCGGGTGTGGGCAGAGGGCGGCGACGGGGATGGGTATTTATAGGGGGTTCACCGGCGTAAGGAGGGAAGGAAACCGAGGGTTTCCAAGAACTCCGGCGAGGGTTTCCAACCTTCAGCCAAGCTTCCATATCCGCGAATCCGTGTCGGGCTTAGATGGAAAGAGATCGCCGGAGATAGGGGATCACGATCCTAGGCTCGGATTGGCAAGATCGGGTGGCCGGTGGCGGATTAGATAAGGGGTCTCGCCGGCGATGGAAGGGGGGATCCCTTTCCATCGGAGACGAAGATCCTGACAGGTGGGCTCTATAACACCCCAAGAAATAAAAACAAATAAAAGAATAGAAAAATATTATTTAATCATTTCTGGGTTTATTTATTAAAGAAAAATCCTAAAAGAACCCAAATGAAGCCAAACAGGGAGAAATATTGAAAATATGGACTTGAAAATTTTATGGGATGAACCAGAGACCAAAATATAATTTTAGGAATTTTTCCAAATTTTTATCAACAGTGATTCAATCCTTAAACAAATAAATGAATTACTAGAATTGTTTTAAATCAGAAAATATTTATAAATCCTAATGGGCCTCAACCCTGAAATCACCCTCAGCCCAGCCCAGCCCAGCCGCTAGTCACTGACGGGTGGGACCCAGGTGTCGGTGTCGCTCCCCTCCTCTCTCTCCCACCCGCACCCGCCTCGGCCCCACATGGCAGCCACAAGCGCCCGCCTCCGCCCTCTGACCAGCATGGCCCATCTGTCGGCCCCCTTCCTTTTTGGTTCGCCCACTGACAGGTGGGGGCCACCTGTCAGATTCATCTTCCTCCTTGGAAGGGGATCTCCTCCTTTCCTTTCCCGGCGATCCCCTCCCGTTTTCCCGCCGCCAGCCACCCGATCTCGACGATCCGAGCCCGGGATCATGATTCCCTACCTCCGGCGATCGCCTTCCGTCCAATCCCGACGCGGTGTTGCTGTTTTAGGAACCTATCCGTGCGCATGGAAGCTCGCCGGCGCAAGGATGGAATCCTTTCGGATTTCCACCGGTCCCCTTCCCATTTTACGCCGGCAAGCCCCTATAAAGACCCCCTTCGGCCGCCGCCCTCTGCCCACACCGTAGCTGCTTTAGCCAAGCGAGAACAGAGCGCCCCGTTCCCAAATTTCGGGCTCCCTCTCTGCCTCGACTCCGGCGAGCCCTCGCCGCCAACTCTGGCCTCCCCTGCCCTAGCCACTGCCACTGTCGAGTCCATCGTCGACCGCCCGTCCTCGGCCATCCCTCGGTTGGCCGTGGATCCCGCCGAATCGCCGTCGCCGACGAGCTCCCCGAAGACCTCCTTCGTCTACCCCTCGCCGCCGGTCACCGTCCGTGGGTCATCGTCGCCGCCGCAGGTATCATCGGGTTCGCCGCCCTCTCCTCATTCCATTTTTGCCGAAACCTAGGCCCCTGGGCGCTCGCCGCCGCCGTCGCCGCCGTGCCCGAGGCCTCGCCATCGCCGGAGACGAAGGGTACGTAGCCCGTGCGCGCGTGCCATGCCGGAATCCTTCCCGGCCGCATGATCGCGATCGAAGCGCATGGATTAAATCCCTTCGGGATTTAATCTGGGCCGTAGATCAAACCCTAAGAGGTATCGAGGCCTCTCGGCCATCGATCGTAACTTAAAACCCCGAAGCAATCTCGAGCGTCCACGCGTACCCGTTCGCTATGATTTAATATGGACCGTCCATTTTCATTAAACTCACCCGCCTCGCATCTGGCCGCTGGATCCAGATCCAACGGTCCAGGTCGCTCGGGTCCACGCGCACAGTCACAGGTTCACGGTGAACCTGGTTCACCGTGGACCAGAGACTGTTTTCTGGTTTTAAATAAAATTCAGAAAATAGTTTAAACTTCAAAAATTCATAACTTGCTCATTTTAACTCCAAATTTCACCATTCAAATTTGGTTAAATTCAGTAAATTATTCTCTACACTTCAATGCCATAAAAACAGTATGTTATCTTAGCACAAAATAAACTTATTGATTAAATAAATAAAAACCCCTTAGGGATAAATTAATAATTCAGGAAAAGAATTAATAAAAACCTCTAAAACTTAACTTTTAATATTATTAAAAGTAACACCAGAATAATAAAGCTCAAATCACATATTTAGATCATAAAATTTGTATGATTTTGTTTGGTGATGCTTTATTGAATGTGTTGTTTATTTATTTTTCCGTGTCGAGAAGACTACGAGTTCGTCGAGGAGCCGGAGTTCTACCCCGAGGTTCCTCCATCACCATTTGCTGAGCAAGGCAAGTCATCGACCACCTCTGTGGAAACAGTTGATCATATTTGAGCCCATGTTTTACTAAAATATCGCTATAACTCATAGGTTAATATTGCATTAGTCAAATATCAAAGCCTTATACTTATATTTATTAGATCCCCGTCCTTGTGTGCAAACCCAAGCCATGCTTATTGAGCCTTAACTCCTTGTCACTCTACTATAACAATATTAGCTAGTGCCCAATGTACCGGCACAACTGCTATAGGATATAAAGAATGAGTCATAGATAGATGGATTCTGGTATATGAAATACCCCGTTATTCTTGTCTCTGGACTCTGTTGGAGTTGGCTAGGTTATAAGTATGGTGGGTTCCGGGTGCAAGCTCGGGCATTGGTTTGTCGCACCCGGGGCACTATAAGGACCGGTCTGCGGGATCTGTTGCAAAGCACTTCCATACCAACCACAAGTCTAATGGGTAAGTCCTAACTGGAAGTATGGAATGCTCCAGCTCGATGCACCATAGAGGAGGGGGCAAGGGGCAAGCCTGCAGGCGACTTGTACTGACGAGGCTCAAGGGGGGGTATGGTGGGGCTCCGATGCGTCGGGACACCATATGAAACCCATAAGACGGTGCTGTTGAGTCGGGGAGGACTATATTGAAGGTTTTGGCACGAGTTCCCGTGAAATGGGTCATCTCGTTACACTTCGGTGTAGGTGATGAGTGCGTGCCTTGTGGGTACAGTGGTACATCTCTGATCAGAGTAAAATCAATCTTTTCGAAAAGCCGAGCCCACGGTCAAGGGCGGGTTGTGTGACTACTCGCAGTTAGTTTACAATTGTTTGAATGGTTGAGTTATTCATGGCATGTAAGGACTGTTGAGTGAGGTGGGGCTGACTGTACCCCTCGAGTTAGAAGATAATGATGCATACACATGTTTACGTTTCAGTACTAATAAATTGTTCACATTAAATTGCTTTACAAATTACTCGCTTCCACAAAAATTAGCCACTATCTCCCTTCTTATTACCTTGCATAATATTTGCATTCGGTGGCTTGCTGAGTACCCCTGTACTCACCCCGTTGACTTACAACATCAGAGCCCGTCTACTACGAGGAGGATGCAGATCTGGAGTAGCAACCCAGTCAAGGCGAGACTGGAAGGAGGCGTTCATCTAGGACCCTTATTTTATTAGTTTCTCTTCACCTTTATTCACTTTTGTATTAATGCGGTCTACGAACCGTGAATGATTGCCCGTATTGTACGTGGTCGCATGATGAACGTCTTGTTTTATTGATTTTCTATGGAATTTCAATAAAGTCCTGATTTATTAAATCAGGGTGCGACAAGATGGTATCAGAGCCGACTTGACTGTAGGAAGCCAAACAGACTTGACCTTAGGACTTATACTTACTATATTTTCTTACAAACACTACTTATCCTCTCATCTTCCAAGATTTTCACAAAATCTTTCTCTCTTTTGTAGATGCCGGTCCGTACCATGAGTGGGAACCTTCGTGATGAAGCCGGATTCATCCGCGAGCTGCGCATGCTCGTCGGTTTCCTCGGATTTGAGCATGAGCCGATGTACCATGGAGTCTTCCCCGACGAGGAAGAAAGCTTCTGCGAGGTCACCGTCCTCGTCCAGCCCTCCCCTCAGACAGCTCACACCTATCACGGAGAAGGACCTACCTTCTTGGTTGACAGTCAGCGCACTGCCCTCCAGGCCCTCACTGAGCTCCGGATGATCTACGACAGTGAGCTCTACGACACGGACTTCCGCTTCCTGACTCTTCGCACCCTAGGGAGTCCCCACAGCGTCTTTGTCAGCACACTTTCTCAGCGTCATTCCGCGATTGGTCATACCATGTGCTTACTAGAGGCCATGGATGATCTCCATTACGAGGCACTACAGGACGCCAATGGACAGCGCGACACGATCAGCTTTTACCGACACTCTTCTGAGGATCTGAACCGCGAGAACGGAGATCTTCGTCGCCGTATCCAGCAGGGACACCGTTTGGCTACCGAGGCAGAGGAGTTACGGTGCCAGAATGAGCTCTTACGACAACGCGTCGCCATCAACCCACGGCTCCGCCACCAAATTGAAGAATTAAAGAAGGACGTCGAGGAGATCGCACCTCTTCCGCCTCGCAAGAAGACACCCCTTCGGATCCCCACCGTGAGGCCCAAGAGGATCTCCCGCAGTGCTCCACCCGCCGGACCATCCAGCTCCTCGACCCCGACCGTCCCCCACGAGCCCGAGATTGAGCCGTCCCCCGAGCTACCCTAGACGTAGTTTACGATTGATTGCTTTTCATTTTGTTTTCTTGTAAAGCCATTCATGTCAAAAATAAGGCATGAATGAAGAGATAAATAAAATGTAACCGCAAGAATGGCATTTTTGGAATAAAACTTAATAATAATATCCTCTAAGAAGATGTTGTCTACTTTGGAAGCTTCAGGATGACCAACACTCAGGGCTCCGACGCTCCTCAGAACGGAGGAGACAATGGGAACCTGCCTCAGTGGGGAGCAACTGGGCAGAGGCAAGCCCCGGTTGCCAACCACCCCACTTTGGCCGAGATGATGGCCACTCAGAACCAGCTGGTCTCCGCCCTTTTGAACCAGATGCAACAGCAGCAGCAGCAGATGCAGGATCAGTAGGCTCATTTCTTCCAACTCCATCAACAGCCCGAGCTGCATCGTCCCACCACACCAGCTTACGCTCCCGCCTCTCAGCTCTCGAAGTTCCTCCGAGTTCGCCCACCGACCTTCTCAAGCACCACCAACCCCATGGAGGCTGGGGATTGGTTGAGGACTATCGAGAAGAAGCTCGACCTCCTTACCTGCACTGAGCAGGAGAAAGTGGCCTTCGCCACCCACCAGCTACATGGTCCCGCCGCAGAATGGTGGGACAACCTTTGTGAGACCCTGCCCGAGGGACACGCCCACACCTGGGCAGAGTTCTCGGCCGCTTTTCGTGCCGCTCACATCCCCGACGGCATTATCGCGCAGAAACAGCAAGAGTTCAGAGACCTGCAGTAGGGGAGCAGGTCTGTTATAGAATACCTGCACGAGTTCAACCGTCTGGCCAGGTACGCACCTGAGGAGGTCCGTACGGATGCGGCCAGGCAGGCCAAGTTCCTCCGGGGATTGAAGGATGAGCTGTCCCTATAGCTTATCTCCGGAGACTTCGCCAACTTCCAAAAGTTGGTGAACAAAGCTATCATGCAGGAGACCCAGCAGAACAAGGTCGACCTGAAAAAGAAAAGGATGATTGCCTTCCGGCAAAACCAGGGCATGGCCTAGAGACCCCGCTTCACCCCTCCTCCACCAGCACAGCAGTACCACCCCTGCCCAGTGTATCGTCCGGCACCACCTGCCGCCAATGCCGGAGCCGGACAAACTCGCCCCGCTCCCGCCGCATCTGCCGCCCCAGCTGCCCCGGCCAAGAAGCCGGAAATTCTGAGAGACAGGCACGGCAAGCCGGTAGTTTGCTTCAACTGCCGCCAGGAGGGGCACTACTCCCACCAGTGCCCTCATCCCAAGTGTACTCAAGGCGTCGCCTCAAACCCCGCCGTCCGCGCCAAGGTCAACCACGTCACCGCCGAAGAAGCCCAGGCCGCCCCAGAAATTGTCATGGGTAAGTTTATGGTTCATTCATCACTTGCAGTGGTATTATTTGACACCGGAGCTACACACTCCTTTATATCGACTGCTTTTGTGAAAAGAAATGCCCTGGACATAAGTGAACTACCCAGACCAGTGTTAATAGCTACCCCGAGCAAGCAAACCCTCGCCTATTCCTTTAGTCCAAGGGTATGGGTAGATATCCAAGGCACGATATTTTGGGCCGACCCCATTCTAATAGAATGTCAAGGACTGGATCTCATTCTAGTGATGGATTGGTTAAATAAACATCAAGGAGTAATAGAATGTGCCCAGAGGAAAGTGACTGTGACCAATGAAGAAGGGACTGCCGTCACATTCCAGATGCCAAGCATGAAGATCGGAAGGCCAAGACTACATCAGATTACTTTGGAAGAGATACCGGTAGTCAGTGAATACCCGGACATGTTCCCAGAGGATCTACCAGGGATGCCACCCAAGAGGGACATCGAATTCAGGATTGACTTGGTGCCCGTTACCACCCCTATTTATAAGCGACCATACCGGATGGCCGCTAATGAGTTAGCTGAGATGAAGCAGCAATTGGAGGATCTCGAGAGGAAAGGCTACATCAGACCTAGCACATCGCCATGGGGTGCCCCCGTCATCTTCATCGAGAAGAAAGAAGACAAGGCCAAGCGTATGTGTGTAGACTACCGCGCTTTTAATGAAGTAACCATCAAGAATAAGTATCCGTTGCCACGGATCGATGATCTCTTCGACCAGCTAAAATGAGCTACGGTATTCTCGAAGATCGACCTGCGTTCCGGATATCATCAGTTGAGGATTCGAGAAGAAGATATACCCCAGACGGCCTTTACCACCCGTTATGGATTGTACGAGTGCACGGTTATGTCTTTTGGATTGACCAACGCCCCTGCATTCTTCATGAATATGATGAATAAGGTGTTCATGGAGTATTTGGATAAATTCATCGTAGTCTTCATAGACGACATCCTCATTTATTCCAAGGACCAGAAAGAGCACGAGACTCACCTCCGGTTAACCTTAGGCAAGCTAAGGGGACACCAGTTATATGCCAAGTACAGCAAGTGTAAATTCTGGACGGCGGAAGTAAAGTTCCTTGGCCACATCATCTCTGCGCAAGGAATCGCAGTGGACCCTGCCACTGTAGAAGCAGTTACGGATTGGCTGCCACCCACGAACGTATCTGAGATACGAAGTTTTCTGGGTTTGGCCAGATATTATCGGAGATTCATTGAGAATTTTTCTAAGATAGCCAAGCCAATGACCAAGTTGTTGCAGAAAGGAGAGAAGTTTGAATGGACTCCTGAATGCGAGGAAAGTTTCCGCACCCTCAAGACCCGTCTGGTGTCAGCACCCATACTGACCCTACCCGATATCCGTAAAGACTTCCATGTCTATTTTGATGCATCCCGCCAAGGATTGGGATGTGTTCTTATGCAAGATGGAAAAGTTATCTCTTATGCCTCTCGTCAGTTGAGACATCATGAGTTGAACTACCCAACCCATGATTTGGAATTAGCCGCAGTAGTGCACGCCCTTAAGATATGGAGGCATTATTTGGTTGGAAATCGCTGTGAGATTTTTACGGACCACAAGAGCTTGAAGTACATCTTCACACAGCCGGACCTCAATCTGAGGCAAAGACGATGGTTGGAGCTAATAAAGGACTATGACTTAGGTATTCACTACCACCCCGGAAAAGCAAATGTGGTAGCTAATGCATTAAGTCGCAAGGGATATTGCATAGCCATGATGATTCAAGAACACGCACCATTGTTATGTAAAGAGATGGAAAAGATGAATCTCGGGTTGACCACCGGAGCATACTTAGCAACCTTAGAGACTCAACCTGTCCTGTTCGAACAAATCTGAGAAGCTCAGTCAGAAGACCCGGATATAGCAGCCATCAGGAAGAACATGAGGCAAGGAAAAGCCCCAGGATTTTCAGAGGACGAGAATGGCACCATATGGTTTGGAACCCGGATATGTGTGCCGGATAAGCCGGAGATAAAGACCCTTATCCTGAGAGAAGCCCACGAGACGTTGTACTCCATTCATCCCGGCAGTACCAAGATGTACCAGGACCTGAAGGAACGTTATTGGTGGGTTAGTATGAAGAGGGAGATTGCACAGTTCGTCACCGAATGTGACACCTGCAGAAGAGTAAAAGTTGAACATCAGAGACCTGCAGGATTGTTATAGCCACTTAAGGTGCCTGAATGGAAGTGGGAAGAGATCGGTATGGATTTCATCACCGGACTACCAAAGACCCAACTTGGGTATGATTCTATTTGGGTGATCATCGATCGGCTTACGAAAGTAGCACATTTCATAGCCGTCAAGACGACCTTTAGTGGTCCTAAGCTTGCAGAACTATACATGGCCCGCATCGTGTGTCTTCATGGAGTGCCCAAGAAGATAGTGTCCGACAGAGGAAGTCAGTTTACCTCTCGTTTCTGGAAAAACCTTCAAGAAGAGATGGGAACAAGATTAAATTTTAGTACCGCTTACCACCCTCAGACAGATGGACAAACTGAAAGGGTAAACCAGATATTGGAGGATATGTTACGGGCATGTGTCTTAGATTTTGGAGCCACTTGGGACAAAAGATTACCGTACGCCGAGTTTTCGTACAACAAAAGCTACCAAGCCAGTCTTCAGATGTCTCCTTTTGAAGCCCTATATGGATGTAAGTGCAGAACGCCTCTACTTTGGGACCAAACTGGTGAATCCCAAGTGTTCGGAATGGACATTCTTCGTGAAGCTGAAGAGAAGGTACAGATCATCAGAGACCGACTCAAGACAGCCCAATCACGACAGAAGAGCTACACAGACAATCGACTCTGAGACCTAGCCTTTGAAGAAGGAGATCATGTTTACCTTCGAGTTACGCCTCTCCGTGGTGCTCAACAGTTTAACATGAGAGGAAAGTTGGCCCCTCGATATGTTGGACCATTTCCCATTGTTCGACGCCAAGGCAAAGTTGCATATCAGTTGGAATTACCGCCCTCATTGGCTGGAGTGCATGACGTGTTTCACGTTTCCCAACTCAAGAAGTGTCTTCGCGTCCCGACAGAGCAAGTGGATCTCCAGCAGTTGGATGTTCAAGAGGATCTAACCTATGTGGAAAAGCCTGTTAAGATATTGGAGGTCAAAGAAAGGATCACTAGGAGTTGGGTCATCCGCTTCTGTAAAGTGCAGTGGAGTAATCATCCGGTAGAAGAAGCTACATGGGAAAAAGAAACTCAAGGCACAACATCCTGAGCTATTCGAGGATTGATCCGAATCTCGAGGACGAGATTCTCTGTAAGGGGGATAGGATTGTAACACCCCAAGAAATAAAAACAAATAAAAGAAAAGAAAAATATTATTTAATCATTTCTGGATTTATTTATTAAAGAAAAATCCTAAAAGAACCCAAATGAAGCCAAACACGGAGAAATATTCAAAATATGGACTTGAAAATTTTATGGGATGAACCAGAGACCAAAATATAATTTAGGAATTTTTCCAAATTTTTATCAACAGTGATTCAATCCTTAAACAAATAAATAAATTACTGGAATTGTTTTAAATCAGAAAATATTTATAAATCCTAATGGGCCTCAACCCTGAAATCACCCTCAGCCCAGCCCAGCCCAGCCGCTAGTCACTGATGGGTGGGACCCAGGTGTCGGTGTCGCTCCCCTCCTCTCTCTCCCACCCGCGCCCGCCTCGGCCCCACATGGCAGCCACAAGCGCCCGCCTCCGCCCTCTGACCAGCATGGCCCATCTGTCGCCCCCCTTCCTTTTTGGTTCGCCCACTGACAGGTGGGGGCCACCTGTCAGATTCATCTTCCTCCTTGGAAGGGGATCTCCCCCTTTCCTTTCCCGGCGATCCCCTCCCATTTTCCCGCCGCCAGCCACCCGATCTCGACGATCCGAGCCCGGGATCATGATCCCCTACCTCCGGCGATCGCCTTCCGTCCAATCCCGACGCGGTGTTGCTGTTTTAGGAACCTATCCGTGCGCATGGAAGCTCGCCGGCGCAAGGATGGAATCCTTTCAGATTTCCACCGGTCCCCTTCCCATTTTACGCCGGCAAGCCCCTATAAAGACCCCCTTCGGCCACCGCCCTCTGCCCACACCGTAGCTTCTTTAGCCAAGCGAGAACAGAGCGCCCCGTTCCCAAATTTCGGGCTCCCTCTCTGCCTCGACTCCGGCGAGCCCTCGCCACCGACTCCGGCCTCCCCTGCCCTAGCCACTGCCACCGTCGAGTCTGTCATCGACCGCCCGTCCTTGGCCATCCCTCGGTTGGCCGTGGATCCCGCCGGATCGCCGTCGCCGACGAGCTCCCCGAAGACCTCCTTCGTCTACCCCTCGCCGCCGGTCACCGTTCGTGGGTCATCGTCGCCGCCGTAGGTATCATCGGGTTTGCCGCCCTCTCCTCATTCCATTTTTGCCGAAACCTAGGCCCCTAGGCGCTCGCCGCCGCCATCGCCGCCGTGCCCGAGGCCTCGCCGTCGCTGGTGCCGTGCCGTAGCCCATGCCGAGGCCATCGTACGTAGCCCATGCGCGCGTGCCGTGCTGGAATCCTTCCTGGCCGCACGATCGCGATCGAAGCGCATGGATTAAATCCCTTTGGGATTTAATCTGGGCCGTCGATCAAACCCTAAGAGGTATCGAGGCCTCTCGGCCGTCGATCGTAACTTAAAACCCCGAAGCAATCTCGAGCGTCCACGCGTACCCGTTCGCTATGATTTAATCTGGACCGTCCATTTTCATTAAACTCACCCGCCTCGCATCTGGTCGCTGGATCCAGATCCAACGGTCCAGGTCGCTCGGGTCCACGCGCACAGTCACAGGTTCACAGTGAACCTGGTTCACCGTGGACCAGAGACTGTTTTCTGGTTTTAAATAAAATTCAGAAAATAGTTTAAACTTCAAAAATTCATAACTTGCTCATTTTAACTCCAAATTTCACCATTCAAATTTGGTTAAATTCAGTAAATTATTCTCTACACTTCAATGCCATAAAAACAGTATGTTATCTTAGCACAAAATAAACTTATTGATTAAATAAATAAAAACCCCTTAGGGATAAATTAATAATTCAGGAAAAGAATTAATAAAAACCTCTAAAACTTAACTTTTAATATTATTAAAAGTAACACCAGAATAATAAAGCTCAAATCACATATTTAGATCATAAAATTTGTATGATTTTGTTTGGTGATGCTTTATTGAATGTGTTGTTTATTTATTTTTCCGTGTCGAGAAGACTACGAGTTCGTCGAGGAGCCGGAGTTCTACCCCGAGGTTCCTCCATCACCATTTGCTGAGCAAGGCAAGTCATCGACCACCTCTGTGGAAACAGTTGATCATATTTGAGCCCATGTTTTACTAAAATATCGCTATAACTCATAGGTTAATATTGCATTAGTCAAATATCAAAGCCTTATACTTATATTTATTAGATCCCCGTCCTTGTGTGCAAACCCAAGCCATGCTTATTGAGCCTTAACTCCTTGTCACTCTACTATAACAATATTAGCTAGTGCCCAATGTACCGGCACAACTGCTATAGGATATAAAGAATGAGTCATAGATAGATGGATTCTGGTATATGAAATACCCCGTTATTCTTGTCTCTGGACTCTGTTGGAGGTTGCTAGGTTATAAGTATGGTGGGTTCCGGGTGCAAGCTCGGGCATTGGTTTGTCGCACCCGGGGCACTATAAGGACCGGTCTGCGGGATCTGTTGCAAAGCACTTCCATACCAACCACAAGTCTAATGGGTAAGTCCTAACTGGAAGTATGGAATGCTCCAGCTCGATGCACCATAGAGGAGGGGGCAAGGGGCAAGCCTGCAGGCGACTTGTACCGACGAGGCTCAAGGGGGGTATGGTGGGGCTCCGATGCGTCGGGACACCATATGAAACCCATAAGAGGGTGTTGTTGAGTCGGGGAGGACTATATGGAAGGTTTTGGCATGAGTTCCCGTGAAATGGGTCATCTCGTTACACTTCGGTGTAGGTGATGAGTGCGTGCCTTGTGGGTACAGTGGTACATCTCTGATCAGAGTAAAATCAATCTTTTCGAAAAGCCGAGCCCACGGTCAAGGGCGGGTTGTGTGACTACTCGCAGTTAGTTTACAATTGTTTGAATGGTTGAGTTATTCATGGCATGTAAGGACTGTTGAGCGAGGTGGGGCTGACTGTACCCCTCGAGTTAGAAGATGATGATGCATACACATGTTTACGTTTCAGTACTAATAAATTGTTCACATTAAATTGCTTTACAAATTACTCGCTTCCACAAAAATTAGCCACTATCTCCCTTGTTATTACCTTGCATAATATTTGCATTCGGTGGCTTGCTGAGTACCCCTGTACTCACCCCGTTGACTTACAACATCAGAGCCCATCTACTACGAGGAGGATGCAGGTCTGGAGTAGCAACCCAGTCAAGGCGAGACTGGAAGGAGGCGTTCATCTAGGACCCTTATTTTATTAGTTTCTCTTCACCTTTATTCACTTTTGTATTAATGCGGTCTACGAACCGTGAATGATTGCCCGTATTGTACGTGGTCGCATGATGAACGTTTTATTGATTTTCTATGGAATTTCAATAAAGTCCTGATTTATTAAATCAGGGCGCGACAGGCTCCACCTGTCAGTGGGCGAACGGGAAAGGAAAGGGCCGACAGGCGGGGCCGGGCTGTCAACGGCGGAGAAAGGTGCTGGCGAGGCTGACGGGTGGGACCAAGCGGGGCACGGGCGGGAGAGAGGGGCGGGATGCGAGCGCCGACAAGCGGGTCCCACGTGTCAACGACACGAGGATGGGTTGGGCTGGGCTGAAGGAAGATTCGAGGTTGAGGCCCATTTAGATTTATAATTGTTTCCTAATTAAAATAAATTCAGTAATTCATTTATTTGATTAAGGGTTGAATCACTGTTGATAAAAATTTGTAAAAACTCCTAAAATTATGTCTTGGCTCTAGATTAATCTATAAATTTTTCCAAGTCCAAATTTTGAATATTTCTCCCTGTTTGGCTTTAATAGGGCTCTTTTAGGATTTTCTTTAATAATAAAATTCAGAAATTCCTTTAATAATATATTTCTTTTATTTTATTTCTTTTTAAATCTTGAGGTGTTACAACCTGTAGAGTCCTTGGACCTGATATCATCATTTGATTACAAAATTTGTAGCGGCGCACTTAAATGCTTCCTAATTCTATTCTGTAACTGGGTAGCCATAAGGGTTGTTTTCGGGTGTGTTGTGAAACATGTCGTGGGATGTGAGCGGTCAAGACGATATTTCCCCCTCCTTATAACACAAGAAACATCTATGGTCCACTCGAGGTAGTTGGATTGTAAAACTGCATGGCCATGCCACTATAACTAAAGAGTTAGTCATGATTTGAAACGAGGATACACGAGGACGTGCTTCCCTAACATCTTCTTCCGCTGCACTTGCGTGTCTCGCGTTAGAAGTTAACGATTCATGATCCCTCAAGCACATAGTTCTAGGATTTGTGGGTGAAATTTTTGAAATTGCCAACTAGAGTAGCTTCCCCATGTCCCAACACAGCCAGCGGCAGGCAAAGTGTCACTAACGCCAGGCAGTGTTGTGGTGGGGGCTAGGTGGCAGACGTGGAGCACCACTCCACTATAATCTGACGGAGTAGTGGCGGCGACGACGAAGTGGCGAGGGAAGTCAAGCAACTGGGAAGCGACAAGGAGTAGGGTGAGCAATATGCAGACGTCTTGAGGAGTTTTTTCCCCTCGTGGATTAATCAGGACATGGCACCGATGGCCCGTGGAAATTTCAGCCCATGCGGTATCCAAATGACCACTGCGAACTAACGTTGTTTAAAGCCCCTAAGCTAGCATATCTCAAGGAAATGGGCCGAAATCCTTGCAGGGCTTCCCGAACAAGGCCTACATGATCCTGAAGCTGATGTGGAATACTAATGTGACAAAAATTGTTGGTCTTAGAGCAACTTCAACGGGGCCCCTACTCAGGCCCTCAAACATATTTTTGAGAGCCCGCGAGAAAAATCGAGGTCCAATAGGGCCTTTATTCGGCTCTCAAAAATAGGACGGCTCTCAAAAGAAGCTACCGGTCCCTCATTCCCAGGGGCCCCCTATCCCGGCTCTCATCCGTGCCACGTGGGCGTGCGCGCTCCCGTGCGTCGCGAACTTCCCACTTATTTAAATTTGAATATTTGTATTTCCATTTAAAATTTGAATATTTAAATATGATAGAAGATTATGTTCCTATGTTTAAATTTGAATATTTCTATTTACATTTAAAATTTTGAATATTTAAATACTATAGATGATTATTTTCCTATATTTAAATTTGAATATTTGTATTTGCATTTAAAATTTTGAATATTTAAATATGATAGATAATTATGTTCCTATATTTAAATTTGAATATTTGTATTTACATTTAAAATTTTGAATATTTAAATACAATAGATGATTATGTTCCTATATTTAAATTTGAATATTTGTATTTGCATTTAAAAATTTCAATATTTAAATTTGAATATTTGTATTTACATTTAAAATTTTGAATATTTAATTACGTTAGATGATTATGTTCCTATATTTAAATTTGAATATTTATATTTGCATTTAAAATTCGAATATCTAAATACGATAGATGATTATATTCCTATATTTAAATTTGAATATTTTTAAATACATGTATATAATGTGTGAAGAAATGGTGAAAAATGAAAATAGGAGGTGTGTTTTGAGAGCACCTATTGGAGTTTAACGCAAAAAATAAACCTCTCAAAACTCAAAAATAATAGGAACCCTCGAATAAGCTCCTGATTTGAAGTCTAATGTTACAAACTTGTCGTAGGGCAGCCGAGATGACAAGTGGGTCATGGAGAGTGTACATACAGCCCGCCCATTCATTTCCTTCCATTCCATTCTCCCCATGGATTCCCCACCATTTCAGGGGAAGCAGCGAGCACCCCACGTCGAACGAACAACGGGGAGGACACGACACGCGCACGCAGCGAGATCATCGATCAAGGTAGCAAGCAACTGCACGAACAATTATCTCGAAGTCATCAGATTTGATCGGTTCGGGATAGCACGCAGCGGGATGGAGGAGGTGGCTCCGTACGGCGTCGGGGTCACGGTGTCGCTGCGGCCGGTGCTGCTCCATGGCAGCCTGGACATCTGGATCCACGAGGCGCGGAACCTACCCAACATGGACATGCTTGCCAAGACCATGGTCGATTTCCTCGGCAGGAAGAAGAAGGCCTCCGGCGCCATGACCAGCGACCCCTACGTCACCGTGCAGCTCGCCTCCGCCACCGTCGCGCGCACCTACGTTGTTGCTGACGACGAGAATCCCATCTGGGCGCAGCACTTCCTCGTGCCCGTCGCGCACGACGCACCCGCAGTGCACTTTCTCGTCAAGGACAGCGACATCTTCGGGGCGGAGCTCATGGGCGACGTCGCCATCCCCGCCGAGCAGCTGGAGTCCGGTGACAGGATCGAGGGCGTCTACCCGGTCCTCGAGCCCAGCGGCAAACCATGCGCTCCCGGAGCCGTGCTGCGGCTGTCGGTGCAGTACATCCCCGTGGCCAGGCTCACGATGTACCACCACGGCGTCACCCCGGGACCGGACTTCCCCGGCGTGCCCAACACCTACTTCCCGCTGCGCCGCGGCGGGAGGGTCACGCTGTACCAGGACGCGCATGTGCCGGAGGGCTCCCTACCGGAGATCAGGCTCGGCAATGGCGGGTGCTACCAGCACGGGCAATGCTGGCACGACGTGTACGACGCGATGTCGCAAGCGAGGAGGCTGATCTATATCACTGGGTGGTCGGTGTTCCACACGATCCACCTCGTGCGACACGGCGGCGTCGGCAGCTCCCTAGGCGATCTACTCAAGAGGAAGTCGCAGGAGGGGGTGAGGGTGCTGCTCCTTATCTGGGATGACCCCACGTCCAGGAACATCCTTGGTATACAGATGGTATGCATGCATCCATGCTTAACTGACCCCAAATGCTTTAATTCTGTCTGACGTCTTGGTACAATTTAACGATCCAGAAATATAAGATATGCGTGTACTTGAAAAATGTCATTTTCAACTTTTAACTAATAAATAAGGTAAGAACATGTATTTTTGTATTATTTATGTGACATGATTGAATTCGTACATAAAACACTTTCATATGATATTAATTTTATAGCTGTTGATAATATATTATAAAAATGAATTAATGGTCAACCTTGTAAGTTGAAGACTACGGCAAAAAAAATTATGCTCCTTATATTTAGTGGATACTCCACTAAGCTGTACATCATAGACGCATGACGTGAGGTTCATATGATTACACAGTTAATTTGCTGCTCCTCCAAATTTCATATCTGGTAGTTGGTATTAGTGACCTTGTTTCTCAAAAAATGTAGACCTGTAGTACCTTAAGTCACGAATAACGCAGACTGCCTTCATAGCAATCAGTTTTATCTGTAGGAAGGTTACATGGGCACACGGGACGAGGAGACCCGCAGATTTTTCAAGCATTCTTCCGTTCAAGTACTGCTCTGCCCACGTTCTGCTGGGAAAAGGCACAGCTGGGTGAAGCAACAGGTTGTTTCTTTAGCATGGCACATACAGCTTTTACAATCTTCAATTTTCATTCAGCCATGTCTCCTGTTGAGATTATGCCATTAGTTTTCTTCATAAACACATCTCATCTACTAATATCTTTCAGTCAAATTAGTTGCTCTTTTGGACCATGCACTCATGATAACAGTTTGAAACCAGGAGACTGGAACCATTTTTACCCATCATCAGAAAACAGTGATTGTGGATGCTGATGCCGGCAACAATAAGAGGAAAATAGTTGCGTTTGTTGGAGGCCTTGATTTATGTGGTGGACGATATGATACACCTAGGCATCCTCTATTTCGGTCTCTTCAGACATTGCACAAAGAGGATTATTACAACCCAAACTTTGCGGTGAGATTCCTCTTTCATATACTTCACAAATCACAACCGTTGCACCTTGTAATCACTCTCTTGTATTTGCAGCTAGTCGATGATCGAGGGCCAAGAGAACCATGGCATGATTTGCATTCAAAGATTGATGGTCCAGCAGCTTATGATGTCTTACAAAACTTTGAAGAGCGCTGGTTAAAGGCATCCAAATGCAGTGGGGCTAAAAAACTGACAAAATCAAATAATGACACATTGCTCTGGATTGAAAGGATACCTGATATTGTACGCATTGACGAAGAAGTATATTCAAGTGACAATGATCCAGAGAGATGGGATGTTCAGGTAAGATCATTCAAAGCTTTCCACAGTTACATACCAAAGTTTCTGACCATATCTCTGGTGGAGCACTAAACAGTTTTACCTTGGAAGCAGATATTCCGGTCTATTGATTCAAACTCTGTCAAGGGTTTTCCCAAAGATCCACGAGAAACAACCAGAAAGGTAACTAAAATATAGTTTTCACCTAATCATGCTATGTTTCGTGCTTCTTTACATTTACCTGATACAGCCTTTTACTTTGGTTGATAGAATCTCGTTTGTGGCAAAAATGTACTCATAGATATGAGCGTGCACACCGCTTATGTGAATGCCATCCGAGGCGCTCAACACTTCATCTATATTGAAAATCAGTATTTCCTTGGTTCCTCATTTAATTGGAATTCACATAAAGATGTAGGTAAGCATGAGGTTTACTGTTTTCTTTAAGTATTGTGATTCAACCAAACATATACTGGATTTTTTTCCTTCCATTTATCATCATGATGCCTAGGAATATTTCAGGACTCTCCATCTGTTGTCTTGCAGGCGCTAATAATTTAATACCAATTGAAATAGCTCTCAAAATTGCCAACAAGATCTATGCCAATGAGAGGTTTTCGGCATACATAGTAATTCCAATGTGGCCTGAAGGTAATCCAACCGGTGCGCCTACACAGAGAATCCTTTATTGGCAGGTTAGAGCATCTCTGTTGTATTGTCTTTTAGAGAGCTGTAGTAAAGTAATGGTGAAAATTCATTTGTTGTTTTCTTGGTCTTGTAGAAAAAAACAATGCAAATGATGTATGAGATAATTCATAGGGCATTGAAAGAAGTAGGACTAGACGACAGATATGAGCCACAGGATTACCTGAATTTCTTCTGTCTTGGCAATCGTGAAGTTGAGGACAGTCCTAGCGCTTCCAGTGAATCATGTTCAGCCAACAACCCCCAGGTGACATTGCAGCCCGACTTCTCTCGCAGCATACTTCAATTTTTATGCCCATCCCTGGATGTTCAGACTTGTCTTGCTGCAACTCGAACATTCAGGACCAGGCAAGGAAGAGCCGAAGGTTCATGGTTTACGTTCACTCGAAAGGGATTATTGTGGATGACGAGTATGTGATCATTGGATCAGCTAATATTAACCAGAGGTCCATGGAAGGAACTAGAGATACTGAGATCGCCATGGGAGCTTACCAGCCTCAGTACACATGGTCAAACATGCTTTCTGCTCCTCGTGGACAGGTAACAGCCGCTTCAATTCCAAAATTTTAACACATTACCTATTCGCCGGCTTGCCACGACAATTCTGCAGATCTATTGGTTTCCTGAGCTTGCAGATTTACGGCTACAGGATGTCACTGTGGGCTGAGCACATTGGAGCAGTGGAGGAGAGCTTCCGTTGTCCAGAGAGCCTGGAGTGCACGAGGCAGGTCCGGCAGATCGGAGAGCAGAACTGGAAGCAGTTCGCCTCTAACGAGGTGACCGAGATGAGAGGGCATCTCATCAAGTACCCCGTCAGCGTCGACCGCGAGGGAAATGTGAAGCCCCTGCCGGGATTCTCTGCGTTCCCCGATCTGGCCGGCAACATCTGCGGCACCTTCCTTCCCATCCAAGAAAACCTCACCATATGAATTCACAAAGGATTTTGCTCGCGAACTTGAGATGGAAAACAAACCTGAAATCGGCAATGAATGCACTTAATTTGTAGTAAATGTGCAGATGTTTCTCCTTTTCATCATTACAATTTCGAAGGTGTAGAATTTTGAGTTGGGAAAAACAAAGATCTTTCATCATCCGCCGCGAGATTGTTCTTTTGTACCTTGGAGATGGAGACTCCCAGTGGTGAACGGAAGAACCGCAATGCACGGCGCGGCCTCTCATCATCTCCAGCGGCGGTAGGGTATTCTAGAGATAGATGGCGGCTCGGCTCGCTGGCGAGCTTAGGCTGCCGCCTATGGTCGCCGGGAGGTGGATTATGCCGGGCGGCCGCAATGACTGAGCCTTCGGAGACCGAAGACGCTCCTCGGAGATACTTTCGCCAGCACGAAGTCGACGGCTCTCGTAGAATGGTTCCGCCTCTCACAAATCCATAAGTTGCAACCAGATAAAGGATGGATATGAGTGTTAGAATATTGAAATTATGCGAATTCATTTTACAAATGTGTATATAGAAACCACTATATGAATTCTGCTGAATGTGGATATGAAAATGGATACATCCATATTCGTTTTAGTTTTGGTTGCTCTCATACTGTTGTTTCTCAGCCTGAGTAGTGCGGGTCTCAAGAATAACATATTCCAAGTCCACAATCTCCACTACTATAAACCGCCACTGTAGTGGCGTTGGACAAAACACTGTAGTGACGGGCTATTAGATGCCTGCAACTACAGTGGTTCCAGGCGCTGCCATGCCGGTGATTGTCACTACTAGTGGCGGTCGGTACTGACGTCAGCACCAACCGTCACTAGTATAGCCACTACTAGTGGCGGTCGCTGATGACGTCAGCTCGGACCGCCACTACTTTACCAATAGTAGTGGCGGGTGTTGGTGCTGCCCGCCGCTGCTACGCTGTTCGCCACTAATGTATTGATGACATCACTTGCGACCATCACTACTATTCTTGCTATAAATGCGGACCTTCTTCCTTCCCAAGCCCGAGGCTACCGGAGTTCGCATTTAATTTGGTTCGTACAATGGCGATAAAAATCTAGATAAAGAGGGGGAGGCTTTGTTTTCATTTTTTTTGAAGAATTTCATTCTAGGAGGTAAATCCATGCTGAATCTCACATTTATTTTGTATTTAATCAAGTATATAATGAGTTATTAGTGTTTTACTAATTTAGAGTTTGTGAATAGAAATTTTCAAATATTCTTCCATTTATAGTGTTTCTTTCTCCCAATTGAAGAAATATGACCCTCACAATTATTCATCACTTGTATATATTTTTACGTTATTTTAATCTCTTTTTTAATTTGATTTATGATTATAGATCTAGAGTTATGTTGTTTGTAGAGAGAAACCAATGTAGTTAATTTATTTAATAATTTTTTCTA
This sequence comes from Zizania palustris, assembly GCA_019279435.1. Taxonomy (NCBI): domain Eukaryota; kingdom Viridiplantae; phylum Streptophyta; class Magnoliopsida; order Poales; family Poaceae; genus Zizania; species Zizania palustris. The sequence continues at coordinate 1,544,164 of JAAALK010000079.1, forward strand.
CTTAATACATAATTTGAATTAAACCATTTTTAATTAATGTTGTTATGAGAGATAAATCAATATATTTTCAATTTGTAAATTACTAAAATTAACAATAATGAATTTATTAATATTTATTAAAATAATATATATGTTTTAGATGGAGCACAGGTCTTGGATGTACTCGTCCAACGACGGAGATGTGGTGGCTACTGAAGCTGCCGCACAATATGCTTCCCGTCAGAGTGAAGCGACAATATATTGTCCTTGTAAAGTTTGTAAAAACGAAGCGATGTATCTGTGTTCAGATCATGAAACCATACTGTTGGGGGAATATATTTCCCTTAAACAGGGGCCAAATGACGTCAGCCTCCGACAGCCTTCGGCCCAGAACCAGGTACTGTCGGAGCCTGTTTTCTCTAAGTGTTGTTTCCAGGTCCCAAGGTGCCTTTCGGGGCCCGTAGCTTCAGAGCCCCTAGACCAGGAGGTCCGGCCCGGAGCCCCCAATTCAGGCCCGGGCGCAGGCCGCCGGAGGCCACCCTCCGAGAGTCAAGCCCGAAGGCCACCCTCCGGAGTCCAGTCCGGAGGCCGCCCTCCGGGAGCCCAGTTCGGAGGTCGCCCTCCGGAGCCAAGTCCGGAGGCCACCCTCCGAGAGCCAAGCCCGGACCGCCCTCCG
>JAAALK010000079.1:1544918-1616862 GCA_019279435.1 Zizania palustris
CTGGTGGAGGCTTTGTCAGTTCGGCGTAAAACTGACAACCGTTGATTCTGTATCCGACTGTCCAGAAGAGTAGCTTCAGGATATGTCATCTGTTACTCTAGGCCCACAGTCAGTCAGTTGTGTCTGTAAAAATACCTAAGGGCAGTAGAGTCTTTTTCTGTATTTTTGAGTCTGTAAAAACCCTAAGGGGCTGGTAGAATATTCCTAGTATTGGGCTGCCTATAAATAGCACCCCAATCCCTAGGGTTTGGACCACCCTTTTGCTGAAATTGAATACCACTCTATTGGGTCATTTTGCCTCTCACGTTTTCTCTCTCATCTCCTGTTCCTTGCTTGCGCCGCCAGGGAGTTCTCCCACTGTGTTTCTTGCCGTGCTTTTAATGCTGCAGTAAATGCTCTACTTCTTTGTGTGCTGCATCTGCAAAGTTTTTAATGGCTCATTTTCATCTTCAATGCAAGTTTCCCTGTGATTTTTGAGCCTCTGTAGGCTTCGGCGGGTGTGAAGAAGCTTCTGTTCTTCACATACAGAGTACTAGTTCTTGCGTTTTACAAGTAGTACTCCACTGCAGCTACAGTACTTCTGCGCCAGCTTTTTACTTTTACTGCTCCACTTTCCGATCGGGTTGAGAGGACTAAAATCGCTTTTCTGACTGTCTCTGCGAAGTCATCCTTCTCTGTTCGAAGCCCCTCAGCTCCGTGAGGCAGGCTTCGATCCGACCATACTCGAAGGCTTCGTTTCAATCTTCGAACTTTGTTTTGTATTCTGTGCTGCTATGCTTCGAAGCATTTTTCTGATCGACAGCATTACATACTTCGAACAATAGCGCGTAGGGGCTTCGGCCCTATCTGTTCGAAGTCCTTACTTCGACACGTTTCAAGGTTGGGTTCGAAGCTTGTGGCTCCGCTAGGCCTCGAACTGATTTCTGTGTTGCATGTCACCCTTCGCCTCTCTTTTCGGAGCTTGCTCTTTTCGAAGGTAGGGCATTGGCTTCGGACTTGATTTTCTGTCACGTGACAGACTTCGCTTCTACGTTTCGAAGGTTGTCTGTTTGTGTATTCGAAGCTTGGTGTTCGAAGGTTCGTGTTCGAAGATTTAGCTTCGAGGCTTTCGGTTCGAAGTACTTTCGAAGTCTTGTCTTCGAAGCGCTTTCTTCGAACCAAGCTTCGGCACTGTTTTTACTTCGCTCCGAAGCTCGTGAGTCGAAGCTGTGTGCGAAGTCCTGTCTTCGAAGTGCATACTTCGAACCAGGCTCCGGCACTTCTTTTGCTTCGCTCCGAAGTACACTTCGCTTCTTACCACGTCGAACTAGGCTAGACAGTGACACCTTCGGCACTTCGGACAGACTCCGACACCAACCTCCGAAGCAGACCTCGACGTGCGAAGGGGGCTTCGCCAAGTCCCGAACAGGAGACAACTTTGGACAGTAACTTCTCTTTTCACTTTATACATACTTAGATCATTTCATTGAGAAGTATAGGCCTGTTACAACTTGTTTATCTGCCTAGTTGCACCACTTTAGTTTTACACTGTATATCTTTAGTTGCTTCTAGGTTAGAAACCTTTAGACTTAGGCCTACTGTCTATTTTCTGCTGCGTAGTATTTTTGAGGTGCGTTGGGTATTGGGAACAGGCCATTGATTCGAAAGAATTTTTAAGGCGCCCATTCACCCCCCCTCTGGTCGCTACTTTCGGTCCTACAACAAGATGATGGCATGTGATTTTGTCATTTGGAAGTAAAAGCATCACCACTTAATCAAAGTAGCTAGTCATGTGAAGGCAAGGACTGCGCAAAGCTAACAATTTCTACCCTAGATAGACAAGTCTTGTTCAGAAAGGAGCTTTGAAAGCAAACTTGATGAGCTATTTAAATTTGTTGTTCTTTTCTTAATGCCAGGGGTTATTTGTTTGTCCACCTTATACTTTCCAATCAGGCCAAGCCTAGGCAAGAAAGCCATCTGAAGCTTAAGGCGGTGATTTTGACATACACTACACTATCCCAGTTCAGACCAATGTGCAATGGTAAGCAGTCTAGAATAGAGTAGTGCGACAAACAAACCCTCCTGGATCTTTTCATTTAAACCAGGCAAATCATGGATTTTTGATTTTGATTCAGATATATGAAATATTTTGATGAATATCCATGAATAATGAACACATTTTTCAAGTTGCAAATTTTAGCATCCAAAGAACAGTGTCTTGCTGTCAAGTAGATAAAAGATAGCTAAAAGCAGTCCAGCCTAAACAAGCTAGATACAAGATTGTGCGGTGAGCAAGTTTGGATTTTTAGAAAATAAAACATCATGCACAATCAATGTTCCAGACATATTTCATAGAGCTGAGCTGTCATGATTTCTTTGAATTAAAAGCAGGCATATAATAGCAAAAGATGTAAGTGCAATTCCACACATAATGAGCATATGCAAGACAATTAAAATCAGCTCCCCCTCACAAAATGCCGTAAGGGTGACAAATGCCAAGTTCCCCACGCAAGTAAGCAAATCGAGAAGCATCGAGGGGTTTTGTAAAAATATCGGCAAGCTGGTGTTGGGTATCAACATATTGAAGTTCAATATCACCCTTCTCATTGTGATCTCTGAGAAAATGATACCGTACATCAATGTGTTTGGTTCTGGAGTGCTGAACCGGGTTGTTTGCAATACAAATAGCACTAGTGTTATCACAGAAAAGTGGAACACTCTTATAATCTAACCCGAAATCCCGCAAAGTGGAAACCATCCACAAAATCTGAGAGCAACAGCTAGCTGCAGCAACATATTCGGCCTCAGCCGTTGACTGAGCAACACTAGACTGTTTGCGGGAAGACCAGCAAACCAGAGAAGTACCCAGAAAATGACAAGTACCAGAGGTACTCTTCCTATCAATTCTACACCCAGCAAAATCCGCATCTGAATAACCTCTAAGACATAAAGATGAAGACGATGAATACCATATGCCAAATTCAAGGGTGTGTTTGAGATACCTGAGGATGCGCTTTACCGCTTGGCGGTGCGAAGCTCGTGGTGAAGCCTGAAAACGAGCGCACAGACATACTGCGAAGTGTATGTCCGGCCTCGTAGCAGTCAAGTAGAGGAGGGAGCCGATCATGCTTCGGAACTCCTTCTGATCTACGGCTTCTCCATCTTCGTCAGGGTCCAACGCTACCGAAGTAGCCATTGGAGTGGCGAGGGGCTTCGCATCGGACATATCGAACTTCTTGAGCAGGTCCTTGGTGTACTTTGTCTGGTGGACAAAAGTACCTTGTTTGCTTTGTTTGATTTGCAACCCAAGGAAAAAGGTGAGTTCACCCATCATTGACATTTCAAACTCCCTGCTCATGGTATCTGCAAACTCGGCAACTAAAGCATGAGAAGAGCCACCAAAGATGATATCATCCACATAAATCTGCACTAGGAGGAAATATTTGCCATGCTTGAGAGTAAACAAAGTTTTATCAACAGAGCCCATCAAATACCCTCGCTCAAGCAGAAAAGACTTAAGTCTATCATACCAAGCCCGAGGGGCCTGCTTGAGTCCATAAAGAGCCTTATGAAGTTTAAGGACTTTATGTGGGTACTTGGGGTTTTCAAAACCAGGGGGTTGTTTTACATAAACATCTTCACCTATGAAGCCATTAAGAAAAGCACTTTTGACATCCATTTGATAGAGTTTGAATCCCCGGGATGTCGCAAAGACAAGCAAAATCCTAATGGCCTCAAGGCGAGCAACAGGTGCAAAAGTTTCAGTAAAATCAATCCCTTCTAGTTGAGAAAAGCCCTGAGCTACAAGTCTAGCCTTATTTCTAACAATTGTTCCATCCTCCCCTTGTTTATTTTTAAAAATCCATTTTGTTCCAATGAAATGAACATTTGGTGGAGGATCAACTAAAGTCCAGACTTGGTTTCTTTCAAAATTCTCAAGCTCTTCATGCATGGCATTGATCCAACTAGAATCAGAAAGTGCATGACTAACATCTAGGGGCTCGAAAGAAGCAACAAAAGCAGCATTAGTGAAATGAGCGTGAGAACGAGTTACCCTTTGATCAAGCTCACCAATGATCTGCTCGGGAGGGTGCATCCTTTGGACATGATGTGGAGCCTCGCGGCGTGATGCAGTCTCCCCCTCAACTTGTGCGTTGGAGTGGTCCAAGATGACCGATGTTGAGGTAGTCGCTTCGGGACCTCGAGCCGAAGTAGTTGAAGCGGGGTCAGCTTCGGGGGTTGACGTCGAGGGTAGTAGGGGATCATCCTCGAATTCTCCGGGATCTTCGTCTTCGAATAAGGTCTGTTCCATGTCGTGTTCATTTGCCTGTTCAAAAGCAGAACTAACAGAGGGGGTTGATTCATCAAAAGTCACATCACATGACTCGATGACAGTGTTAGTTTCCAAGTTATAAACACGATAAGAATGACCATGAGTAGTATAACCCAAAAAGATCCCGTCAGAAGATCGCGACTCAAATTTATCTAAGCTACCACGTTTTAGGATAAAGCAGCGACAGCCAAAAACTCGAAGATGAGTAACCTTGGGCTGTCTCCCAAAACGCAGCTCATAAGATGTCAAATTTAAAATTGAGCGCAAGAAAATTCGGTTTGAGATGTAACAAGCAGTGTTCATGGCCTCAGCCCAGAATTTTCTAGGAGTCCTATGCTCATCAAGCATCGTCCTAGCCATCTCAACCAAAGTGCGGTTCTTCCTCTCAACAACACCGTTCTGTTGAGGAACCCGCGGAGCAGAGAATTGATGTTCTATGCCATGCTCCATGCAAAAGTCAACAAAGAGACTATTTTTGAACTCGGTGCCATTATCGCTTCGAATGAATTTTAATGCACCAGGGAGTTCAGTGAAAAGTCTCAAAGCCAAGCTCCGAAAGTGTGATAATACTTCATCCTTGCTGGCAAGAAAGAAGACCCAAGAGTAACGAGAGAAATCGTCGACAATAACAAGTACATACCACTTGCCGCCTAAAGAACTAACCCGAGAAGGACCTACAGTGTCCATATGGAGAAGTTCTCCGGGCTGTTCAGTCATCACTGTGGTGACTGGCGAATGCGAAGCGGCAATCATTTTTCCATGTCGACATGGAGCGCAAACTAAATTCTTCTCAAACATGAGCTTGGGCAATCCTCGGATCAGGCCTAGGGCGCTCAGACGAGCGAGCAATTCAAAGCTCATATGCCCTAGTCTCCTATGCCACTTCCAAAGCTCAGAAGTCGAATGAGCAACAAGGCAGTGAGAAGAACCAGATGACTCTGAAAAATCAGCTCCAAAAACTCTCCCAACCCTAAAGATCTTACAGACCACAACGCCATCAGAATTGAGCACTTGCGAAGTATCGCGATGAAATCGCACTTCGAAGCCCTCATCAAGCAACTGAGATACAGACAACAAATTGTATCCCAGGTTCTCAACCAATGCAACATCTTTGAGAGTGAAGTTCGAATTAATTCTTACCACACCTTTACCTTTCACTCTACTCCTTCGATTGTTTCCGAAGGTGATATGTTCCCTTTGCTTGGTTGTGGTGAGGCTGGAGAACCAAGCTGCATCTCCGGTCATGTGGCGCGAACAACCGGAGTCCATGATCCACGTGCCCTCCAAGCCTCGACCTGTCGCCTACACATGATAAGAACGTCTCGATCGCTCAGTGCTGGGGTGAGTAAAATAATGACGAGGCATCCAGCACTGAGTGACACGAGTAGTAGGCACAGTAGAAGTAGACGGTCTACGCACATAAAAATCAGAATGATGCAAAGTGCGAGGTCTACCTACATGCAAAGAATGAAAAGCATGTAGAGGTCTCCGACTCTGATGAGGTACAAAGCTACTCGCCCGAGGTCTACTACCATATGGAACATGGTGAATACCTCGAGGAGCAAAACCTCTCCGAGAAGCACGAGGAGCCTCGAAAACAGGACGAGAGTAATACTCAGACTCATGCATACCTAGAGATGGGTAATGCATGTCCTGATAGCTCATCGCCTGTGCACGTCGCTCATCCTTGATGCGACGGAAACAGAAACCGATCAAATGACCTGCCCGCTGACAATAAGAACAATGAAACACTCTCCTGGGGGCACTCTCATGGGTCATAGGAGCAACTCTCACAGGCTCCTTGGGTTTCTTCTGAGTGGCTTTCTTGGGAGGATTTTTCTTGGCAGGAGGTGTGGTTTTCTTTGGTGGATGGGTAGGCTTTTTGGCTGATGGGGTGTCCAACAGAGCTCTCTCTTTCTCTAGGGTGGTGGGAGAGGTGAAAACAGTTTTGGTTTTACTGTCTGAAGCTATCCTCTCAAAACCCAAACCTAGAGCTACCCCGGCTCTGTCAGCACACAACTTGGTCTTGGCCAAGAGCAAATCCATCCTACCCTTCCCCTCAGTGCATTTGTTCACCACAGAAAGAAGGTATTCATTTTCGGACATGAGGTTTTCAGCTCGCTCTCTGACAGTGCCTAGCTGGTCCTTAAGGGTGATGCAAGTGTCACAAACAGGTTGCACATCCTTAGAACTACCGGCCCTCTCCAATCTAGCCTCTAAATCATGAACATGCTTATCACGTAGATTAATGCTATCGCGCAATAAAGAGCAGTTCATGCAATCAATAATATCACGAGGTCTAGAATCCACCTCCAAAAGCTGCTTCTGTGCAGTCTCAAGCTCAGAAAGAGTTTGAGCATGAACAGAACGCAACTGAGCAAGCTCACTCATGACAACAGAACATGATTCACATTCAGCATCATTAAACTTAGACTTAAGCATGGCATATTCAGTAGAAATATTTTCTAGCCTAAGTCTAAGGTCTTTTCTTTCTCTAGCAGCTTGCACAAGTAATCTATCCTGACCTAGCACTACTTCATTCAGCTCATCTAATTTAATTAGAAGCTGGTCAGATGATAGGTTTACCTCAGATGAGTCAAGCTCATCGCCGCTGTGATCGCTGTCGGCCATGAAGCAAAGGCCGGTGAAGTCACGTCCCTTTTTGTCCTTCTTGTCCTCCTTCCTTGGGGACTCCTCCTCCTCAGAGCTCGACTCCTCAGTTGAGGATGTGTCGATGTCGCTGAGAGCAGCAACAAATGCTCTGGAAGCGGCCTTGGCTACTTTCTTCGCCATCTTGCCGTGCTTGCCCTTCACAAAGGACTTCCTCTCCTTTTTGTGGAATTTGGGGCGGTCACTCTCATCTCTCTTCTTGACCTTGGGGCAATTGGCCTTAATGTGAGAGGTGTCGCCACATTCATAGCAGCCACTAAAACCACTTCTCCTCTGATCCCGTCTCTCATGATGAAAGCGGGTGAACCTCCGGGCAATGAGAGCGAGCTCATCATCAGCTAGAGTATCCACCTGCTCCTTTGTGACGGAGACCAGGGAGGACAAAGCAAAACCATCTGCAAGAACACAAGTGCCTGATGTGCTCGGTTCTGCAGTGGTGCCACGGCTTGTGCTAGAAACCAATGCCAATGGCTGTGGCAAAGAGCTTCTGTGGACAGCAAGAGATGCCTTGGCAATCTCTGTGGACTTCAGCTTGCTAAAGAGTTCATCACAGGTTAGAGTGTCATAGCCTGTGGACTCCTCAATGCTGGATATCTTCACTTCCCATATGCTACGGTCAAGAGCATAGAGAAGCTTGATAGCCCTATCATGATCACTGTAAGCAAGCGTCCCGTTGGATCGCAAGTTACTCACTATCGCGTCAAAGCGAGAAAACATGGCATCAACAGATTCACCAGGTGCCTGCACAAACAGCTGATACTGTTGGTTGTAGGTGCTTTGGCGCCTGGCCTTAATCTGAGCAGAGCCCTCATGAAAGATAGTGAGAGTAGTCCAAATCTCCCTAGCAGTCCTAAGGTGCTGCACCCTATCAAACTCACTCCGACTCAAACCAATGAACAGAATGTTTCTTGCCTTCGAGTTGGCAATATACTGATCTTTTTCAGTTTGAGTGGTGCGGGTATCAGGGATGGAGTATTGTGAGTCCACAATCTCCCAAATTGCATTTCCTTGGCTTAACAAGTAAGCCTCCATGCGCACCTTCCAGTATGCAAAATCTGTCCCATCGAACAGAGGAATTTTACTGCCTCTATCCATGTCGCCAACAGATCACAAAACCGGTTAAGGTCAACTGGTGATCTTAACCCGCTCTGATACCAATTGTTGGACCGGAAACGGCGACCAGAGGGGGGGTGAATGGGAGCTTTTAAAATTTCTGGCTAAAAACTTAGCCTTCGGTTCTGTTCTGTCTTCTGCGGAACAGGCTTCGAACACAACCTTCGAAGGTCTGGTTCGGAGGTACTTCGACAGCTCCGAACACAGGCTTCGCAGGAGCAAAAGTTCGAAGCCAAGAAGACTTCGCTCCACTAACAACCCTCGAAAATCTACTCTGCTAAGTCAGTGCAGGCTCCGCACACGAGGTGCTTCGAGCAGGCTTCGCACTTCACCCTTCGCAAGAGTGGACAGCCCTCTGAGGACTTCGACCAAGTACTTGGCGACAGCAACTAGTGCTGGGCTTCGTACGCGAAGGTCTACGTGCACACAAAAGGACTATGCTTAAGGCTTCGACACAAGAAGCAAAACGGGCCTCGGTCAGGGCTACGCTAGTAAGCAGCGAGGTTACACCTCCTGTTACACAGAGCGAAAGCACACTGACAAAGCACACCTCGCACGAAAAACTACCTTCGCCTCAACAGGCTTCGGTGCACTAAACTCGCGAAGTATGCAAAGCGAGCTCAAGCAAAAAGCACAAGAAAAACAGGGCTTCGCCGCTTGAACAAGGAACACTGAAAATGAATTGAACTCAGAATGAATACAGCGAGGTCTGTCTACAGGAGCTCAACAGTAAATGCTCAAAGTGTTAAATGTTACCTACCGAGCCCCCATATTTATAGCCCACGGCTTCATCCTAAGGAAGTGACTACATTACCCCTAGGGTTTACATCCATTTTGTCTCTACAGAACTAAGGGGTACAAAAGGTAGTCCACCTTTATTTTGGAGGCTTCTCTGTCAGCTGCAGAGGGGACAGTGTCAGCCTTTTTCAGAACAGACAGTGTCAGCCTTTACAGTGTTGACTTCTGGAACCTCCCTTCGCACGCGAGGGGTGCGGAAGCTTCGGCGAGAAGCCTGCAGCCTGTTGGCCTTCGCTTCGCCGAAGAAGTCCTTCGATACCGTGACGGTTTTGAGCCGAAGCCGTCAAAGCCCTTGGGCCTTCGCACCACCACCTCCGGAGTGGATCACCACGGCTTCGCAGCTACTCCGAGCTCGACCACCGTCCGTCCGTGTACCGAAGCCATGCATGGCCGAAGCACCACAAGTCATCCTCACTCCGAAGCCCCACCTTCGGAGTACCACCCTTCGAAGTCCCTCCTTCGTCCAAGGCCTCCGCATGAAGCATTCCATGAGCACTCCGTCGCAGCGTCTCTCCCCGAGCACACTCCACGACGAGCCTCACCCGGACAATGCCTTCGATGCACCTCGACTTCTGAGACCTTCGTCGGGCAACCTTCGAGTGTCTCCCTCCGAAGCACACTTCGAACCCTTGCCTCCGCAGAGGACTTGGTCCACCAACTCCGAAGTCACTCCATTCGGAGTACCTTCGAAGTGCCTCACCTTCGAGGACTTTGTCTCGGAGTACCTTCAGCCGGAGCCACGCTCCGCACTCTCTGCCTTCACCTGGCGCACCTCGACCCGAGGACCGACCCGGACCACCTTCGCAGCCACCGTGACGGAGCTCCCTGCTCCCCTGGCATCAAGCCACCCGCTAGACCCAGGTTCACCCGGCTCGAACCCTGTCCGTCGCCTCCGAAGTCCCTGCGCACCACCGACAAGCAAACAAGTGTATCCAGTACTCCGGAGATCTCTCCGGGTTAGCAACCTCCGGCACACACTCCGGTGTACCGCCCAAAGTACCGAAGCCATCGGTACGAACCCTGTCATCGTGTACTGCCGGACCCCTCCGACGAGCACACTCCGCTGCACAGCTGCAGCAAGCAAACACCGAACACACTCCGGTGACACACCTCCGTACACCCTTCGGAGGTACCACCTCCGAAGCCCCTTCGGAGGTACCCTTCGAACAGAGGGTAAAAGCCTGTCAATCACTCATCACAACACCGAACCCACCCTTGGTTTCTCAACCCCCCCTTTGGTCGCCGTTTCTGGTCCAACAATCCGACATAACACATGATGTTGATAAACATGATGATGATGGCGCCTTTGATGTGGAGGAACTGATGCGAAATATTGCGCTGGAGGTGCTGTTGCAGAGAACTACAATGAAAGGCTACAATAACTTTGAAGCACTTGACAAAGCATCGAATAACCTTCTTTACGAGGAACGCCGCGGTTGCGATAAGCAGTATATTGTGTTGTACACAACTCTTGAGCTTATGAAACTAAAGGGCAGCAATGGATGGTCCGACACTAGTTTTTTCAGATCTTTTACAGCTCCTAAAAAAGGTTTTGCCGAAACCCAATTGTCTGCCATCTGATACGTACCAAGCAAAGAAGATGATTTGTCCGTTGACTTTGGGCGTTCAAAAGATTCATGCATGCCCGAACCACTGTATCCTATATCGAAAAGAGTATGAATTGTTGGAGAGCTATCCGCAGTTCAACGCAAGTCGATACAAACGTGCAAATGACTGTGTGGAGGACTACAATGACCACCGAAAAGAAGAATAAGAGGTTACAGAAGAGGAAGAAAAATGTTATTGCAGATCAGCACGGATATAAGACGAAGAGAAAAGTTCCAGCCTTAGTAATGTGGTATCTACCGGTGATTGATCGCTTGAAATGTATGTTCTCTAATCCTAGAGATGCTGAACTATTAATCTGGCATTTCACTATGGGCAGAAGAAGGACAAAAAAATTTGGCACCCTGCTGATGCTAGACAGTGAAAATCATTTGACCTGGCCCATCCAGATTTCTCGGAGGATCCCAAAAATATCAGGATGGGACTTAGCACGGATGAAATGAATCCCTTCGGTGAGATGAGGAACCCACACAGTACGTGGCCGGTCTTTCTATGCTTGTTAAACATTCTATCATGGTTGTGCCATAAAAGAAAATACCTTATGCTCACTACTCTAATTTCCGGTCCAAAACAACCTGGCAATGACATTGATATCTTTTTAGAACCTTTGATGGAGGATATGGAACGTCTATGGGAACATGGTGTCTGTGTGTGGGATGAGCACAAGAAAGAGCACTTCAATCTAAGAGCCATGATCTTTTGCACCATAGCTGACAACCCGGGACGTATGTCCCTAACAGGACAGGTTAAAGGAAAGACACCATGTGTAGTGTGTGTGGACCAGACATAATACGTGCATCTTCCATCATTCATTAAGACGATATATATGCGGCACCACAGATTTTTACCAAGAAACCACAAATATCGAAGAAATAGGAACCATTTCGACGGTACAATCGAGCTTGGACAGCCTCCACGACATCGAGACGACAAATTTCTATTCGAAATGATGAATAATATCAAAGTTGTTTTTGGAAAGAAGAGGAAGAAATCTAAAAAAATTTCAAAGGATGCTCCATTTAAAAAGTAGTCAATCTTCTTTTGATATTTGCCCTATTGGAATGAGTTGGAGATTGGTCATGCTATCGATACAATGCACGTTGAGAAGAATGTCTTCGAAAGCACCATCGGTATTTTGTTAGACATACCGGGCAAGTCAAAAGATGGACTCAAAGTACGAAGGGACCTTCAAACTCTCGGAATTAGACCCGAGCTTCACCCACATGAAAGGGCCAATGAAATTTTTTTTCTTCTAGCTGCTAGCTATAACCTCACAATTGACGAGAAAAGATCAATCTGTAGGTGTCTATATGGAATCAGAGTTCCAACAGGATTCTCAATGAATATAAAGAATATTGTCTCCGTAGCAGATTTGAGGATGAGCGGCTACAACACTCATGATTATCATGTTATGCTTGGGCTATTCCTCGCCATCGCAGTAAGAGGAATCAAACATTCATTTCTAAAGATGGTGATAACACACATGTGTCACTTCTTCAACGTCATATCAAAGAAGGTGATCGACACTGAAGAGTTAAATGAATTACGTAAACAAATGAGGGAGACTATGTGTCAGCTTCAGATGTGCTTTCCTCCATCATATTTTGATATTATGGTGCACTATATGATACATATAGCAGACCAAATCTTTGTTCTCGGTCCAACGTACCTGCACAATATGTATGCGTACGAGGGTCCAATGGTTATCTTCAAGGGTTACAAACAAAATCGTGCTTACCCATAGGGTTCCATGATAGAGGGCTACACGACTGAGGAAGTCATTGAGTGCTACTTAGATTACATAAGAGATGGAAAACCAATAGGAGTTCCCGTGTCCCGGCACCATGGAAGACTCAACGGTAAAGGAACTAAAGGTTGGAAAATCATACGAGACAATAGCTACCAAACAATAAGAGAATCACATTACAGTGTAATGCCTCAGTTGGCGATTATGAGACCATATGTTGAACAACACCTGCAAGAGCTTCGTGAAAAGAATGAAGATTGCGATGAACAATTGATTATGAAACAACACAAAATTCATTTCACATCATGGCTGAGGGATCTAAACCTTTCGATTGGAGAAACCGACGAAGAGATGATGATAAATAAATTGTCTTATGGTCCATTGAGCATGGTTAAAACATGGCAAGCGTATGACATCAACGGTTTCACATTCTATACCAAAGCAAAGGATCAAAAGAGTCAGCGCCAAAATAGTGGTGTCAGAGCAAATGCAGAAGACAACACCAGACAAAAGAATGCTTACTATGTATACATCGAAGAAATATGGGAACTTAACTATGGGAACTCTATAGAAATCCATGTATTTAAGTGCTAGTGGATCAGACATATAGAAGGTGTGGAGGTGGATGATTATGGGTTTACGATAGTTGACCTTAATAAGGTGGCTTATAAAGATGACCCTTGGATACTCGCTCAATCCGTGGCACAAGTATTTTACATCGTTGCTCCAGGAAAACAAAGAATTGTTGGAGTTGATGGAGTCGAAGACGAAGAAGAATACAATCAGTTTGATAAGGTGTCGTTTTTCGTTGACCTATCAAGGATCAATGTGGTTGAAGCAAAACTGTCATTTGGCTCTGTGATTCCTTATCTACGCACCAACGGCGATGAAAAATTAGTGCAAGTCTAGATCATTTATGTTTATTAGCATGCGTATTTGTAAAATCAATTATGTCATTTTGTTTAAGATATTTGTAATATAGGTTATTATTTAATTACAGTTAATACATGTATTTTTATGATGTATTTTTATTGTTAAAACGTGTTCAAGATCAAACGAGGATTTAATTAAACATCAATAAAAAAGTTTTGAAAATGTTTATTGTTTGGGGCCAACAACAAGGTTCAAACCTCAAACCGCCTGCCGGCAGTGATATTCGAACCTCGAACTGCATGGCCCCAAGTGAGCCCCCGCACCACTGCGCTACAAAGTGTTTCTCAACATTGTAGGCAATGTATTAAATGCTAGATATATAATCCCTACCTCTATTAGTAGTGGTGGTCGGGTGATGTCACCAGCCCCCACTGTTATTCCTTTTAGTAGTGATGGTCAGGTGACGTCAGCGGCCTGCCACTACTAACAGAAAATAGCAGTAGCGGCGGTCGGATTAGTAGTGGCGGGCTGGTGACATCATCGCCTGCCACTACTAAGAGAAAATAGCAGTAGCGGGCAGGATAACGTTAGCATACCCGCCACTGCTAATACACCTATATATACTTTCCACTCCCACCATCCGAAAACCTAGTTTCATTTCTAAACCCTAAACTCCCGTGTCGCCCCCCTCTGCCCGTCGCCGCCCTCCCGGAGCACGTCGCCGCTGCCCTCTGCCCGTCGCCGCCATCCTCGGAGCCCGTCGACACCGCCCCCAAAGCCCATCCTCGTCGCCCGTCGCTGCTAGTCAATAAATGATTATTAACCTTTGGTCTTATTTTATCCGAACTTAGGGTTAAAATGATTTGTGATTGTTATATTAATTTATGCATGGTAATATAATTTAGTATAATATTACTAGTAGAATGCACTATAACAATAATGTTTTTTTAATGTACAAAAAAAACCGAATCAATGTGACAAAAAAATTGCAGATGCTATATATACATATATACACGAGCCATTCACGAAATTAATTAACCAAAGTATATACGTTTCCCACAAATTTTCCACTAGCCATTCCCGACCCCCAACCTCGACGACAGTGCCCTCCACGCGGCCTCATCGTCGACCCCCAACCTCGATGACAACGCCCTCCTCGCCGATTCACGATGGCTCCTCCTAAGATTGAACAAAACAGTGGATCCTCAGACTCTACATCAAGTGACATGTGTGAGGTTTGCAAATGCGGTAAACTTAAGGTACATGGTATAGTTTGCAGTTGCTTGGCAAAGAAAGTGATTCTCATATTGGACTCCGACTCAGAGGACGACTCGCGATGGCCGCAACCAGTTAGGGTAAGTGCTAGCAGACGGAAGAATAATGAGGCAACCGGTGGCAGAGGGAAACATGTCGAGGCTAGCGGTGGAAAAGGGAAGCATGCAAAGCAATGCGGCAGCAAGAGGAGCAGGAGGCAAGATCCTCTTTTTATGCAAATTTTATATTTTTATCATCCAATTCAATCATTGAACGATATTTTTTACATTGCTGCATGTATGATAAGTTGTTCTCACTATCGCCGCCGCGTGTATTTTCTTGTTCAGGAACATGGAGAGCAGTTCAGACTGCTTGATGATGCCGAGTTGGTTGAGGATTGGCAAGTTGAGGCTTTTTATCTGTTTAACCAGAAATAGGTTGGGTTTGTGCCGATGAAGAAGATGAAGCTCCAAACCATATCTTTATTTTGGGTTTGGACCGGTAGTGCATTTTGGTTTGGTGTGCGGTTCGATGTGTAAGCTAGTTTCCCCAGCCTGGACTTGTGTTTGTTTACTTGCTTTCAAATAAACGTGATGTGTCAAGTTTGGAACCTCAAACCACATGGCCCCAAGCGAGCCCTCGCACCACTACGCTCCAAAGTCTCGATCATATCGTAACAACATGACAAGTCTCGTCTTTTTTAGACTTTATTTGATTTTTTGAGGATTAAAAAACTATAAAGATACATGTTGTCGATCGAGTGTTGTGGCAACCTACATTTTTTCTGATGGTTTCAAATTTATTGGATAATAACTAATAATAAAGTGAAAAACATGAATATAGTTTTTCTATAAATTTTGGTTAATTATTTCATGTATTGTAGTTCAAATTTAACTTATTTTGACTTTGATCATAAAAATACACTTAATGAAATAAAAAACTGTAAACTGGGAAAAAATAGCAATTTTTTAATACACGTCTAACGTAAACCGAGGCAGAAAAATACAATTCTTTTAAAATTTATAAGTTATGATGTATTTTTATTGTTAAAAAAATTCAAGTTCAAATGAGGATTTAAACATCAATAAAAAAGTGCTGAAAATTAGAAAAGAAATGAAAAAAATGTTTGGAGGCTAGCAGCAAGGTTCAAACCTCAAACCGCCTACCGGCAGCAAGGTTCGAACCTCGAATCGCATGGCCCCAAGAGAGCCCCCGCATGTAGGACCGAAAGTAGCGACCAGAGGGGGGGGTGAATGGGCGCCTAAAAAATTCTTACTAAACTATATTTTAATCCCTCCACCCAAATGAACTTGACTAGACAAATAATATTTGCAAAGCAAATTACCGGAATAAAACTTGTCTAGCTTAAAAAGTGATTAGTATCTTAGTCTAAATGATGTTAAAGATAAACTAAATAAATACTACTGCTTTAAATAAAGTTGGTACTCGAAATATTTAAAATGTATGTAGAATGCCCTACTATATTAATAAAATATTCAGATTATGAATTAAAAATAAAATACTAATCAATTAAATAATAACATAAATCATCCATAAATTAATTCAGAAATAAATCTAAAATATTTTATGTAAATCTAAAATAAAAATATTACTGCAACTATTAATAATATTATTATTTTTTCTTTATATGAGCAGACTAAAGAATATTAAAATAAAACTATACGAGTACTAAAATACTGAGGCAGTTTAAATTACTACGAAATTCCTAAACAAATTTTTTCGCTAATTAATTCGTGGGTGATTATCTTTAACAACTGAACTACTTAAAAAATAGGAGATTAAATCTCACCAGCGTCATCTCGTTCCTTACTTTTCTACCGCCGAACACCTTGCTCCTGGAATTGGACTTCACAAATTTCCGTGGGCCCGCCTGCAGCACATAGCTTTTGCTTTCTCCTGCGTTGTCTGTGTGCTTCCCCGTGAAAGGAAAATCGTGGAGAACAAATTGTTGCCTCGAGCCGTGCGCCTGAAAAAGCTGTAGCACCGGCAGGTCCCGCAACGTCAGCCGTGCCTTTGGCTTATGCTGCATGCGCTGCGTAGCCGCGAGCGTCCTGGATTGCGCTGGCGACGTGGCCGCCCACTGTGGAGAAGAAGAAGACGCCAGGAAAAAACCAGCCACCGAAAACAAGTTTCCCGGAGAAGAACACTAGTCAATAAAATTTGTAGATCGAAATATTTTTGGTGGAAAACGAAAATGGACTGTAGATTTGATCTATTAGAAAACAGTCAACTATCCCCAAGGGGATAGGGGCCTATTTATAGGCAAATCCTAATACATGAAAAGACTACTTTATCCTCAGGTAAAAATAAACTGACTCTAAAATAAATTCCGAAAATTACTAAAATATTCTTAGAAAAATCACCTGACTTAAATAAAAATATTCTAAACTTAAAAACTAAATATTAATATCCTAAAATTGAATTAATGATAGATTGTCAGTTTTGCGCCGAAATTAACAAAGCGTCCACCGTCTTCGCACCGGGTACCCGGATTGGGCCGACCCGACCCCGCAGCTCCCTCAGCCCGGCAATCGCTCGCCGCCCGTGTACCTGAGTCAAACCCAGTCAACAGACCAGTGGATCATCTGCCACTCCTAGCCATGTACCCGGATTGGGCCAGCCCGACTCCGCGGCTCCTCTGCCCGACCGTCGCTCACTGCCCGTGTACTTGAGTCACATGCGCCTCAGACTCGGCAGGTCTTCATCTCTCTCTTCCTTTGACTTCCATTGACAATCACTCATCACATCTGGAATATCAAAACCATATTCTTCAACATGGTTTCTCAATCTCCCCCTTGATGAGTGCATTGTCAACACCCTTTTCAGCTCATCTTCAGAACCTGCAAAACACGTGGAAACAGAAAAACAAAGACAAAAGAAAATAGAAGAAGGAAAATAAAAGTTTAACCCTAATGACCAAAAGCCAAACAGAAGCACGAAAACGGTCATTATAGTTAACCAAAATTAAAACCTCAAAAACAAGTGCAAATCTCAGAATTACCAACAAGAATAAACTCCCCCTGAAATAAATCCTAGAGAAAGCAAAAAAATGTTCTCTAAACTCCAAAATTTTCTCCCCCTTGTTGACAAATGGACTCATCAAGTTAGACTAAATGCACTTTAAAGAGACATAAATACAAACTCCCCCTGAAATGCAACTCCCCCTCAAAATATGCCATGAATGCAGATGGGGTGCAGGTGGAGTGTGAAAAGCATGCTTCTTAGATATGATTAACTGCTATTACAACGTCTAACAGGTATAGCAAAAGATATATTGTCTAAGATACATGACATGATCAGTGCAATAGATGATATCTTAAGAAAGTCATTAGCACGCATTTTTCGATTTTTGCAAAACAAAAGCATCACCACATTTTCTAGTTAACAAGCAAAGTAAAGCATGATATGCAAAAGCTAACTGATATCTACTAAGATAAGCATTATCCAAAAACAAAGTGCTTCAGCAAACTTGTCATCTTTTTAAATTTTTCAGATTATTTCTTTTCATTTCTGCCAGGGGTTATTTGCATGTCAAACCTTATGCTAACCGACCAAGTCAAGCCTAGGCCAGAACTTGACCATCAGAAACTTAAGACATTGGTCTTGGCATACATTACACCGTCCTAGTTCATACCAAAGTGTTATGGTAAGCAGTCCAGAACAATGCAATGCGACAAAGCAAACCCACCTGGATCTTTTCTAATAATCATAAAAATGCATAAATTTTAATCTCCAGTCCAAAACAAAAAAAATAAAATAAAATAAAACAAAATTGATACCAATGAAAAGCTGACTCAAAATATCCTAAAAAGGATACATAACTCCCAAAACAACATCAATAATCATGAGTGGGACCAAACGGTCCAATGCCAGGTTTAGTAAAAGTGTTGAACCAGTGTCGAGCCATCTCTGCGTATGTAGGAAAGCAAAAGGCAACATATGAGTCTGGACTGAAGTGCGGATCAAAGCGCGGTCCTCTGTTCTTCCTAAAATCACGGTCGCGAGATCCAAAACCGTATACCGAATGATACGGAACTCTGCCGGAACGGAAACCATCCTCCGAAGCACGATCATAAAAACCGTCCCCTCTACCACCACCTACACGACGTGGCCTGGCCTCTAGCCTCTCTCTACGTCGAGGAACTCTCTGTCTACCACCCTGCTGGTAGAACTGCTCCTGCCCACCTCGAGCTCTCTCTGCTCGCTCAACTCGCTTCCTCCTGAAGCAAAACTCCTCAAGATGCCCGTCTCTCTGACAAAACTCACAGTGATAGGTAGGCTTCTTGGTATGTGGTTGAGGCTTGGGATTCTTAGGCTTGGTGGTGTTTGGTGTATCATCTTTGGTGTGAGAGGGTCCATGTAAAGAATCAAGAGAAGTGTGAAGAGTTTTAGGCTTAGGAACCCAGATCTGCTTTTTAGGTGGAGCTTTAGGTTGTTCTTGGATCACTCCATCCTTGGGATGACTATCCTTAAAGGACTCAGTGGGGTGAGTCTTGGGATATCTCTGTTTGGGAGTGATCTTACTCCACTCCACTGCACGGCTAATGGCGCTCTCAAAATCAGCCTTGGTATATGTGTAACCTACCCCAAAACCATCCTGTCTCTTGAATTGCTGGATCATCATGTCGAGCTGTGGCTCTCTAGCACTAATCCAACTCAGGATTGAACGGAGGTAAAAGTTCTCGTTCTGAACATCAGCTAGGTCCTCTCTCAAAGTATCTAACACCTCCACCTGAGACAAACAGATCTCACACTCTTTATCAACTTCGACAGACTTCTCAGCTTTTAGCTTGATCAATTCCATTCTAATGGATAAGCAGTTCTCACAAACAGTGGATGGAACTGGCAAGGTCTCAAGCTCTAGCTTAGTCTGCTCCAACTCACCTCTCACTCCAGCTAACTCGCTCAACTGCTCATCACTCTTGGCTCTTAGCTCAGCTATACTAGCTAAATGAGATGGGCAGTCTACACAAGGTGCGACAACAGTGGCATGAGCGTCTTTTAGCTCCTGCTGAGCGCTCTCAAGCTCAGTGGCCAAAGCGTCTCTCTCATCTACTCTTTCTGTGTACCTGGACTTGAGAGTCGTCAGGTCACACAACAACACCTCACAGTTAGGGCACTCTCCACTATCACCCAAGCAAGGAGAAGAAGACAGGCTCTCAATCTTGCCATTTGCTGTGGCAAGCTCACTCTCAAGCTCATCTATCCTCTTCTTAGCCCCTCTAAGTAGTTTTTCCCTATACTTTAACTCCTGACTGTTCTGTTCTAGTAAATTAACAACTTCTTGTTCATAAGAAGATGCCTTCTCATTATCGTAGTCGTCGGAGTCATCGGAGGAGTCCTTCTCTTTCTTCTCCCCAAGAGCCATTGAGCAGAAACTCTTGTGGTGTCTTCGGCTGTGACGTGAGCGACTCTTCGGCTTGTCCCCGAAGCCCATGAAACTGAGGCCCGCCAGATTGTCCCTGTCCTTCCCCTTCCTGATCACGATCTCTTCATCACTTGAACTTGAAGACGAGGAGGAGGACGAGGACCTCTTGGAGTATCTTTTCTCCATCTCGGCGAAAAAGGTCTTGTCTCGCTTCTTGTTCTCACGCTTGTAATCCTTTAGAGCCTTTCGAAAAAATCTTGTCTTGGGCTTGCCCTTTGTGGAATTGTCATACTTGCTGGAGTTGTAGGAATTGCTGCCAGTTCCCTTCTTGTGATTCTTCTGCTTGGGGCAGTCAGCAATGAAATGACCTGAGTCACCACACTCAAAGCACCCGAATTTTGTACCGTGTCTCTTAAACATTCTCTTATCATAGACACGTCGCACCCGGTTGTTAAACAGGCACAGATCATCATCTCCTAGTGTATCAAGTTGTTCCTCGGAAATAGACATCAAGGAAAAGGCAGTACAACTCATGGCATTAGGATCAGCAGATGGTGTCGCGAGCGTCAGAGTCTTTGAGCCAGAATCAGTGAGATTTGATCTCAACTGAATATCGACCTCTGAGGCCTTGAGCTTACTAAAAAGCTCTGCGATGGTCAAGGTATCATATGATGTGCTCTCAACAATAGAAGAGACCTTGATCTCCCAGATCTTTGGGTCCAAGGTATGGAGTACCTTAAGCGCCTGTTCATGATCCGAGACCAGCTGATGACCCTCGGCCTTGTTAACGCGAAGCTTGTTAATGATCGATTGGAAACGACTAAACAAAGCCTCAACAGTCTCACCCGGCTTCTGTGAGAAATTTTCATACTCACGCCGGTAGGTCTGATATAGTCTAGCCTTGACCTGAGCTGTCCCCTCATGGTGTGCCTGCAGGGTAGCCCAGATCTCTCTAGCAGTGGTGAGATGGCTAACACGCTCGAACTCACTAGGACCTAGACCAGAAAATAAAATGTTCACCGCTTTACTATTATTTTGATGTTGGGTAATTACATTTTCAGCAGTATCCACAGCAATAGTCGTTATGGTGAAACTAGGATGAACACAAATCTCCCATATGTCCGAGCTCTGGCTCATAAGGTATGCTCGCATGCGAGTCTTCCAATAAGTGTAGCCAAAAGCTTCTAGGGATGGGATTTTACCTGAAGACGTCATGGTCACTACCTAGGTTTTGAATCGGTTAAGATATTTGAAAAACCTAACCAAGGCTCTGATACCACTTGTAGGACCGAAAGTAGCGACCAGAGGGGGGGTGAATGGGCGCCTAAAAAATTCTTACTAAACTATATTTTAATCCCTCCACCCAAATGAACTTGACTAGACAAATAATATTTGCAAAGCAAATTACCGGAATAAAACTTGTCTAGCTTAAAAAGTGATTAGTATCTTAGTCTAAATGATGTTAAAGATAAACTAAATAAATACTACTGCTTTAAATAAAGTTGGTACTCGAAATATTTAAAATGTATGTAGAATGCCCTACTATATTAATAAAATATTCAGATTACGAATTAAAAATAAAATACTAATCAATTAAATAATAACATAAATCATCCATAAATTAATTCAGAAATAAATCTAAAATATTTTATGTAAATCTAAAATAAAAATATTACTGCAACTATTAATAATATTATTATTTTTTATTTATATGAGCAGACTAAAGAATATTAAAATAAAACTATACGAGTACTAAAATACTTAGGCAGTTTAAATTACTACGAAATTCCTAAACAAATTTTTTCGCTAATTAATTCGTGGGTGATTATCTTTAACAACTGAACTACTAAAAAATAGGAGATTAAATCTCACCAGCGTCATCTCGTTCCTTACTTTTCTACCGCCGAACGCCTTGCTCCTGGAAATGGACTTCACAAATTTCCGTGGGCCTCCCTGCAGCACATAGCTTTTGCTTTCTCCTGTGTTGTCTGTGTGCTTCCCCGTTAAAGGAAAATCGTGGAGAACAAATTGTTGCCTCGAGCCGTGCGCCTGAAAAAGCTGTAGCACCGGCGGGTCCCGCAACGTCAGCCGTGCCTTTGGCTTATGCTGCATGCGCTGCGTAGCCGTGAGCGTCCTGGATTGCGCTGGCGACGTGGCCGCCCACTGTGGAGAAGAAGAAGACGCCAGGAAAAAACCAGCCACCGAAAACAAGTTTCCCGGAGAAGAACACTAGTCAATAAAATTTGTAGATCGAAATATTTTTGGTGGAAAACGAAAATGGACTGTAGATTTGATCTATTTGAAAACAGTCAACTATCCCCAAGGGGATAGGGGCCTATTTATAGGCAAATCCTAATACATGAAAAAACTACTTTATCCTCAGGTAAAAATAAACTGACTCTAAAATAAATTCCGAAAATTACTAAAATATTCTTAGAAAAATCACCTGACTTAAATAAAAATATTCTAAACTTAAAAACTAAATATTAATATCCTAAAATTGAATTAATGATAGATTGTCAGTTTTGCGCCGAAATTAACAAAGCGTCCACCGTCTTCGCACCGGGTACCCGGATTGGGCCGACCCGACCCCGCAGCTCCCTCAGCCCAGCAATCGCTCGCCGCCCGTGTACCTGAGTCAAACCCAGTCAACAGACCAGTGGATCATCTGCCACTCCTAGCCATGTACCCGGATTGGGCCAGCCCGACTCCGCGGCTCCTCTGCCCGGCCGTCGCTCACTGCCCGTGTACCTGAGTCACATGCGCCTCAGACTCGGCAGGTCTTCATCTCTCTCTTCCTTTGACTTCCATTGACAATCACTCATCACATCTGGAATATCAAAACCATATTCTTCAACATGGTTTCTCAATCTCCCCCTTGATGAGTGCATTGTCAACACCCTTTTCAGCTCATCTTCAGAACCTGCAAAACACGTGGAAACAGAAAAACAAAGACAAAAGAAAATAGAAGAAGGAAAATAAAAGTTTAACCCTAATGACCAAAAGCCAAACAGAAGCACGAAAACAGTCATTATAGTTAACCAAAATTAAAACCTCAAAAACAAGTGCAAATCTCAGAATTACCAACAAGAATAAACTCCCCCTAAAATAAATCCTAGAGAAAGCAAAAAAATGTTCTCTAAACTCCAAAATTTTCTCCCCCTTGTTGACAAATGGACTCATCAAGTTAGACTAAATGCACTTTAAAGAGACATAAATACAAACTCCCCCTGAAATGCAACTCCCTCTCAAAATATGCCATGAATGCAGATGGGGTGCAGGTGGAGTGTGAAAAGCATGCTTCTTAGATATGATTAACTGCTATTACAACGTCTAACAGGTATAGCAAAAGATATATTGTCTAAGATACATGACATGATCAGTGCAATAGATGATATCTTAAGAAAGTCATTAGCACGCATTTTTCGATTTTTGCAAAACAAAAGCATCACCACATTTTCTAGTTAACAAGCAAAGTAAAGCATGATATGCAAAAGCTAACTGATATCTACCAAGATAAGCATTATCCAAAAACAAAGTGCTTCAACAAACTTGTCATCTTTTTAAATTTTTCAGATTATTTCTTTTTCATTTCTGCCAGGGGTTATTTGCATGTCAAACCTTATGCTAACCGACCAAGTCAAGCCTAGGCCAGAACTTGACCATCAGAAACTTAAGACATTGGTCTTGGCATACATTACACCGTCCTAGTTCATACCAAAGTGTTATGGTAAGCAGTCCAGAACAATGCAATGCGACAAAGCAAACCCACCTGGATCTTTTCTAATAATCATAAAAATGCATAAATTTTAATCTCCAGTCCAAAACAAAAAAATAAAATAAAATTGATACCAATGAAAAGCTGACTCAAAATATCCTAAAAAGGATACATAACTCCCAAAACAACATCAATAATCATGAGTGGGACCAAACGGTCCAATGCCAGGTTTAGTAAAAGTGTTGAACCAGTGTCGAGCCATCTCTGCGTATGTAGGAAAGCAAAAGGCATCATATGAGTCTGGACTGAAGTGCGGATCAAAGCGCGGTCCTCTGTTCTTCCTAAAATCACGGTCGCGAGATCCAAAACCGTATACCGAATGATACGGAACTCTGCCGGAACGGAAACCATCCTCCGAAGCACGATCATAAAAACCGTCCCCTCTACCACCACCTACACGACGTGGCCTGGCCTCTAGCCTCTCTCTACGTCGAGGAACTCTCTGTCTACCACCCTGCTGGTAGAACTGCTCCTGCCCACCTCGAGCTCTCTCTGCTCGCTCAACTCGCTTCCTCCTGAAGCAAAACTCCTCAAGATGCCCGTCTCTCTGACAAAACTCACAGTGATAGGTAGGCTTCTTGGTATGTGGTTGAGGCTTGGGATTCTTAGGCTTGGTGGTGTTTGGTGTATCATCTTTGGTGTAAGAGGGTCCATGTAAAGAATCAAGAGAAGTGTGAAGAGTTTTAGGCTTAGGAACCCAAATCTGCTTTTTAGGTGGAGCTTTAGGTTATTCTTGGATCACTCCATCCTTGGGATGACTATCCTTAAAGGACTCAGTGGGGTGAGTCTTGGGATATCTCTGTTTGGGAGTGATCTTACTCCACTCCACTGCACGGCTAATGGCGCTCTCAAAATCAGCCTTGGTATATGTGTAACCTACCCCAAAACCATCTTGTCTCTTGAATTGCTGGATCATCATGTCGAGCTGTGGCTCTCTAGCACTAATCCAACTCAGGATTGAACGGAGGTAAAAGTTCTCGTTCTGAACATCAGCTAGGTCCTCTCTCAAAGTATCTAACACCTCCACCTGAGACAAACAGATCTCACACTCTTTATCAACTTCGACAGACTTCTCAGCTTTTAGCTTGATCAATTCCATTCTAATGGATAAGCAGTTCTCACAAACAGTGGATGGAACTGGCAAGGTCTCAAGCTCTAGCTTAGTCTGCTCCAACTCACCTCTCACTCCAGCTAACTCGCTCAACTGCTCATCACTCTTGGCTCTTAGCTCAGCTATACTAGCTAAATGAGATGGGCAGTCTACACAAGGTGCGACAACAGTGGCATGAGCATCTTTTAGCTCCCGCTGAGCGCTCTCAAGCTCAGTGGCCAAAGCGTCTCTCTCATCTACTCTTTCTGTGTACCTGGACTTGAGAGTCGTCAGGTCACACAACAACACCTCACAGTTAGGGCACTCTCCACTATCACCCAAGCAAGGAGAAGAAGACAGGCTCTCAATCTTGCCATTTGCTGTGGCAAGCTCACTCTCAAGCTCATCTATCCTCTTCTTAGCCCCTCTAAGTAGTTTTTCCCTATACTTTAACTCCTGACTGTTCTGTTCTAGTAAATTAACAACTTCTTGTTCATAAGAAGATGCCTTCTCATTATCGTAGTCGTCGGAGTCGTCGGAGGAGTCCTTCTCTTTCTTCTCCCCAAGAGCCATTGAGCAGAAACTCTTGTGGGGTCTTCGGCTGTGACGTGAGCGACTCTTCGGCTTGTCCCCGAAGCCCATGAAACTGAGGCCCGCCAGATTGTCCCTGTCCTTCCCCTTCCTGATCACGATCTCTTCATCACTTGAACTTGAAGACGAGGAGGAGGACGAGGACCTCTTGGAGTATCTTTTCTCCATCTCGGCGAAAAAGGTCTTGTCTCGCTTCTTGTTCTCACGCTTGTAATCCTTTAGAGCCTTTCGAAAAAATCTTGTCTTGGGCTTGCCCTTTGTGGAATTGTCATACTTGCTGGAGTTGTAGGAATTGCTGCCAGTTCCCTTCTTGTGATTCTTCTGCTTGGGGCAGTCAGCAATGAAATGACCGGAGTCACCACACTCAAAGCACCCGAATTTTGTACCGTGTCTCTTAAACATTCTCTTATCATAGACACGTCGCACCCGGTTGTTAAACAGGCACAGATCATCATCTCCTAGTGTATCAAGTTGTTCCTCGGAAATAGACATCAAGGAAAAGGCAGTACAACTCATGGCATTAGGATCAGCAGATGGTGTCGCGAGCGCCAGAGTCTTTGAGCCAGAATCAGTGAGATTTGATCTCAACTGAATATCGACCTCTGAGGCCTTGAGCTTACTAAAAAGCTCTGCGATGGTCAAGGTATCATATGATGTGCTCTCAACAATAGAAGAGACCTTGATCTCCCAGATCTTTGGGTCCAAGGTATGGAGTACCTTAAGCGCCTGTTCATGATCCGATACCAGCTGATGACCCTCGGCCTTGTTAACGCGAAGCTTGTTAATGATCGATTGGAAACGACTAAACAAAGCCTCAACAGTCTCACCCGGCTTCTGTGAGAAATTTTCATACTCACGCCGGTAGGTCTGATATAGTCTAGCCTTGACCTGAGCTGTCCCCTCATGGTGTGCCTGCAGGGTAGCCCAGATCTCTCTAGCAGTGGTGAGATGGCTAACACGCTCGAACTCACTAGGACCTAGACCAGAAAATAAAATGTTCACCGCTTTACTATTATTTTGATGTTGGGTAATTACATTTTCAGCAGTATCCACAGCAATAGTCGTTATGGTGAAACTAGGATGAACACAAATCTCCCATATGTCCGAGCTCTGGCTCATAAGGTATGCTCGCATGCGAGTCTTCCAATAAGTGTAGCCAAAAGCTTCTAGGGATGGGATTTTACCTGAAGACGTCATGGTCACTACCTAGGTTTTGAATCGGTTAAGATATTTGAAAAACCTAACCAAGGCTCTGATACCACTTGTAGGACCGAAAGTAGCGACCAGAGGGGGGGTGAATGGGCGCCTAAAAAATTCTTACTAAACTATATTTTAATCCCTCCACCCAAATGAACTTGACTAGACAAATAATATTTGCAAAGCAAATTACCGGAATAAAACTTGTCTAGCTTAAAAAGTGATTAGTATCTTAGTCTAAATGATGTTAAAGATAAACTAAATAAATACTACTGCTTTAAATAAAGTTGGTACTCGAAATATTTAAAATGTATGTAGAATGCCCTACTATATTAATAAAATATTCAGATTACGAATTAAAAATAAAATACTAATCAATTAAATAATAACATAAATCATTCATAAATTAATTCAGAAATAAATCTAAAATATTTTATGTAAATCTAAAATAAAAATATTACTGCAACTATTAATAATATTATTATTTTTTCTTTATATGAGCAGACTAAAGAATATTAAAATAAAACTATACGAGTACTAAAATACTTAGGCAGTTTAAATTACTACGAAATTCCTAAACAAATTTTTTCGCTAATTAATTCGTGGGTGATTATCTTTAACAACTGAACTACTAAAAAATAGGAGATTAAATCTCACCAGCGTCATCTCGTTCCTTACTTTTCTACCGCCGAACGCCTTGCTCCGGAAATGGACTTCACAAATTTCCGTGGGCCTCCCTGCAGCACATAGCTTTTGCTTTCTCCTGTGTTGTCTGTGTGCTTCCCCGTTAAAGGAAAATCGTGGAGAACAACTTGTTGCCTCGAGCCGTGCGCCTGAAAAAGCTGTAGCACCGGTGGGTCCCGCAACGTCAGCCGTGCCTTTGGCTTATGCTGCATGCGCTGCGTAGCCGTGAGCGTCCTGGATTGCGTTGGCGACGTGGCTGCCCACTGTGGAGAAGAAGAAGACGCCAGGAAAAAACCAGCCACCGAAAACAAGTTTCCCGGAGAAGAACACTAGTCAATAAAATCTGTAGATCGAAATATTTTTGGTGGAAAACGAAAATGGACTGTAGATTTGATCTATTAGAAAACAGTCAACTATCCCCAAGGGCATAGGGGCCTATTTATAGGCAAATCCTAATACATGAAAAGACTATTTTACCCTCAGGTAAAAATAAACTGACTCTAAAATAAATTCCGAAAATTACTAAAATATTCTTAGAAAAATCACCTGACTTAAATAAAAATATTCTAAACTTAAAAACTAAATATTAATATCCTAAAATTGAATTAATGATAGATTGTCAGTTTTGCGCCGAAACTGACAAAGCGTCCGCCGTCTTCGCACCGGGTACCCGGATTGGGCCGACCCGACCCCGCAGCTCCCTCAGCCCAGCAATCGCTCGTCGCCCGTGTACCTGAGTCAAACCCAGTCAACAGACCAGTGGATCATCTGCCGCTCCTAGCCATGTACCCGGATTGGGCCAGCCCGACTCCGCGGCTCCTCTGCCCGGCCGTCGCTCACTGCCCGTGTACCTGAGTCACATGCGCCTCAGACTCGGCAGGTCTTCATCTCTCTCTTCCTTTGACTTCCGTTGACAATCACTCATCACATCTGGAATATCAAAACCATATTCTTCAACATGGTTTCTCACCGCACCACTGCGCTACAAGGTCTTTCTCGACAATGTAGGCAGCGTAAGCTAGATAATCTCTACTACCCCTATTAGTAGTGGCGGGCACGTGTAACCAGTGGCGGGCACGTGTAACCAGTGGCGGGCATGCTGACGTCACCAGCCCGCCACTGCTATTCCTTTTAGTAGTGGCGGTCGCATGACATCATCGGCCCGCCACTACTAAGTCGAGTGACGTAAACTGAGGCAGAAAAATATAAATTTTTAAATTTGATAAGTTATGATGTATTTTTATTGTTAAAAAAAATTCAAGTTCAAACAAGGATTTAAACATCAATAAAAAAGTGCTGAAAATTTAAAAAAGTACATTAACAGAATAAAAAAATGTTGTTTGGGTGCCAGCAGCAAGGTTCAAACATCAAACCGCCTGCTGGCAGTAAGGTTCGAACCTCGAACCGCATGGCCCCAAGAGAGCCCCCGCACCACTTCGCTACAAAGTCTTTTTTGGCAATGTTGGCAGTGTATGCTAGATAATCCCTACCGCTACCATGACTTATTTGCATTTAAGTATCAATTTCTGTTAATGAAAAATACAAATTTTTGCAATTAGAATATTGGTGTTGTATTTTTATTGTACAAAAAGTTTCAAGTTCAAAGGAATAATCAACTATAGGTTTTGCTTTCAAACCTGAGTCATCTCATCTCTAAACCCTAATTCATCCCTGGAGAATCTCAGGTTTCTTAATGCCCTACATGATTATTTTCTCGAAACAATTTTATTTTTTATGACAACATCTATGGATCGATCATATCGTAATAACATGACAAGTCTCATCTTTTTTAGATTTTATTTTATTTTTTGAGGATTAAAAAACTATAAAAATAAAAGTTGTGGATCGAGTGTTGTGGCAACCTACATTTTTTATGATGGTTTTAAATTTATTGGATAATAACTAATAATAGAGTCAAAAACATGAATATAGTTTTTCTATAAATTTTGGTTAATTATTTCATGTCTTGTAGTTCAAATTTAACTTATTTTGACTTTGATCATAAAAACACACTTAATGAAATAAAAACAGTAAACTGAGGCAAAAAATACCAATTTTTACAATTAGAATAGTTGTGTTGTTTTTTTATTGTACAAAAAGTTTCAAGTTCAAAGGAAGAATCAACTATAAATTTTTCTTTCAAACCTCAGTCATTTCATCTCTAAACCCTTATTCATCCCCGAAGAATCTCAGGTTTCTTAATGAAATAAAAAACAGTAAAGTGAGGCAGAAAAATACCAATTTTTTAAATTTGATAAGTTATGATGTATTTTTATTTTTAAAAAAATCAAATTCAAACGAGAATTTAAAAATCAATAAAAAAAGTGATGAAAATTAGATCAGAAATGAAAAAAATGTTTGGAGGCCAGCAATAAGGTCAAACCTCAAATCGTCTGCAGGTAGCAAGGTTCGAACCTCGAACCGCATGGCCCCAAGCGATCCCCCGCACCACTACGCTACAAAGTCTTTCTCGACAATGTAGGCAGCGTATGCTAGATAATCCCTACTACCCCTGTTAGTAGTAGCGGTCGGGTGTAATCAGTGGCGGGCATGCTGACGTCACCAGCCCGCCACTGCTATTCCTTTTAGTAGTGGCGGTCACATGATGTCATCGGCCCGCCACTACGAAGTAGAGCACCAGTGGTGGGCAGATTAGTAGTGGTGGGTTGGTGACGTCATTGCCCGCCACTACTAAGAGAAAATAGCAGTGGCAGGATGATGACGTCATCATGCCCGCTACTGCTAATACACCTATATAAAATTTTTGCTCCCGTTGTCCGAAAACCTTATTTCATTTCTAACTCCCGCGCAGAACTCCGCTAGATGCTGCCGCTCCCGAAGCCCATGACGCCCTTAGAGCCCATCGCTGTCGTTGCCGAAGCCCGTCGCCGCCGAACTCCACCCGTCGCCGTCATCCCTGAAGCCCGTCGCCGCCGAACTCCGCCCGTCGCTCCTAGAGCCCGCGCCGTCCTCGGAGCCCGTCGTCGTTGTCCCAGAAGCCCGTTGCCGCTGCCCCCGGAGCCCATCGCCCCCCTAGGAGCACGCGACCATAGCGAGTGTTTGTAGTAGTGCTTCTTGTAGTAGGGCATTACAATGGCTATTTCACTTGTTGCTGCATATATTCCGATGATAACCGAAATGTGCGAACCCCCTTGCTCTTTGGAGTGGATCCATGTGTCCAGATCAAAACATCGTATTTATTTTTAACCTTGAGCTACATGTAATCATGTATGGTTGTCTTTAGTACACTTTAGGTTTAATATAGGGACTAGCTGATTTTTTCCATGAAATTTTGCATTGAACTAAATCTTAAAAGTAGAATTGGATTTGATATACAACTCTTACTTCTGTTTCTATAAATACAATTGTATTTTGTATAGTAGTATTGATCAATTTACTCTCTTATAATTTAGACCAACCATGATCAAACGATGCATATCATTCTTTTTTTCTCTGATTAACTTGGTAATTTCTAGGACTGAGTGAATGTGGTGGCTCCTTTTCACTCTCTTTTAATATCATAATAGATAGATAAGTGTTTATATGACTTATTGTGACATGTACATTTATTGTACAATGCATAATCATAAATCCTAACTTTTACAATCTTTCTGGCTTTTTATGGAATCCTCCTCAACAAGCCCTTCCTTAGTGCATAAATATGAACAACTATATAACATTTGCTGTTTTTTGGTGCACTGATGTACTCAATCTGATTTCCCTATTCTGGTGCTATTCTTTAACCATTATATCAATATTGTTAGCTAATGTATTTGTACATAAAAAATGTTAGTTCCACTTTCTCACCTAACGGCTGCTATTGGCATCTGGCAATTGCCTTCTTGTTGACACTGTTGCCTTCTTTAGCCTGAGGCTCCAAGGCAGTGGCTCATTTGCCACGAAGTTCTTTACCAAGTTCTCAAATGCCATATCTTACTTTTGCAACATGATGATTTTGCAGTAGGAAAAGCCACCCTTTCCCATATCCAGAGAGGTCTTTTTTCTCTATTGCTATTCTATGTATTTTTTCCTGTTTTGCAATTTCTTTTAGAGGCATATGATGCAAATTGTTATTGAGTTATCTCATGTATGTCATCAAAGCCGTGAGACACATCCATTCCTTGCAACAACTTCTTCTTTCTCGTGATGCTGGTTGGGAATGGATGTGCCCACGGGTTCCATGGCATCCATGAACATATTTAAAAAACAACATAAAATATGTTGAGGCCTCAACAACTCTAGAGAGAGAGAACAACACAATCTCCTAACTTGAGGATTAGTATAGTAGCACTATATTTTCCTGCCTTATTCCAAGAAACCCTTGGGGAACTGAAAAATAAAGGAAAATGGGCTCTGCCCTAGGCACCGCCTAGGCGCCTCTAGGCGCTAGGCGCCAGGCCGCCACCCGACTAGTGCATGGTGCCTTTTAGAACACTGCTAGGGATTAGATCTTCAATAGTCCTGTTTAGATTATATTGCTATCTTTTAGAGTCCTATGATGCAAATTGTTATTGAGTTATCCATTGTATGTCATTGTTGGGGGAAAATGCTTCACTTTTAGGACTTAGAGATTAACAGTTCAAGATAACTTATCAGCTTCGGAGCTGATAAGCTTATCCCCGAAGGTGGTGGAGTCGTTAAGCTGAAGGGTGCTTCGACTTACAATCCGAAGGAACCCTCCGCAGGATATGAAGCTCCAGTGATAAACGACAAGGTTGATAAGATGTTTGACTTATCTACTTACTCAGGGTAGATTTTACCATTTTAACCCTGTTCAGGGTACCGAATAGTTTCCACTATGTCGATTGTAATTGAGGGGTAAATAGGTCTTTTCCTTAGACTTTTTTGCCTATAAATACCCCCTTCTTACCCTGTAATAGGCATGGAATACTCAGCTATTCAATACACACATTCGGACTACTTAAGCTATTATCCAATTCGGAGGCTTGAGATAGTTCTCAACACAAATTCACTGTTGTTAGTTCTTGATTTTGGAGAACCTGTTAGCGTAATGTTTTATGCCAATAGTTGGCGCCATCCGTGGGGACACTAGTTCTAGAAGCTAGTTCTCTACTGCTGATTGCACTTCGAAGAGCACTTGGGGAGGGAGCTTCAGAGTGCCAAGATTCCGCGCACCCTTCGGTAAGGGGCTTCTTAGTGCGGTTCGAAGGCCTTTTCTCGCCTTCCAAACCAATCAAAGTCCTCGATCTTCGGACCTCTTTTTCACTAGCTATGCCTCCCAAGCGGAGCCTAGCCTCGGATCCTCCCCGAAGGTCCCCTCGGACCAATGGGGCCGGACCCTCAGCTGTTCCAACAACACCCGAAGGTGTCGCTGGGCGTCGAGTACCCAGAGGCCCTCGGGCTGTTCCTACGGTGATCCAAACTAATTATGTCAGTTCCCGAGACCCGGAGCTCCCCTCCGATGGAGACAAAGACCTTCCTGAGGACGAGGCTACTCAGGTAGCGCGACTTCAGGAGGAAGTGGCTAGGTGGAGGCAAGAGGCTGCTGATTGCCTCCGTTCCGAAGCCTCCACCCAGGCTCCAGAAGGACCCCAAGACGGTGGTGCTCTCAACCTTCCTGAAACTGTTCAAGTCCTGGAGGAGGCTGAGAACGCATCTTTCGATGATGAGTCTCCGCTACATTCAGACTTGCAAAGGGTGCCCTTCGATCCCAGGTTCAAAGCCTCGAAGCTGCACAAGTATTCCGGCGGGTCTGACCCCGGAGAATTTGCTCGTTCATATGCCCTGGTGATAGAAGCAAGCGGAGGGGTGCGTAACACTATGTCAAAGTGTTTTCCCCTCGCTCTCGAAGGTGTGGCTCTCCGATGGTTCTGGTCCTTGAAGCCAGGATCGATCAAATCCTGGGAGTAGTTGAAGAGGAAGTTTGTAAGCAACTTCCAAGGTACCTTTGTGGCTCCGATGTCGACGGGGAGCTTATTTCAAGTGAAGCAGCGAGCAGGGGAGACGCTTCGGGAATACTTCACGCGCTTCGCAGATGAAGGGCTTGTCTACTTCTTTGGTAGTCGACGCCGCCCGCGAAGGGGTGTTGAACCCCGGTCTCCTCAGCAAGCTTCATCGGAAGCATGTGTCATCCGTGGAAAAGCTGATGGCATACTTCGAACAGTATGCCAAGGCAGAGGAAGGCTGTCTTCGACGAGCCGCAACACCTGCACCAGCCCTTTGGGAAGTGAAGGCGGAGCCCGAAGCCTCAACTTCTCTGCAACCCCCTCAAGACAACCGCTTCAACGATCACAAGCGGGGAAAGAAGCACTTTCACTCAGAGGTGTTGAGCATCGCACCCTCCGTTTCGAAGGCACCTGCCAACTTTCAGCAGGCGCAAGGCTTCAAGGCTCAAGCACCGAAGCCCCAAGAGAGAGTACCTGGCAGGTGCCAGAGTTTTTTCTGCTGCGTGCATGGCGACAATAGAAGCCATGGCACGAAGGATTGCAAAGTGGTATTAACCCTTCGAGGTGAATACCTAGGACGAAGTACCGGGCAGGGTACTTCGGATCGAACCCCTCCAGTGGCACGGTCAGAGCCTGTGCAAATCGTGGCCCGAGCCGGTGTTCCCGAAGCCCCCATGCAGCTATCGGTGGCCAACATTATGCCACCACCGAAGCAGGAAGACCCCCAAGACCGCGGAAAGCGAGTGGTCCTACCCATCTCCGGAGGGGGGACCCTCGGTAACATGTCCAAGAGGAAGCGGCGAGAATACGTCCGTGATGTAGGACACATTGGGACCTCGAATTCCGCGGAGGGAATGCCCGAATGGTCTCATGTACCTATTTCCTTTACTGCCAGTGACACAACGGGGGTGAAGTTCCCCCATGTTGACCCCTTGGTCATTTCAGCAGATATAGCTGGGGTGGAAGTTTGAAGGGTCCTCATGGACGGTGGGAGCTCCGCAGACATACTTTTTATCCAGGCCTTCGACCAAATGTGCATACCTCAGAGGCATTTACTTCCAGCGGCCCAGCCACTTCAAGGTTTCACGGCTCCGCCTCTCGATGCCCTCGGCCAAATAGGCCTCAAGGTTGCCTTTGGAGAGGGGCCCTTCGCCAGGGTGGTGGAGGTGATCTTCGACGTCGTCGATGCCCCCTATGCCTACAATGCGATCTTCGGATGGGGTATGCTGAACCAGTTCGGGGCTATAGCACATCACAACTATTTATGTCTCAAGATGCCCACACAAGGTGGAGTCCTTACCATTTCGGGAGACCAAGCTGTAGCACGAAGAACGGAGTATGGTCACGGCCAGCCATTGGACCCTTGGCATGTACATAGTGTGACGGAGCACACCGAGGAGGTTTCAGAGTCTTCAAACTCTTTGAAGGGCCTTTCCCTCAAGCCAAGCCCAGAAGGTGATGTCGTGACGAAGATAATTCTGAAGGATGGCAAAGAATACCCAATACAGTTTGGCAAGGGGCTATCTCCGGAGATAGCGGCCTCGTTGGAAGAAGTAGTTAAGCTAAATTTGGACATCTTTGCCTGGACTGATGAAGACATCACCGGGGTTGATCGGAGTATCATCAAGCACAATTTGCTCGTTAACCCGAAGGCTAGGCCAGAACGCCAGGGGCTCCGTAAGCTATCTGCGGAAAGAGCAGACCTCGCCAAGATCGAGGTGGAAAAATTGTTAAGGGCTGGCATCATTAGGGAGGTAGCCCACACCGAGTGGTTGGCAAACCTTGTTTTTGTCAGGAAAAAGGGCTCCGACAAATGGCGCATGTGCATCGATTTTACATCATTAAATAAAGCATGCCCGTGAGACCCCTACCCTATGCCCCGAATAGACCAGCTGGTGGATTCCACAGCTGGCTCCGAATTGCTAAGTTTCCTCGATGCTTACTCCGGGTATCATCAAGTCTGGCTAAAGCGTGAAGACGAAGCCAAGACGTGTTTCATAACTCCATCCGGAGTATTTTGTTATGTAAGAATGCCTTTTGGCTTGCAGAATGCTGGAGCCACATTCTCACATTTAATAGCTAAGTCTCTAGGTCACCAAATAGGCCGAAATGTCGTAGCCTATATAGATGACATTGTAATAAAGAGTGCTGAAGAGCACCAGCATAGTCTAGACTTAGCTGAAACATTTGAGATCATCCAAGCATGTGGAGTCTGCCTCAACTCTGAAAAATGTATATTCGGGGCGCAAACAGGAAAACTGCTAGGGTACTTAGTTTCGAGTAGGGGAATCTAAGCTAGCCCAACGCAGATAAGTGCACTACAAAGAATGGCTCCACCAGAAAATTTGAAGCAAGTCCAGAAGCTAACAGGACGGCTCGCAGCTCTTAGCAGGTTCCTGGCCAGGTTAGCCGAATGAAGCCTTCCAATTTTCAAAGCTCTAAAGGGGTCCGAAAGTTTCAACTGGAAGCCGGAGTGCTAGAAGAGCTTCGATTATATCAAGGAATACCTCGGAAGCCTGTCGACACTTACTGTGCCCCTCCCGGAAGAAACTCTCCTCCTTTATCTTGTAGCAATAGGCTCCGCAGTAAGTGCAGTACTGGTCAGAGAAGTTGAGCTTAAGGGAAAGCTGGTGCAAAACCCAGTTTATTTCGTCTCAGAAGCTTTGTCCGGAGCAAAGACAAGATACTCTGAGCTCGAGACATTTGCCCATGCCCTAGTAATGGCCTCGCGGAAGTTAAGGCATTACTTTCTAGTGCATAACCTAATCATTCCTACCTCGTATCCTCTTGGTGATATGCTTCGGAGCAAAGATTCTACAGGTAGGATCGGAAAATGGGCTGTCGAGCTAGACCCCTTCGGAATTTCCTTCACGACAAGAACAGCTATCAAATCCCAGATCATAGCTGACTTAGTAGCAGAGTAGACTCCATCTGCAGTTTGGGCTCTGGAGGAGCCCTCCGAAGGTTTATGGACAATTTTTTTCTGACAGAGCTTATCAGGCATCTAGTGTGGGAGCTGGAGCGGTAATAATTTCACCGTCAGGGCAAAAGGCCATGTATTCTGCGAGGCTCAACTTTAAGACCACCAATAATATCGCAGAGTACGAAGGAATCCTGCTATGCCTCTGAAAGGCAAAGGCACTTGGAGCAGCAAGGATAATAATTAAAACAAATTCCTATGTCGTCGCAGGGCATGTTGACAAAAGCTTTCAAGCAAGGAACCCACATCTAGCAAAATATCTGGAAGAAATCCGCAAAGCAGAAGCAGCATTCAAAGGATTTTCTGTTCGAAGTATCCCTCGAGTAGATAATCAACTTGCAGACATTCTAGCAAAGGCTGCAGCCGAAGCATTGGACCTCCCGGAGGGTGCTTTCTATGAGGAACTAGTTAAGACTACAGTTAATAAATTACCCTCCGCAGAAGTCCTTTGCATTCCAGCTACAGATTGGCGGGCTCCGATAATGGATGTCTTACAAGGCAGCGCATATTCGTGAGAAGGTCTGGATTTCCGAAGGTTGCAAGCAAGGGCTCGAAATTATAAGCTTGTCAACGGAGTGTTGTACAAAGCCGTAGTTTGTTCTCCTCTACTCTGGTGCATCTCCCAACCTAAAGGCCAAGATATACTTTGGGACATTCACGAAGGTTTATGTGGAAGCCACCTAGCCCCTCGTGCTCTAGCAGAAAAGACACTTCTGCAGGGGCTCTACTGGCCGACAATTATAAGAGATGCGGAGGAGTTGGTTCGAACCTGCCAAATATGCCAGTAGATGGGAAGACGAAGCCACCGTCCTCTAGTACCACTTCAAGTTATTGCGCCAGTATGGCCAATGGCTCGGTGGGGCATGGACCTCATCGGCCCTTTTTCCAATGGCAAAAGGCAGCTTGAAGTTTGCAGTGGTAGCAATTGAATATTTTTCTAAGTGGGTCGAAGCAGAACCCTTGACTGCTATCACTTCAAGGAATGTGCAAAAATTTTTCTGGCAAAATATTATATGCAGGTTCGGAGTACCAAGGGAGCTAACTGTGGATAATGGAACCCAGTTCGAAGCTGAGGCATTCAAAGAATTTTGTGAAGAACTGGGCATTAAGTTATGCTTCGCAGCAGTGCGCCACCCACATTCCAACAGAGCCGTCGAGCGAGCCAACGGGAATATTCTCTCCGGTCTGAATCGAAGGATTGTTGGGTTGGCCAAGGGGCTGTGGTTCGAAGAGCTCCCTAAGATTTTATGGTCCATTCGGACCACTCAAGCCAGGTCCACAGGCTTTACCCCATTCAGACTGCTATTCAGAGATGAGGCCATGACTCCTACGGAGCTCAGGGGTGGATCCCTTCGTGTAGTATAACCCGGAGACGAAGGCGAGAGGAACACTTCGCTAGACTTGTCAAAAGAAACAAGGCTTCGAACTGTCGCCAATCTGACAAAGTACCAAGACCAAACAAAAACATGGTATGACCCGAAGATAAAGCTGAACGAGCTTAGGCTAGGTCATTTAGTTTTTCGAAGTGTAATAGCCCCGGGGAAGCTAGGAAATAAATGGGAAGGACCATATATTATCCTACGCTCAAGGCGCCCCGAATCGTTTAAATTAGCTAATTTAGAAGGGGAAGAGTTGAAGCATGCATGGCACGTGGAGCACCTTAAGCGTTATTACGCTTAGGGGCTCCTTGCAATAAATTTTAAAAGTTCCTTTTCTAAATAAAAGTGGAGGTTCGAATCTTGTTTGCTCTTCGAATATCCCTTATTCCTGGTGGACGCATCAGGAGAACGGAGATGCTTGCAGAGTCAAGCATCTTTCTAAGGACCTAGGTAATAGCCTTCGAACCATTGGTTCAAGGGCTCCGCTGCCAGACTACGGATTCCAGGCTCTTGCTTGTTAGGATCCATAGAAGAGTCTAAGGACTTTAAAAGAACAGATTTCCGGCCTCCGGGTTCGAAGCATCTATAAAAGAGCCGAAGGGTGGCCAACCTACGGATTCTAGGCTCTGGCTTGTTAGGATCCATAGGAGAGTCTAAGGACTTTAAAAGAACAGATTTCTGGCCTCTGGGTTCGAAGCATCTGTAAAAGAGCCGATGGTGGCCAGCCTACGGATTGCAGGCTCCGGCTTGTTAGGATCCATAGAAGAGTATAAGGACTTTAAAAGAACAGATTTCCAGCCTCCGGGTTCGAAGCATCTGTAAAAGAGTCGAAGGTGACCAAGCAATAAGGTTTCAAGGCTCTGGCCAATGAGACACTTTTAAAGTCCTGAGCGACTAGCGTAGGAGCTTGCAACTACAAATTTAGCTCCGAAACTTACAAACATTATAATACGAACGTATAGTTCGAAGAACTCTACGAAAAAGTAAAATATGGTTACTGAGGGTTGTGCGAAGCATTAGATTGTTGTGCATGTCATTGTGTCCGATGGACCTTATTGCAATGCGTAAGGCTCCCCACCCACAAGGAGGGGTAGGAGAGTAAGGAACAACAAGATGCTTCCAAAGCAATTCATATTAATTTATTAATCATACTTTTACATCAAAAGAAATTTTGGTCTAAGCCTAGGTAAAATTGGAGACCCTTTCGGCCTCTAGAACTACTTCTACGACTACTTCTTCGAGGCTCGCAGTTTCTTCTGCTCCTCTTGGAGTTCAGCCCAAGTCAGAAGCCTTTTGGAGTTAGCCTCCGCAAGATCTTTGGCCTGGTACTCCGAGTCAGACCAATCTATATGCTCGGAGGATGAAGATGTTTTGTCCTTTTCCTCCTCCTTGATATAAGTTAAGACTTCCTGACAAACTTCGAGTGCTAACTCTCCTTCATCTCCGCGAGGAGCAGAGAAGCGAGAGTGACAGTAAGGCCTTAAGCTCTCAAGGACTGACCACTACCGACGGAGCCCTTCATTAATTTCCAGTATTTTGAAGTCAGGCTCCGAAGGGCATGGCATAACCTAAAAGAATAAACACCCAAACAAGTTCCTCGTTTATAAACTTTTCATTCATGCAAGGGGCATTACAATATTTCTTATACATAACTAAGCGCCCTATGAGCTAAACCTACGGGTCGATTGGCGGAGCAGGATGTGTCGGAGCCGACGAAGCTGGAAGTGGAGGCCTTGTTTGCGCTTGCTTCTACCGATGGGCCTCATCGATCCAAGCTTTAGCTGCAGCCTTGTGGTCTGTTTTCCAGATTGACCGGAAAACCTCCCAAGCCGATGCTACATCTCGCGAAGGATGCAACAATTTCTCATCGGCAAAGCCTGCGGGTGTCGAATCCCCAACCAGAGCGATGGAAATCCCAAGGGATTTGAGATGACGGAGGACTCCGATTCCAGCACATTGTCTGAAGATCTCTCCATACCGAACACCGGAGCCCATCATTAATGACGTCGCCACTTGAATCCTCTTCAGCTTCCGGTCGAGGGGCTCGCTGGCCATAGCAGAAGACGAAGGGCACATGGTGCAAAAATATTCCCAGGTACCCTGAAGGGCATCCAAGGTACGTTCCGCTATAGTGGCATTCTTCTTCTCTGCCGCCTCTAGCCCCGCAACAACAGCAGATACTTATGCCATCTGGGATAGCAAGGAGCTCTTCTGAGCCATCACTTGTTTGAGAGAGCCTTGAAGCTCTACCAATTGAGCGCTCGAAGTAGCCACCACCTGCCGGAGCTTCTCGACCTTCGCTCGGAGCACCAAGCACTCGTCTTCAGCTTCTCGGGCCAAAGTTCGGAGCGTGCCGCTGCTCTGCTGTTCGAGCCGAAGGGTTTCATCGGTAGCAGCCCTAGCCCTCTGTTCTTCGAGGAGCTCTTCCTCCAACCGAAGTGTTTTCTCTTCGAAGTATTTAAGCGTGGATTGGAGGGTGGTAACCTTCCTCTTGAGTCGGTTAGTTTCGACTTCGTTGGAAGTCGCTGCCGCTCTAGCAAGGACAAATTGCTGCAAAAGGAACAAGTAAGTATCAAGTAGTTACATTTGTTAATTAAAAATATTTGTGGCACTTTGTATACCTGAAGGGCAGCCCTTTCGAGGGCTAGATTAAGCTCCGGGGCCCTGGCTTCGCTCAAGACGGAGACCAAGTCGGAGTTTACGACTTCTTGGCCTTTCTCCGCCAAGGGCTCTAGAAGCGCCCGAAGGCCCGTTCGTTGCTCCAGGAAAGGAGCCAACAAAGGGAGCCAAGAAAAAGCTTGGCGGTCATCTACCGTTGCCTCTTCCTCCGAGTTGCTTGCCGAAGGCTCATTGGAAGAGGGTGTTGTCGTCGGAGTGGGGGGAGTCCAAGGCTTGTCATTCTTTTTCCCCTCCCCAGTACGAAGGCTGGAGGCGTGACTCCGGCGGAGGTAGATCCTCCTTCGACGGCTATCCCTTCGACCGGAGCTGCATCAACGGAGACGGCTCCCCCACCGGAGCCGGGGCGTCCAGTGGAGCAGAGGTGTCCACCGGAGCTGCAACCCCAGAAGAAGCTGGAGCTTCGTTTGTGGCCAGGGCTTCGTTGCCCTTCGATATGCCTAGAAAATTGAGGTACTTAGTGAACATTTGCGGGTAATAATTGTTCCAGGAATTGACCAAGGCAAAAGTTTCGAAGTCTACCTTCGGAGGCACCTTGAGGTAAAATTGTCGAGTCCTCCAGGACTTCGTACATCCAGAGAATCTCATCGAGGTCGTCCCCCGAAGTCCTCTCCGGTGTAGTTGCCGCCGGAGCCTCTACCTCCGCTGTGATCACCCTAGCTATGGGTGAGTTGGGGACGACTGTCTCCTGCTCCGAACTCGCAGCAGCGGGTGCTGGAGTGTGTGCCGTGTCCGCCTCCGCAGCCTCCCGAGTAGAAGCTTCGGTTGGGGCTTCTGCTTCGTCTTCATCGCCATCCAGAAGATAGTTCTCGAAGTCTTTCGCCAATTGGACATCGGAGTCCTTACTTCCGGAGCCTTTGCCCCCAGATTCATCCGAAGCTGAGCTCCGAATGCCTAGGGATGAGGTAGATGAAGCCGGGGTCAGCTGAGGAGGAATTTCCGCCACCTTCTTCCCCTTCTTGATGGGGGTTTTGCCGGCTTTCTTCGAAGGCTCGGCGATGACTTTTCTCTTCCGGGGGCTGCTCCGGCCGGGTTGAAATCCAGCAGAGGAGGCACCATTCTGAGGGCCCCCCATACTCTGTTGGAGCGTTCCCAGCTCCCCACAAGCTCTATCCTTTTTTTCCTTTCGGCCACCGTAGGGGCTCCGAGGACCCGTTCGGTGGCTCGTGTTATCTTCTCCGGGGATAACGCCAGTGCAACCACTGTAAAAATGTAGCATATTATACGTATGTTATTTCTTCATCTAACATATTATTGCAGGAAAGTCGAAGTCTTACCTAGACTTCGGAGCTCACCCTCTGAAGCGTGTTGGAACGCTATCGGCCAGTCAGCCTTGAGGGGTGGAATTCGGAGAGCGATGAACTCTTCAGCCATATCACGCATGCTCATGCGACTGGCAACTGAAGTTAATAGCCCTAGCCGCGTTGAGAGTAGGCTAGGGTTCGGGGTGACCTCCGCCTCCTTTCGAAACCATATCTTTTGGAGGGGTCCT
Organism: Zizania palustris; assembly: GCA_019279435.1. Lineage (NCBI taxonomy): Eukaryota > Viridiplantae > Streptophyta > Magnoliopsida > Poales > Poaceae > Zizania > Zizania palustris. The sequence goes on from JAAALK010000079.1 coordinate 1,586,474, forward strand.
GCGAAGGGGGAATCCTCTCTGACTTCGGCGTAGAACCACCGAAGGATCAAGCTAGTATACCATCGATCGTTGATGGCCTTCGCTGGAAAGTGTTGGGCGTGCTTCCTCCGCAACTAGAAGTTAACACTTCCGAAGGCCGTTATCACTTTGGTGTCTCCAGGGCCATCTTGCGGCTTCGGCTGGCAGATAGCTTCATGGGTGGCGGTGAAGACCTCTGATCATCCTTCACACCCTTCAGCTCGAAGCACCCACTCGAAGATGGCCAGCCGGGTGATGGCGTCGGGAGACAGCTGAGGCAAGGTAATGTGGAACATTTCCAATACCTCTAATAAAAAATTGATGGCAGGAAGCCCCAGACCTGCTTCGAAGAATGCCTCGAAGACCACTACTTCTCCGCTTCATGGCCTCGGGGTCGATTCTGGTCCGGGGACCCGAGTCCTCATTCCGGGCCCCAACTTTCCTTCCACGGCTTCTTCGATGGACTCCGCGGTGCTTGTGGACTAGCCGATGAGGAAGCTTTGGGGGATTTTCTTCTTAGATGGCGGGCTGAGCTCTCGAGGGTTCTTGGGCCAGGCGTCTCCCAGGGCTCCTGCCATTGCCGCTACTGCTGAAGCCACCCAAGCTTGCCTCTGCGCCAAAGTACCCACTGCCGCTGACACGGTGTGGCTGGTCCTCGCCATGGCTCGATCGCTCGGGAAGTTGAGGGAGTTGGAGGTTGAAGAGAGTAAGTTTTGAATGCTAAGCACGGCAAAAAGTCCTTGGTGAATTCTGATTCCCTTTTTATAGCCTCCCGATAGTTGTTGTGCTTCGATTGCATTCACACTACAGGTTCGACTTCCGTCGCTGGCAGGTGGGTCCAGGAAGTGAAACAGTGTGAGTGCATAGTAAATTTCGACCGTTACCTTTCGAGAGCATAACGGCTATTTGTAGAGTAACGACTCCAAATAAACGGCTCTTCACGACGTTTGGGCTTCGCAATGGTTCTCTTTCCCACGAAGCGTTCACACAACAGTTTTGGGTTCAAAGCCGTTGTCCGGGTGTTTCAGGGTCAAAGACCCTTCGAATAACTGTAATGTGTTCAAACTTCTCTAAGTCTCAGAATATGAAAATATTCCTTACGTATACTGCTTCCCTTCTATATAGGTTAAATTCGGAGAAGCGTATTCGAGGGGCTACTGTTGGGGTAAAATGCTTCACTTTTAGGACTTAGAGATTAATAGTTCAAGATAACTTATCAGCTTCGGAGCTGATAAGCTTATGCCCGAAGGTGGTGGAGTCGTTAAGCCGAAGGGTGCTTCGACTTACAATCCAAAGGAACCCTCCGCAGGATATGAAGCTTCGGTGATAAACGACAAGGTTGATAAGATGTTTGACTTATCTACTTACTCCGGGTAGATTTTACCATTTTAACCCTGTTCAGGGTACCGAATAGTTTCACTATGTCAGTTGTAATTGAGGGGTAAATAGGTCTTTTCCTTAGACTTTTTTGCCTATAAATACCCCCCTTCTTACCCTGTAATAGGCATGGAATACTCAGCTATTCAATACACACATTCAGACTACTTAAGCTATTATCAATTCGCAGGCTTGAGATAGTTCTCAACACAAATTCACTGTTGTTAGTTCTTGATTTTGGAGAACCTGTTAGCGTAATCTTTTACGCAAACAGTCATCAAGCCATGTGACACGTCCATTCCCTTCAACAACTTCTTCTTTCTTGTGCTGCTGCCAGGGAATGGATTGCCATGGTTCCATGGTATCCATGAACATATTTTAAAAACAACACAAAATATGTTGAGGCCTCAACCACTTTGTGCATTGTTTCGTACATGAAAATATGACAGCGGACCATTTTTGCATAACCAAAATTCTGATACATTAGCCTCTTAAGTATGAATAGTTCATCTATGGCGGAAGAAGGATGTCCCGTCGAGGATCTCATCTACGAGTCTCCCTCAAAAACAAAAAAGAGGGTTCATTTGAAGGATCCTCCGACAACAAATCTTCGTACCACTCTTCGGAGAATGAACATCCAATGGAGCCTAGGAAAAAGATAATGAGAGAAGACGCCGATGAGGATTACATTCTTGAAGCTCAAGCGGAGGTAATTATTGCGTTAGTAACAAGTCAGAGCAGCTTCTAACCGAGGATTACATTCCTGAAGCTCACATTGTCTATCGTTGTAGGATCATCCAAAGCGAGGAATCAAGCGTTGATTATTCCAAGTTGAGAAAAGAACAGCTATTGTCCCAACTGTTGAGCCATCTGAGCCAATAGATGTTGAGCCCGCTGCCACTACATCCTCTGCAAATGCGAAGAGGAGAGGGAAACAGGAGAAGAACAAGCTTCATACTACTGTTGACACAGTGGTGGTAGGCGCGCTGACATCATCTGCCTGCCACTGCTTCAGCTAGCAGTAGTGGCGGGCGTGTTGACATCATCTGCCCGCCACTGCTTCGGCTAGCAGTAGTGGCGGGCAGATGACATCCGCCTGCCCGCCACTGCTAACCAGGGTTAGTAGTGGCATTAGAGCAGTGGCAGATTGGTTGCCTGCCACTACAGTACGTTTTTGCCCGCTGCTACAGTGTCGCTTTGTAGTAGTGCTCCCAAACCACACTTCCTTGGCTTAGTAAATAAGCCTCCAAACACACCTTCAAGTATGAAAAGTCTGTTTTATCGGACAGAGGAATTTTACTCACTCTTTCCATGACGCCAAAGGATCACAAAACCGGTTAAAATCAACTAGTGATCTTAACATGCTCTGATACTAATTGTTGGATTGGAACAGGCGACCAGAGAGGGTGAATGGGAGCTTTAAAAATATTTCTTCTGTTGAATAGACTTCGAACACTCCCTTCGAAATGTCTGGTTCGGAGGTATCAAACACACTCCCAACACAGGCTTCGCACAAGATAAAAGTTCGAAGTCTAGAAGACTTTGTTCGCACTCAGAAACCCAAAAACGCATAGAACTCAGAAAAGGTTGTGCTGGCTCCGCACACCAAAGTGCCTCCGAGCAGGCTTCGCACAAGGATGTTTCCCTCGGAGAGCTCCTATCAGATGCTCCACACTAGTAACAGGTACTAGGCTTCGCACTTCGGAGTTCTCTAAACAGGACTTAGCAAAACTGATTGGTCAGGCAGACTTTGGCTATGATAAAGAAAATTGGTTTTGCTCGCACGCAACAAATGGTACTTTGCTAGTAATCCGTGAGGACTGTCCTTCAATATACACTGAGCGAACGTACTCAGAAACTACACTAATTTCACATGCATAAATGATAGAGTTCACTTCATCGGCAAGAACTCAAAGAAAAAAACCGAGTTCGCACAGAATGAAATGGATTGTAGAAAACACAATCCAAACATAGCGAAAAACACAAATACAAGTTCATGCAATCAATGAAAACAGAATCGGTTAAGGTCAACTAGTGATCTTAACCTGCTCCGATACCAATTGTTGGACCGAAATAGGCAACCAGAGAGGGATGAATGAGAGCTTTTAAAATATTTCTTCTGTTGAACAGACTTCGAACACTCCCTTCAAAATGTCTGGTTCGGAGGTATCGAACACACTCCGAACAAAGGCTTCGCACAGGGTAAAAGTTCAAAGTCTAGAAGACTTTGCTCACACTCGAAAACCCAAAAATGCACTTAACTCAGCAAAAGTTGTGCTTGCTCCACACAACTGTACTTCGCACAAGTACATTTCCCTCAGAGAGCTCCTATCAGATGCTCCGCACTAGTAACAAGTATTAGGCCTCGCAGTTCGGAGTGCTCTAAACAAGACTAGCAAAACTAACTGGTTAGGAAGACTTCGGCTATGCTAAAGAAAATCAGCTTCGCTCACACACAACAAATGGTTCTTCGCTAGTAATCCGTGAGGACTGTCCTCCGATATACACAGAGCGAACGTACTCAGAAACTACACTGATTTCGCATGCATACATGACAGACTTCACTTCATCAGCAAGAACTCAGAGCAAAAAAAACGGAGAGTTCACTTCATCAGCAAGAACTCAGAGCTAAAAACCGAGTTCACACAGAATGAAATGGATTGCAGAAAATACAATCCAAACATAGCGAAAAACACAAATACAAGTTCATGCAATCAATGAAAATAGAACAAAAACTTCATTGCAAAAACAGGGAACACAAAAACTCACATATTCAGAGTACTACTCATGGCGACTGGCCCAAGGCTACAGTGAGGATAGAAGGTTCTAAAAGTTTAGTGCACAATATTTTTTCTAGACGTTAGCATGCCTCTCTTTTTATAGGCACAACTCAGACCTACGAATAGACTACTATACACATAGGGTTTACAACTTTACTGCCTCTGGCAGTCAAGATGGTACAGATGGTAGTCTACTTTATTGGAAGCTCCTTTTGTGTCAGCTTTGTAGACTGGAATCTTTGGAGCCCCTTCACACACGAAGTGCTGCAGTGGCTTCGGTAGTAGGCTTCGAACCCATAGGCCTTCTCTACACCGAATTCTGTCTTCAATATAAGTGACGGTTTTGAGCCAAAGCCGTCAAAGCCCTTGAGTCTTCAAACCATCACCTCCGGAGTGGATCACCATGAATTCGTAGCTACCCTTAGCTCGACAGCTGCCCGTCCATGTACCGAAGCCATGCATGGCCGAAGCACATCAAGACAACCTGACTTCGAAGCCCCATCTTCAAAGTACCTCCTGACGGAGGGTTTTGTATACCACCTTTCGAAGTCCCTTCTTCATCCAAGGCCTCCGCATGAAGCACTTCCATAAGTACTCCTTCGCAGTGTCTCAACCTTGAGCACACTCAACGAAGAGCCTTACCTGGACCATACCTTCGATGCACCTTGACTTCTGAGACCTTCGTCAGGTGTCCTTCCAAATGTCTTCGTCCGGAGCACAGTTGGGAGCTTTGCCTCATTCCTAAGGACTTCGTCTGCCAGCCTTCAAAGTTGTAGGACCGAGAGTAGCGACCAGAGGGGGGGTGAATGGGCGCCTAAAAAATTCTTTCGAATTAATGGTCTACTTCCAACACCCAACGCACCTCAAAAGTCTTAGCAGCAAAATGTAAACGGATTACCAAAGCCTAGAAGTGTCTAGCCTAGAAACGATCGGTGTGCTAGACAAAGAAACACCAAAACCGTGCTAATAGGCAGAATATCAAAGTATTCAGGACATCGACAGATCAACGATCACAGAGATAAACCAGCACAACAATATTTCTAAGTGTATGTAAAACGAGAAGGATTACTGTTCTGAGTTGTCTCCTGAATGGTACTTGACGAAGCCTGCTTCGCAGTGTCGAAGCCTGCAGTGGATGAGCTGAAGCCTGCTTCGAAGTTGTCTGGTGAAGGATGTTGAAGTCGAAGCTGATTCGGAGCAGTTGTGCGAAGGTCGTAGGAATATATTCCGAACCCTTCAAATTCGAAGCTATGCAGAAGAGAGTTCGAAGACTAGTACGAAGCTATGCAGCAGCAAAGCACGTGGCTGTCGAAGCCTGCTCTAAAAAAATTCAGTACTGAAGCATAGAAGAAACAGACTCCGAAGCCCACCAAAAATCGAAGCCAACTTCAGATCGAGGTAAATCCAAGACAGCCACCGAAAGCCAAGGAAACAAAATAGCTGCGAAGTCAGTTTGAGTTACAAGCTTCGAAGCTGTTCGTACTTCGAACCGAAGCTTTTAGCACAGCGAGGTTGGACTATAGGGCTTCGATAAAAAAAAACCCGATCGAAACTTGCTACCGAAGTGCCCTCGAACAGTGCTACAAACCTGTCGTAACCTCAAAACTGGCTAACTTCGAAGGACAAGAAAAATGCACAGACACTTCGCATAGAGAAAATTAGTTGCCAAGATGCAACTGCGAAGCATCAAGAGTCATATAAAAGCTATGCCAGGGAGCTACGGAGACTAGCCTGTGACTATGCTTAAAACTGCAGAGCTACACATTTTTCAAAGGAATGCTAGGCTTGAAAAACATACACGCAAGCAGCTGAACTTGATATGCAACCAGAATTCAGACCTAGACACATAGGCTGTCAACTAGCACACAGCTAAGCTGCAGTAGTATTGATATGTTGCCTACAAACTGTGCTAAAATACAGCCTATGCCTGTAAGCTGTGCTAGCTGTCAGCCAAATACAGCCACATTGCTAGGTCCAGTGAATCAATCGAGAACCTTCAGAGGATAAAAAACTGATGTCTAATGCATAGCCTGTGAGCTAGCCTTCAAACAGCAACAAAACTCTCAAACGAATTAAAATAAGCTCTAGACATAAACAGCCAATCGGATAAAAAGAAACTGCTCAAATAGGAGAGATAACGACGGCTTCGAGAGAGAGCGCTTGCAGCAAATCAAAGTGAAACCAGACAGGTGATTCAGAAGAACACGGAACTCGAAATGATTAAAACCTGAGAGACAAACAAAACAACTGGCTTGATTTGTTTGCGATGAACAAAGACGGCGAGCGTAGGAAACAATGACGGCGGAGAGGGAGAAAAACACCAGGAGATAAAGATGACCCAATCTCTTGTATTAGAAAAGTGATTTCATAAAGGGGTAACCCTAACCCTAGGATATTGGGGCCTATTTATAGGCAGCCCAATAAATGGGGAAAATGCATAAATACCCCTAGGGTTCTTACAGACGCTGAAATAAATGGAAAATACCAAACTGCCCTTAGGATATTTTTACAGACTCGACTGACTGACTGTGGGCCTAAGGACAAAATAGTAAACTCCTATTTACAGATGACTTATCCGGAAGCTAAGCTTTTGTAGCGACTACGGCTTCTCTTCTGGACAGTCCGATGCGAGATCAGCGGTCGTCAGTTTTGCGCCGAAACTGACAAAGCCTCCATCGACTTTGCACCAGGTACCCGGATTGGGCCGGCCCGACTCCGCAGCTCTCTCAGCCCGGCAATCGATCACCGCCCGTGTACCTGAGTCAATCCTGGTCAATAGCCTAGTGGGTCCTCTGCTGCTCCTAGCCCATGTACCCGGATTGGGCTAGCCCGACTTCGCGGCCCCTCTACCCGACAGTAGCTCGCTGCCCGTGTACCTGAGTCACACGCGGCCCATGAAACAACAGATCTCCTTTCTTCTCCTGTCCTCTTTGACTATCGTTGACAATGACTCATCACCTCTAGAGCCACGAGGCCCACGATATTCAGCATGGCTCCTCAATCTCCCCCTTGATGAGTGCATTGTCAACACTTTACTTCTTCAGCTCTTTAGCACCTGCGAACAAATGTGGAAACACGAAAACAAAGAACAAGAAAACCAAGAAGAAGAAAGTAAAGTAAAATTTTAACCCTAATGACCAAAAGCCGAACAAAAGCAAGAAACGATCATTATGGTTAACCAACGGTAAAAGCTCAAAACGAGTGCAGTCTCAGAAACATCAACAAGGACATCAAAAGAGTAAGGACACACGGGACAAAAACTCCCCCTGAAACAAATCCCAGAGAAAGCCAAAACTCCCCCTTAAACTCTTATACCAAAATTTCTCCCCCTTGTTGACAAGTGAACTCATCAAGCACTCTAAAACGACACTGACTCCCCCTGAAAAGCAACTCCCCCTCAAAATATGCAATGAATGCAACTGGGGTGCAGGTGGAGTGTAGAAAGCATGCTTCTCAGATATGATTAACTGCAATTACATCATCTAACAAGTATAGCAAAAGACATACTGTCTAAGACACATGGCATGATCAGTGCAATAGATGGTATCTAAAGAAAGTCATTAGCACTCATTTTATTCAATTTTTGCAAATAAAAGCATCACCACATTTTCCAGATGACAAGCAAGGTAAGGCATGAGATGCAGAAGCTAACTGATATCTACCAAGATAAGCATTGTCCAAAACAAAGTGCTTCAGCAAACTTGTTATCTTTTCAATGTTTAGGCTTTTTCATTTTCCTTTTTCATTTTTGCCAAGGGTTATTTGCATGTCAAACCTTATTCTAACCGACCAAGTCAAGCCTAGGTCAGAACTGGACCATCGGAAGCTTAAGACATTGGTCTTGGCATACACTACACTGTCCTAGTTCATACCAAAGTGCTAGGGAAAATTACTCACATGCCATTATAATTTTCAGAAATTGCTTATATGCCACTGTCAGTGACTGTGGCGGCCCCCATCTGTTAGTGACACACCGATGGCATATTGGCAAACCGTGAAAATTGTAATGGCACGGAAAAAATTAACCCAAAGTGCTATGGTAAGCAGTCTAGAACAAAGTAGTGCGACAAAGCTAACCCACTTGGATCTTTTCAACTCAAGCATAAAAAGGCATGGAATTTCCATTCATTTTTGATTTTTTATCATTTTTATAGCATATTTTCCATGTTAAAGCATAAAGATGTCCAAGTTGCATATCTGCATCTAAGTGAGGAACTAGCTACAAGGCATGTAACAGATAGCAAAAGCACTCAGCCTACACATGCTAGTTACCAGAAGCTATGGTGATCATTTTTCAAGTTTAAATCATAAAAGCCATGCATATGACACATATCAGACATATCAAGTGAACTGAACCAAGGCATGATCGTTGACAAGTATTCAAAAGCATGTACCAGCTAGAATAAGTAAAGCAGTTCAATCATATAACAGAAGCAGCTCAAAAGTGTGATATGTGAATATGCATGATATGAACACACACAAAAAGACTCAAGAAAAGAGTAAAGAAGAAAGAAAACTGACTCAAAATATCCTAAAAAGGATACACAACACCCAAATCCCCTCGTAAATGCTCAAAGGTAGACTGATCTAGGGGTTTGGTGAAAATGTCAGCCAACTGATGATGGGTATCAACATGAACAAGGTCGATGACACCTTTCTCATATTGATCCCGCAGAAAATGAAAGCGCACATCAATATGTTTGGTTTTTGAATGGAGACATGGGTTTTTCCCTACAATAATTGCACTGGTGCTATCGCAAAACAAAGGAACTCTGGTAGGAAAGAACAACCCAAAATCTCGCAGAGTGGAAATCATTCAAACCAACTGTGAGCAGCAGCTAGCAGCAGCTACATACTCAGCCTCAGTGGTCAAAAGAGCAACTCCAGATTGCTTTCGGGAAGACCAAGAGACAAGAGAAGAACCAAGAAACTAGCAAGTACCGGAAGTCAGCGTCCGAAAAGCCAGATAAATCAAGAGATGATGATGCTGAATAGTAAAGACCAAGATCCGGCGCATAGGTAAGATACCTGAAGATACGCTTGACAGCTTGCCGATGAGACGCGCGTGGTGAAGACTGGAAGCGCGCGCACAGTCCCATGGCGAACTGTATGTCTGGCGTCGTCGCCATCAAGTACAGCAGCGAACCGATCATCCCTCGAAACTCTCTCTCATTGACCTTGACGCCACTCTCGTCCTTGTCCAGGCCCCCAGATGTACCCATTGGGGTCATCTGAGGCTTCAGCTCTCCACCAAAGTCGAATTTCTTCAACATGTCCCGAGTGTACTTACCCTGGTGGATGAAGGTGCCGTCCTTGGTCTGCTTGATCTGGAGCCCTAGAAAATACTTGAGCTCACCCATGAGGCTCATCTCGAACTCGCTGTGCATCTGCTTAGAAAACTTGGACACAAGATCATTAGTAGTACCGCCAAAGATAATATTGTCCACGTATATCTGAGCGACTAAAAAATCTGAAGCATCTCTGAGCAAGAAGAGAGTTTTATCCACAGAACCCATCACAAAGCCCTTCCCCAACAAAAACTGCTTTAATCGGTCATACTAAGCCCTGGGGGCTTGCTTCAACCCGTATAAAGCTTTTTGCAATTTAAAAACATGTCGAGGAAACTTAGGGTTCTCAAAGCCAGGGGGCTGCCTAACATAAACCTCCTCCTCTATGTACCCGTTCAGAAAAGCACTCTTGACGTCCATTTGAAAAAGCTTAAAACCCTTCGAAGCGGCAAAAGCTAAGAGAATGCGAATGGACTCAAGACGGGCAACAGGAGCGAAGGTTTCTTCAAAATCAATACCCTTCTTTTGGCAAAAACCCTGGGCAACTAGTCGAGCTTTGTTGCGCACCACAACCCCATCTTCACCTTGGTTGTTCTTGAACACCCACTTGGTGCCTATGGGGTTGCATCCGGGTGGCAGCTCAACTAGTGTCCAAACCCGATTGCGGACAAAATTCTCAAGCTCTTCTTGCATGGAATTAATCTAATTAGAATCAGAAAGAGCATGAGAAACGTCTCTGGGCTCAAAAGATGCAACAAAAGCAGATTCAGCAAACACAGCAAGAGAGTCAACAGACGAACGCAAAGTTCTTGTAGACACATCACTTATGATGAGCTCTGAGGGGTGATCACGCTGAACTGCTCGGGATCCCTGGTGATCTGAAGTCACCTCACCGGAGTCAGCAGCTGGCACCTCTGGACTCGACTGAGGGGGCTCCATCGAAGTGGAAGAAGTGATCAGAGGTCCGCCCTCGTCCTCAGTCGAAGTCTCAGAAGGTGTGGGCTCTGCAGGAGGTGCAGAAGGCCCACCCTCATCAGCAGCTGGAGTATCCTCATCTTCCTCGAAGATGGACTCTCCGAGCTCACCATCACCAGAAAGCTCAAAAGAAGGAGTTAAAAAGGCAAAGACTCATCAAAAGAAACCTCGCAAGTCTCGACAAGCTGCTGGGATTCGAGGTTCCAAACACGGAAACCTCGAGAATGCAATGCATAACCAAGAAAAACTCCATCCCAGCAACGAGACTCAAACTTGTCCAAATGCCCTCCCTTCTTGAGCACAAAGCACTTGCAGCCAAACGCTCGCAAGTGGATCACCTTGGGCTGTCTGCCAAACCGCAACTCGTATGAGGTCTTACCTAGGTAAGCTCTAAGAAAAATGCGGTTGGCCAGATAGCAGGCAGTGTTCATGGCTTCAGCCCAAAAACGCCTAGGAGTCCTGTGCTCATCGAGCATTGTCCTAGCAATCTCGACTAGCGTGCGGTTCTTTCGTTCCACAACGCCATTCTGTGGGGGAGTGTAAGGAGCAGAAAACTGATGGTCAAGACCCTGATCACTACAGAAATTGACGAACTGAGAGTTCTTGAACTCAGAGCCATTGTCGGAGCGAATTGCTCGCATCCGACCATTGTTCTCATTCTTCAGCTTCAGAATCAGGTCATGAACAAAATGAAAAGTCTCATCCTTAGACTCCAAAAAGAAAACCCACGAGAATCGAGAAAAATCGTCAACAATCACAAGTGCGTACCACTTCCCACCGACTGAGCGTACCCGAGCTGGACCGACAGTGTCCATGTGTAATAGCTCGCCCGGATACGAAATCATCACCTGAGTCACAGGTGAGTGAGAAGCGGCAACCATTTTTCCATGACGACAGGGATGACAAACTAGATCTTTCTCCATTTTAAGCTTGGGCAATCCTCGGATGAGGTCCATAGAGCTTAACCAGACTAGCAGATCAAAACTCAAATGACCTAACCTCCTATGCCACTTCTAGAGCTCAGAAGAAGATCCAGCAATCAAACAGCGAGAAGGGCCAAAAGAACTAGAGAAGTCAATCCGAAAAACCTTACCAAAAGGTAAGATCTGGCAAATCAAAGACCCTCTAGAATCAAACACAGAAGAATTGCCCTTCTTAAAACGCACCTCCAAACCATCCTCAAGAAGTTGCGAAACAGAAATCAAATTGAAGTTCAAGTTTCCAACCAAAGCAACGTTCTTCAAAGAAAAATGATCTGAAATGCGAATTGAGCCGATGCCACTTACTTTCCCTTGACCACTGTTCCTGAAGGTGATGTATTCTTTGGAGCTCGGGGGAGTGAGACTGGAGAACCATCTGCGATGTCCCGTCATGTGGCGAGAACACCCTGAGTCCATGATCCAAACGTCCTCCAGTCCCCGATCCTGCACAATCAGTGGCTGTAAGTGGGAGCAAATGGTCCGGCACCAGGTTTAGCAAAAGAGCTAAACCAGTGTCGAGCCATCTGCTCAAAAGACGGAAAGCAGAAATCATAATGAGAGTCTGGACCAAAACGCGGCTCAAAGCGCGGTCCTCGGTTCTGCCTAAAGCCTCGGCCACGAGGTCCAGGACCATAGCCAACACGGCCTGGAGCTCTGCCGAAACGAACACCACCATCTGGAGCACGGGCATGAAAGCCGTCTCCTCTACCACCACCTACACGACGCGGCCTGGCCTCCAGCCTCTCCCCGCGTCGAGGAACTCTCAGTCTACCACCCTGCTAGTAGAACTGCTCCTGACCACCACGAGCATGCTCTGCTCTCTCAACCCGCTTCCTCCTGAAGCAAAACTCCGCAAGATGCCCGTCTCTCTGACAATACTCACAATGGTAGGTGGGCTTCTTGAGATGTGGTTGAGGCTTAGGGTTCTTGGGCTTAGTGGTGATTGGTGTTGTCTTCTTGGGCTGAGAGGGTCCAGGAAGAGAGTCTAGAGAAGTGTGGAGGAGTTTGGGCTTTGGAACCCAGATGGGTTTCTTGGGTGGAGCTTTGGGTGGTTCATGGATCACTCCATCCTTGGGCTGACAAGCCTGGGAAGACTCAGTGGAATGGGTCTTGGGATATCTCTGCTCAGGAGTCATTTTACTCCACTCCACTGCCCGGCTAATTGCACTCTCAAAGTCAGCCTTGCTGTAGGTGTATCCTACCCCAAACCCATCTTGCCTCTTGAACTGTTGGATCATCATGCCGAGCTGTGGCTCTCTGGCACTGATCCAACTCAGGATAGAACGGAGGTAAAAGTTCTCATTCTGAGAATCAGCTATCTCCTCTCTTAAGGAAGCTAGTACCTCCACCTGAGACAAGCAGATCTCACACTCGCTATCTACCTGGACAGACTTCTCGGCTTTTAGCTTAATCAACTCAAGTCTAAGAGACAGACAGTTCTCACAGACAGTGGGTGGAACTGACAGTGTCTCAAGCTCTAGCCTAGTCTGCGCAAGCTCATCTCTCATTCTCTCCAAATCACCCAAATGCACATCGCCCTTGGCTTTCAGGTCAGCTAAGACAGCTAGATGAGATGGGCAATCAGCACAGGGTGCGACGACAGTGGCTTGAGCATCTTTCAGCTCCAGCTGAGCGCTTTCAAGCTCAGTGGCCAAAGCGTCCCTCTCATCAACCCTTTCTGTGTATTTGGACTTCAGAGTCGACAAGTCACATAGAAGCACCTCACATTTCGAGCACTCACTACTATCACCCAAGCAGGGGGAAGAAGATAGACTCTCAATTCTACCGTTGGCTACGACAAGCTCACTCTCTAACTCATCTATCCTCTTCTTGGCCCCCCTAAGCAGTTTTTCCCGATATTTCAACTCCTGACGATTGCTCTCAAGTAAATCAACAATTTCACGTTCATAGGATGATACCTTGTTGTCGTCGTCGTCGGAGTCATCGGAGGAGCTCTTTTCTTCCTCATCCCCAAGAGCCATTGAGCAGAAGCTCTTGCGGGATCTTCGGCGCTGATGTGAGCGGCTCTTCGGTCTGTCCCCGAAGGCCATGAAGCAAAGGCCCGCTGGATCGTCCTTGTCCTTCCCTTTCCTGATGATGATCTCCTCATCGCTTGAGCTCGATGAAGAGGAAGAAGACGTGGACAGCTTGGAGTAGCTCTTCTCCATCTCAACGAAGAAGGCCTTGTCGCGCTTCTTGTTCTCTCGCCGGTAGTCCTTCAGGGCCTTTCTGAAGAATCTGGTCTTTGGCTTGCCCTTGTTGAAGGAGGAGCTGTCGTGCTTGCCGGAGTCGTGGAAGCCACCACCGGTGCCCTTCTTGTGGCCATTGCGCTTGGGGGAGTCGGCGATGAAATGTCCTGGATCACCACACTCAAAGCATCCGATCTTTGTGCCGTGTCTTTTGAACATCCTTTTGTCATACACACGACGCACCCGGTTGTTAAACAGACACAAATCATAATGAGGACATGCCTAGCATTCACTCATCTTCAAATGAAACTCCACTTGAGATAGCTGGTCCAATTACAAGGAGTAGAGCTAAACAATTGCAGAAGGAAATTCATTCTCAGGTGAACGCTAACCTTATGTTTAATAATCAGTCTATGTTGAATGAGCCTATGCTTTTGAGTTCTTGTTTCAATGTCCTTAGGAATGATGGAGTGTATGAACCAGCATGGGATCAAGATGGTTTCAAGCCTCTGGACATCTGAACCAAGATGCCTATGGTGTGCATGAATAAAATGGTGGTTTCAACCACTTGTCATCCACAAACGGATGGGCAAACTGAAGTTGTCAACCGTACCTTGTCAACCATGTTGCGTGCTGTGTTGAAAAAGAATTTGAAGCTCTGGGAAGACTGCCTTCCACATGTTGAATTTGCATATAACAGGGCAGTCCATTCCACAACAAACTCTTGTCCATTTGAAATAGTTTATGGGTTTAAACCGCATACTCCCATGGATCTTTTGCCTTTACCATTATAGGAACAAGTTAACTTGGATGCCACAAAAAGATCAGACTTTATCAAGCGGTTACATGCGGAGACAAGAAAGAATATTGAGAAGAAATCAGCACAATATGCAAAGCAAGCAAACAAAGGTAAGAAGAAGGTTACATTTCAGACAGGAGATCTTGTATGGTTGCATCTACGAAAGGATCGCTTTCCCCAACAGCGTAAGAGTAAGTTATCTCCTCGGGGTGATGGTCCGTTCAAGGTTCTCCAAAAGATAAATGATAATGCTTACAAAATTGAGCTGCCACCTGAATATTCCAATGTGAGTACAACATTTAATGTCAAAGACTTGCTTCCATTTGTTGGTGAGCCTGAGTCGAGGACGACTCCTTCTCAAGAGGGGGAGGCTAATGAGGACATGCCTAGCATTCACTCATCTTCAAATGAAACTCCACTTGAGATAGCTGGTCCAATTACAAGGAGTAGAGCTAAACAATTGCAGAAGGAAATTCATTCTCAGGTGAACGCTAACCTTATGTTTAATAATCAGTCTATGTTGAATGAGCCTATGCTTTTGAGTTCTTGTTTCAATGTCCTTAGGAATGATGGAGTGTATGAACCAGCATGGGATCAAGATGGTTTCAAGCCTCTGGACATCTGAACCAAGATGCCTATGGTGTGCATGAATAAAATGGTGGTTCATCACCTTAGCATGGGAATGCAACCAGAAGCTAGATGACTGACACATGGTACGAATTCCAAGCATCACTGCGGACAGAATACAAGGAGTTAGATGGTGTTCTATAAGTGGATGGAAGCGTCTTCAAGTCTACTTTCTAGCCCATCAAACGGTCCATTATTTCGATGTCCTAATAAGGAGTTATACTCATTTTAGTAACTGCTGCCAGAAGCTGAAAAGACGCGCGAACCAGCCACGAAATCCATTAGAGCATGTGCATGCAGCCATTTACTCAAAGCTGAACGCCCCTATCTCTATATATATCTTGTACTAGACAATGAAAAGACAGATCTTATTTTATTGAATTCAGAATACACAAACTCGTGGAGTTTTGTTTATGCGTGAGTCTTGAGAGGCTTGCAACATTTGTTCTTTCGATTCCTGAGGGAGTTGTAGAACGCCGAACTGCGGTTCACCCAGTTCGTGCCTTCACGTCTATAGGGCGTGATTGCGTGGGCTGTTTCGTCGATACGTGGAAGGGTGATTGTCTCGGTAGTTCGTCGCGTGGACAGCCTCGCGGTGCGCTGCCTCTTCACCAGGTCACACAGCGACAATTTATCAAGTTCGCAGATCCTACGAGAAGATCGGGCCACAACAACTTGCTACACGTGCTGCCTAGGCGTGTGCACATCATCTGGTATCAGAGCCTCCGTTTCCTCAGTAGGATTGTTCTTGTTTTTGGTAGGATAGATTTTATATACCTACTGTCCACTAATAGCAAAAAAGAAAACCTACAACCCAAATTCATACGTGCTACTGATTTTGTAGTTTGCTTTATCGAGTTTTAATCCTTTAAGATTTGTCTAGTTGCTGAATTTTTTCCCCTCATCGTTCTAGCTGTTATCTTTGTTCCATCCCATCCTTGATCTGATCGTCATTGCTTGCTGCATATATATAAACAAAAAAATACCCACCCATCCCACCCTTGTTTTCTAACCGCCACATATTCCCCTCCCGAGTGTCTTGTTTTTGTGCTGCACCATCCATCTTGGTTGATCCTTGTGCGCCCCCTCAGTTGAAAGTTGTGTTGTGTTGTCACAAATGTTAAAAGAAAAGATGTATATTGGTCAAAAGAAGGACTGAAAACAACGAGTTCTTGTTCAAAAAAAAAGGGAAAGAAAAGAAATAAAAGAGAATTGTGTTCAGCACACCAAAAAGGGGTTTGGGCAGCAACAAGTTTCGTTTGGTGCAATTGGTGTTCATCTATCCACTTCCTACATCTTGTTCCTTTCTTTGTGCATCTTTGCCTTTATATTCAGCAACTTAGACTTGTGTTCTTGGATTATTATTCGGTTTTGCATCACTACATTTTTCAGCGCATTCCACTTACATATTACCCCACCAAGCTCCACTAAAAACGCACCGTGAGTTGTTGCACCGTCGTCGCTGTTACAATCACTCTTCCACTACAAATTGCAGCCCCGGTTCTTGCTCTTTTCAGGGAGAGAAAGAACTTGTTTTGTAAGTGGTGAGGGAGTGATTCCACATATATATTGTCCTATTATTTTTGCCTCTCTACTAATATGGCAGGAGACAATCCATCTTCTTCTGCCACTGTTTCTGCTGAAGATTTCCAGGAGGTGCATGCAAAAATGCGTCAACTGATGCAAGGGATGCAAGCACTTCAACTATCTCTACAGCAACAACAACGCGAGGAGCCTCCGCCTAATAATAATGACTATATCGATGATGATGATCCTTCTGCGTTGGAGGCGGAAGCTGCACGTCTTCAGGCTGATGCCGCACGCCGTGCTGCTGCAGGTGGTGGCGGTGGCGGTGGTGGTGGCCGCGGCCGTGGTGGTGGCAGAGGGCTTGATGCTGGCTTTGGTAATTTTGGTGGCGTTAATAGGAGGCCGCAATTTTTTGGTCGTGCACGGCGCGTTCCTATTGGAGGTGCTGCAGATTTTGATGTTGATGATCATTCCGATTATAGTGATGAACAGGGAGCAGGCCCCCATGGTCACCCTGGTGGTTATGATGCTCATGGTGGTGCTAATTTTGGACGCTTTGGAAATTATGGTGACAACCAGTTTGGCGAACATGGTGGATACCGTGATCGACGTCGCCGTAATCATGAACACCGCCAAGATGAAGATGGCTTGGGTAAAGTTAAAGTGTCCATTCCCCCTTTCAGCGGGAAGGAGAATGCGGATGCTTATTTTGAATGGGAGACCAAGGTGGACCAGATATTTGATTTGTATAATTACCCAACTGCAAAGAAGGCAAAGCTTGCTGCCATTGAGTTTAAAGGTTATGCTATAACTTGGTGGAATCAAATTCGCGCAGAATACCAACGATTTGGACATCACCATATCACATGGGAAGAAATGAAGAGGGAACTGCGACGTCGTTTTGTTCCTGCGTATTATTCCCGTGACTTACATTTGCGGCTCAAACGCCTTGTGCAAGGTACTCGCAGCGTTGATGAATATTTTCAAGAAATGGAAATGTGCCTACTCCGTACGGGAATTATTGAGGATGTGGAATCCACAATGGCTCGGTTCTTGGTTGGCCTGAATAAACCAATCGCTGATAAAGTGGACATGACAAACTACACAAATATAACAGAATTGGTTCATTTTGCCAAAAGGGCAGAACGACAGCTTGCTGACTCTTATAAGACCCATGTTTCATTTTCAGCTCATAACAGTTCTACTCCATGGCGCCATTCACAACAGAGAGAATCAGGGCTGCACACACCTTCAGCTCGTGCAGCTTCTCGTCCAGTTTCAACTTCTGCCAAACAATTTGATGCGAAAGGCAAAGCTGTAAGTTCCAATCAGTCCAACTCCTCCGCTGCTGCAGCCCCAAGGAAGACAAGTAAGATTGAGTGTTTTAAGTGTGGTGGTCATGGGCATAAGCAAGCTGAATGCCCCAATAGGCGTGTTATTATAGCACTTGCTGATGGTTCTTATGACTCTCAGAGTGAAGCTGAGGATGAGCACGATATCCTGCCATTATCAAATGAAAATCTCCAAACTTATGAGTATTCAGCAGAGGATGGTACATTTGAGCTAGGTCTGAATTGTTTAGCGATTCAACCTATTCCAACTTTTGCTCACAATGACATGTTACAAGATGTTATTTCTCCATCTTCTGACGAGATTACTAGTGCTGATTTTGATGAGTTGCTTGCTGATTTTCCTGATTTCGAGCCTTCTACAATGAATACACCATCTCCTTCTTTGGTGGTTAGGATAGTCCTTTCCACTCAGTTTGTTGCTGCTGAACAAGGACAACGCCATAATTTATTTCAGTCCCGATGCAAAGTGCAAGGCCAAGTGTGCCGTTTCATCATAGATGGTGGGAGCTGCAATAATATTGTTAGTTCTTTGCTTGTTGAGAAGCTTGGTTTGCAGCCACGTCGCCATCCACATCCGTACCATATGCAATGGCTGAATAATTCCGGGACAGTTAAGGTTTCAGCCATGATTTGTTTGTCATTTTCCATTGGTGATTATCATGGAGAGGTGGATTGTGATATTGTCCCCATGCAAGCATGCCATTTGCTGCTTGGTCGGCCCTGGCAATTTGATGTGGACTCGGTGCATTTTGGACGGTCTAACAAATACACTTTCAGTCACAATGACAAGAAGGTGGTTCTTGTTCCATTATCTCCAGAGGAAATACATACTTCAGATATGGCTCGCAAGAAAAGAGAGGAATCAGACAAAAGAAAATTGAGTGAGACCCCCAACCCAAGTAAGGGAGAGAGTTCTAACCCATCCAGCCACATAAAGCCTCATGCCAATCCTAAACAGCCACGCCACACTGAGTGTCTCTTTGTGAGCAAGAGTGATTTGAGAGAACTGAGAAACACCACAGCTCCATTCTTTGTGCTCTTGCACAAGGAGGTCCTACTTTCAACTCATGATTTACCTTCATCGCTGCCTAGTGTTGTTCTTGATCTCTTACAGGACTTCGAAGATGTTTTTCCCGATGAGATACCAGCTGGACTTCCTCCACTCCGTGGAATTAAGCATCAAATTGATTTGGTACCAGGTGCTTCGCTTCCAAATCGTCCAGCCTACCGCACCAATCCTGAAGAAACAAAGGAAATTCAGCGACAGGTAAAAGAGCTTTTGGACAAAGGGTATGTTCGTGAATCCTTATCACCATGTGCAGTTCCCGTTCTTTTAGTCCCAAAGAAAGATGGCTCTTGGCGCATGTGTGTTGATTGTCGTGCTATCAATGCTATAACTGTTCGATATCGCCATCCCATTCCACGACTTGATGACATGTTAGACGAATTGAGTGGTTCTATCATTTTCACCAAGATAGATTTGCGTAGTGGTTATCATCAAATCCGCATGAAACTTGGTGATGAATGGAAAACAGCGTTTAAAACTAAATTTGGTCTCTATGAATGGCTTGTGATTCCATTTGGCTTGACAAATGCTCCTTCAACTTTTATGCGCTTAATGAATCATGTTTTACGAGCTTTCATTGGCAAGTTTGTAGTTGTTTATTTTGATGATATTCTGATCTATAGCAAATCATTTGATGAACATCTTGATCATATCCATCAAGTACTTGCTGTATTGAGGGAAAAGAAATTGTATGGCAACATTGCTAAGTGCACCTTTTGCACAGACCATGTTCTTTTCCTTGGCTTTGTTGTTTCCGCAGATGGTATTCACGTTGATGTAGAGAAGGTTAAAGCAATAAAGGATTGGCCTACACCGGTAAATGTGAGCCAAGTTCGAAGCTTTCATGGTCTTGCAGGTTTTTACAGGCGTTTTGTTAAAGATTTCAGCATGATCGCTGCACCCCTCAATAATTTGACAAAGAAGGATGTTCCATTCAAGTGGGGAGATGAACAAGACCAAGCCTTCAATGAGCTGAAAACAAAGCTTTGTGAAGCACCGCTGCTACAACTTCCTGATTTTGGTAAGACATTTGAGATCGAATGTGATGCAAGTGGTATTGGCATAGGAGGTGTACTGCTGCAAGAAGGTAAACCTGTTGCCTACTTTTCTGAAAAACTAAATGGTCCACATCTGAATTACTCAGTTTATGACAAGGAGCTTTATGCGTTAGTTCGTGTTTTGGAAGTTTGGCAACATTACTTGTTCCCTAAAGAATTTGTAATCCATTCTGATCATGAAGCTTTGAAATATCTTAAAAGCCAAGGCAAGCTGAACCGTCGACATGCTAAATGGATTGAGTTCATTGAAACGTTTCCCTATGTTGTCAAACATAAGCGTGGTAAAGATAACATTGTTGCCGATGCCTTGTCTAGAAGATGTGCGTTGATTACACAACTAGATACAAAAGTGCTTGGTTTGGAATCCATTAAAACACTTTATGCTGCTGATGCTGATTTTAAAGAACCTTTCTCTCGTTGCATTGATGGAAAAGGTTGGGATAAATATTATGTGCATGATGGCTTCTTATTTCGGACTAACAAAATATGCATCCCAGCTTGTTCGATTCGCCTAGTTCTTTTGCAGGAAGCACATGAAGGTGGACTAGCTGGTCATTTTGGTGTCAAAAAGACATTGGACATGCTCTCCGATCATTTCTTTTGGCCACATATGCGACGTGATGTCCAGCGGCACGTTGGGTGCTGCATCGTTTGCTTGAAAGCTAAGTCCCGCCTCAATCCCCATGGTTTATATACTCCATTACCTATTCCACATGTACCTTGGGAAGATATATCTATGGACTTTGTTCTAGGGTTACCTCGGTCTCAGAGGGGGAGGGATTCTATTTTTGTTGTTGTAGATCGCTTTTCTAAAATGGCACATTTTATCCCCTGTCATAAGAGCGATGATGCTTCACACGTTGCTGATTTGTTTTTCAGGGAGATTGTTCGTTTACATGGAGTTCCAAAGACTATTGTTTCAGACCGGGATACAAAATTTCTCAGCTACTTTTGGAAGACATTGTGGGCTAAGCTTGGCACAAAGTTGTTATTTTCAACCACTTGTCATCCACAAACGGATGGGCAAACTGAAGTTGTCAACCGTACCTTGTCAACCATGTTGCGTGCTGTGTTGAAAAAGAATTTGAAGCTCTGGGAAGACTGCCTTCCACATGTTGAATTTGCATATAACAGGGCAGTCCATTCCACAACAAACTCTTGTCCATTTGAAATAGTTTATGGGTTTAAACCGCGTACTCCCATGGATCTTTTGCCTTTACCATTACAGGAACAAGTTAACTTGGATGCCACAAAAAGATCAGACTTTATCAAGCGGTTACATGCGGAGACAAGAAAGAATATTGAGAAGAAATCAGCACAATATGCAAAGCAAGCAAACAAAGGTAAGAAGAAGGTTACATTTCAGACAGGAGATCTTGTATGGTTGCATCTACGAAAGGATCGCTTTCCCCAACAGCGTAAGAGTAAGTTATCTCCTCGGGGTGATGGTCCGTTCAAGGTTCTCCAAAAGATAAATGATAATGCTTACAAAATTGAGCTGCCACCTGAATATTCCAATGTGAGTACAACATTTAATGTCAAAGACTTGCTTCCATTTGTTGGTGAGCCTGAGTCGAGGACGACTCCTTCTCAAGAGGGGGAGGCTAATGAGGACATGCCTAGCATTCACTCATCTTCAAATGAAACTCCACTTGAGATAGCTGGTCCAATTACAAGGAGTAGAGCTAAACAATTGCAGAAGGAAATTCATTCTCAGGTGAACGCTAACCTTATGTTTAATAATCAGTCTATGTTGAATGAGCCTATGCTTTTGAGTTCTTGTTTCAATGTCCTTAGGAATGATGGAGTGTATGAACCAGCATGGGATCAAGATGGTTTCAAGCCTCTGGACATCTGAACCAAGATGCCTATGGTGTGCATGAATAAAATGGTGGTTCATCACCTTAGCATGGGAATGCAACCAGAAGCTAGATGACTGACACATGGTACGAATTCCAAGCATCACTGCGGACAGAATACAAGGAGTTAGATGGTGTTCTATAAGTGGATGGAAGCGTCTTCAAGTCTACTTTCTAGCCCATCAAACGGTCCATTATTTCGATGTCCTAATAAGGAGTTATACTCATTTTAGTAACTGCTGCCAGAAGCTGAAAAGACGCGCGAACCAGCCACGAAATCCATTAGAGCATGTGCATGCAGCCATTTACTCAAAGCTGAACGCCCCTATCTCTATATATATCTTGTACTAGACAATGAAAAGACAGATCTTATTTTATTGAATTCAGAATACACAAACTCGTGGAGTTTTGTTTATGCGTGAGTCTTGAGAGGCTTGCAACATTTGTTCTTTCGATTCCTGAGGGAGTTGTAGAACGCCGAACTGCGGTTCATCCAGTTCGTGCCTTCACGTCTATAGGGCGTGATTGCGTGGGCTGTTTCGTCGATACGTGGAAGGGTGATTGTCTCGGTAGTTCGTCGCGTGGACAGCCTCGCGGTGTGCTGCCTCTTCACCAGGTCACGCAGCGACAATTTATCAAGTTCGCAGATCCTACGAGAAGATCGGGCCACAACAACTTGCTACAC
The DNA here is from genome assembly GCA_019279435.1 of Zizania palustris. NCBI lineage: Eukaryota > Viridiplantae > Streptophyta > Magnoliopsida > Poales > Poaceae > Zizania > Zizania palustris. The sequence goes on from JAAALK010000079.1 coordinate 1,609,054, forward strand.
GTGCTGCCTAGGCGTGTGCACATCAAATCATCATCTCCCAAAGACTCAAGCTTGTCCTCAGTGATAGACATCAAAGAGAACCCAGCACAGCTCACAGAAGAGGGATCAACAGAAGGTGTAGCAAGGGCCAGAGATTTTGATCCAGAGCCAGTGAGATTTGATCTCAACTGGGTATCAACCTCGATGGCCTTAAGCTTGCTAAACAAATCAGAAATGGTCAAGATATCATAAGAAGTGCTCTCAATGATAGAGGATACCTTGATCTCCCAGATCTTTGGATCCAAGGTATGGAGAACCTTGAGCGCCTGTTCGTGATCTGAGACTAACTGAACACCCTCAGCCTTGTTGTCCTGAAGCTTGTTTATGATCGACTGAAAACGACCAAACAACGCTTCAACAGATTCACCCGGCTTTTGTGTGAAGTTCTCATATTCACGCCGGTAGGTCTGATAGAGCCGAGCCTTGACCTGGGTTGTCCCCTCATGGTGTGCCTGGAGGGTAGCCCAGATCTCTCTCGTAGTGGAGAGATGGCTCACACGCTCAAATTCAGTGGGACCTAAACCAGAAAACAAGATGTTCACAGCTTTGCTATTGTTCACATGCTGAGCGATGATACCAGGAGTACCACACTCAACAACTGGCAATATGACAAACGTAGCGTGAACGCAAATGTCCCAGATGTCCGAGCTTTGGCTCATGAGATAGGCTCGCATGCGAGTCTTCCAATAATTATAGCCATAAGCTTCCAAGGACGGGACCTTGCGAGGAGATGTCATGATCACTACTGGGGTTTAGAACCGGTTAAGGTATGGAAAAACCCTAACGGGCTCTGATACCACTTGTAGGACCGAGAGTAGCGACCAGAGGGGGGGTGAATGGGCGCCTAAAAAATTCTTTCGAATTAATGGCCTGCTTCCAACACCCAACGCACCTCAAAAGTCTTAGCAGCAAAATGTAAACAAATTACCAAAGCCTAGAAGTGTCTAGCCTAGAAACGATCGGTGTGCTAGACAAAGAAACACCAAAACCGTGCTAATAGGCAGAATAACAAAGTATTCAGAACATCGATAGATCAACGATCACAGAGATAAACCAGCACAACAGTATTTCTAAGTGTATGTAAAACGAGAAGGATTACTGTTCTGAGTTGTCTCCTGAATGGTACTTGACGAAGCCTGCTTCGCGGTGTCGAAGCCTGCAGTGGATGAGCTGAAGCCTGCTTCGAAGTTGTCTGGCGAAGGATGTTGAAGTCGAAGCTGATTCGGAGCAGTTGTGCGAAGGTCGTAGGAATATATTCCGAACCCTTCGAATTCGAAGCTATGCAGAAGAGAGTTCGAAGACTAGTACGAAGCTATGCAGCAGCAAAGCACGTAGTTGTCGAAGCCTGCTCTAAAAAATTCAGTACTGAAGCATAGAAGAAACAGACTCCGAAGCCCACCAAAAATCGAAGCCAACTTCAGATCGAGGTAAATCCAAGACAGCCACCGAAAGCCAAGGAAACAAAATAGTTGCGAAGTCAGTTTGAGTTACAAGCTTCGAAGCTGTTCGTACTTCGAACCGAAGCTTTTAGCACAGCGAGGTTGGACTATAGGGCTTCGATAAAAAAACCCGATCAAAACTTGCTACCGAAGTGCCCTCGAACAGTGCTACAAACCTGTCGTAACCTCAAAACTGGCTAACTTCGAAGGACAAGAAAAATGCACAAACACTTCGCACAGAGAAAATTAGTTGCCAAGATGCAACTGCGAAGCACCAAGAGTCATATAAAAGCTATGCCAGGGAGCTACGGAGACTAGCTTGTGACTATGCTTAAAACTGCAGAGCTACACATTTTTCAAAGGAATGCTAGGCTTGAAAAACATACACGCAAGCAGCTGAACTTGATATGCAACCAGAATTCAGACCTAGACACATAGGCTGTCAACTAGCACACAGCTAAGCTGCAGTAGTATTGATATGTTGCCTACAAACTGTGCTAAAATACAGCCTATGCCTGCAAGCTGTGCTAGCTGTCAGCCAAATACAGCCACATTGCTAGGTCCAGTGAATCAATCGAGAACCTTCAGAGGATAAAAAACTGATGTCTAATGCATAGCCTGTGAGCTAGCCTTCAAACAGCAACAAAACTCTCAAACGAATTAAAATAAGCTCTAGACATAAACAGCCAATCGGATAAAAAGAAACTGCTCAAACAGGAGAGATAACGACAGCTTCGAGAGAGAGCGCTTGCAGCAAATCAAAGTGAAACCAGACAGGTGATTCAGAAGAACACGGAACTCGAAATGATTAAAACCTGAGAGACAAACAAAACAACTGGCTTGATTTGTTTGCGATGAACAAAGACGGCGAGCGTAGGAAACAATGACGGTGGAGAGGGAGAAAAACACCAGGAGATAAAGATGACCCAATCTCTTGTATTAGAAAAGTGATTTCATAAAGGGGTAACCCTAACCCTAGGATATTGGGGCCTATTTATAGGCAGCCCAATAAATGGGGAAAATGCAGAAATACCCCTAGGGTTCTTACAGACGCTGAAATAAATGGAAAAGACCAAACTGCCCTTAGGATATTTTTACAGACTCGACTGACTGACTGTGGGCCTAAGGACAAAATAGTAAACTCCTATTTACAGATGACTTATCCGGAAGCTAAGCTTTTGTAGCGACTACGGCTTCTCTTCTGGACAGTCCGATGCGAGATCAGCGGTCGTCAGTTTTGCGCCGAAACTAACAAAGCCTCCACCGACTTTGCACCAGGTACCCAGATTGGGCCGGCCCGACTCCGCAGCTCTCTCAGCCCGGCAATCGATCACCGCCCGTGTACCTGAGTCAATCCTGGTCAACAGCCCAGTGGGTCCTCTACTGCTCCTAGCCCATGTACCCGGATTGGGCCAGCCCGACTTCGCGGCCCCTCTGCCCGACAGTAGCTCGCTGCCCGTGTACCTGAGTCACACGCGGCCCATGAAACAGCAGATCTCCTTTCTTTTCCTGTCCTCTTTGACTATCGTTGACAATGACTCATCACCTTTGGAGCCATGAGGCCCACGCTATTCAGCATGGCTCCTCAAAAGTTACTCTTTCAGAGTACCCCTTTGAAGTGCCTCGCCTCCGAGGTTTTTGCCTTGAGGTATCTTCAATCGGAGTCCCCCTCCGCACTTCCTGCATTCGACTGGTGCACCTCGACCCGAGGACCGACTTTGACTTGACACAGCCTCCGTGACCAAGCTCTCTGCTTGCCTAGCGCCAAGCTCCCTGCTTGACCCAATTCACCTACTATGCTGTCCGTCTCATCGCCTCCAAAGTCACCTGCACACCAACGACAAGCAGACAAGTGTATCCGATACCCCGGAGATCTCTCCGGTTATAACACCCCTCCGGTACACACTCTAATGTACCACCCAAAATACCGACCCTTCGATACAACCTTCGTACTATATACTACTGGACCCCTCTGACAGATATACCTCGCTACGAACTTGTGCAGCCAACAAACACTGAACCTTTCGGTGAACACACCTCCAAACCCATTCGGAGGGACCCCTTTGCCCAAAAGGAAATCTGTCAATCACTCATCATAGACTGAAACTAAGGCACATCTCAACTTAGTTTCTCAATCTCCCCCTTGATGAGTGCATTGACAACCAAATTCAAATTCAGGAAAAATTTGAAATTTTTCAGCGCACAAGTGACCATAAAAACTCAGAAAAGAGCCAAATCATGTCACTTAAAAATGAATTTATCCCCCCTTTCACGTATGAAAGCCCCTTCAGCACATAGCATAAAGAATATCCTCCCCCTTAAACATGCAGGCAACTAAGTTTCTTCCCATTTGATATTCTTTTCACCCTTTGTCTTAGAGACTTAGATTATTTCTCTCCCTTTGGCAATACAAGAATCAAGGAGCAATAAATGACACAAAGCTTCAGAAAAATGTGAAGTGCTATGACATATAGTGCATAAATATACCAAAGATAATGTCAAGGACTATGTGCTCAGCTCAAGTTAACAAAATCCAATTTCAATTGTTAAGCATGTTATTTTCAGATCTTTAGAAATAAAAATATTACTGCTTAGGTTAGCAAACTAGTCATGAAAAGGTATTAAATGCAAAAGCTAGCAAATTGCTACCTACGAAAGCATATCCAATTTCACGGAGCATTTTGGCAAACTCGATATGCAATAAATTCTGATTTGCAATTTTTTTGTTATTGCTAGGGGTTATTTGCTTGCCAACCTTATACTTCCCAACCATGACAAGCCTAGGTCAAGAGAAAACCGTCAGAAACTTAAGGCAATGATTTTGGCAAACACTAGAATATCTTAGTTCATACCAAAATGCCATGGTAAGTAGTCTAGAATAAAATACTGCGACAACACAAACCCGCCTGGATCTTTTAATTTTAGCGCATAAAACATGTATTTTTATGAATTAAATCAATTTGACTGTTAAGATTTCAATGAGCAGCATATACATTTCAAGTTGCAATTTTGCATCCATAAGAAACAGAACCTAGCTACTAGGCAGATAAAAGCTAGCTAAAGCAATTTGACCTAAAACATGCTAGATACAAGACTAATCAGGGATCATGTATTGAATTTTGCAAATTAAAATCATGCTCACAATGAAGATAGATAAATTAACCAGAGCCGAGCTAACATGATCAAGACAATTATGCAAAGGCATACATGTGCAAATATAAGTCAATGCAATTGCACATAAAAAGAGGCTTATGCAGACCAATTAAAGCATGCTCCCCTCACAAAATGCAATAAGGATGACAAATACCAAGTTCCCCACGCAAATAAACAAATCGAGAAGCGTCAAGGGGTTTGTTAAAAATATAGGCAAGCTAGTTCTGGGTATCAACATATTGAAGTTCAATATGACCCTTCTCATTATGGTCTCTGAGAAAATGATATCTCACATTGATATGTTTGGTTTTGGAATGCTGAACCAGGTTGTTGGAAATACAAATCACACTAGTGTTATCATAGAAAAGTGGAACACTCTCATAATCTAACCCGAAATTCTGCAACGTGGAAACCATCCACAAAATCCATGAGCAATAGCTAGCTACAACAACATATTTAGCCTCCGCTGTAGATTGCACAATGCTAGACTATTTGCGGTAAGACTAGCAACCAAGAGAAGTACCCAGAAAATAACAAGTACTAAAGGTACTTTTCCTATTAATTCTACACCCAGCAAAATCCGCATCTGAATAACCTCGAAGGCATAATGAAGAAGATGCAGAATACCAAATACTGAATTCGAAAGTGTGTTTGAAATACCTTAGAATGCGCTTTACAACTTGTCGGTGCGAAGCCCTTGGTGAAGCCTGAAAACGAGCGCACAAGCATACTACGATGTGTATGTCCGTCATCGTAGCAGTCAAGTAGTGGAGAGAACCGATCATGCTTCAAAACTCCTTATGGTCTACGACTTCTCCATCCTCGTCGGGATCCAATGCTACTGAATTATCCATTGGTGTGGCGAGGGGCTTCGTATCAGCCATATCAAACTTCTTGAGCATGTCCTTGGTGTAGTTTGTCTGATGAACGAAGGTACCTTGTTTTCTTTACTTGATTTGCAAACCAAGGAAAAACGTGAGTTTGCCTATCATGGACATCTCGAACTCCCTGCTGATGGTATCAGCAAACTCAAGCATGGGAGGAGCCACCAAAGATGATATCGTTAATGTAAATCAGAACTAGGAGGAAATCTTTGCCATGCTTAGGAGTGAAAAGGGTTTTGTCCACTACACCCATCAAATACCCTCTCTCAAGCAAAAAATACTTAAGTCTATCATACTACGCCCGAGGGGCCTGCTTGAGTCCATAAAGAGCTTTATGAAGTTTAAAGACTCTATGGGGGTATTTAGGGTTTTCAAAGCCAGGGGTTGTTTTACAAAGACATCTTAATCTATGAAGCCATTAAGAAAAAGCACTTTTCACATCTATTTGGTAAAGTTTGAATCCACGGGATCCAGCAAATGCAAGTAAAATCCTAATGGCCTCAAGACAAGCAACAGGTGCAAAAGTTTCAGCAAAATTAATCGCTTCAATTTGTGAAAAACCACGAGCTACAAGTCTAGCTTTGTTTCTAACCACAGACCCATCCTCCCCTTGCTTGTTTTTGAAAATCTATTTTGTTTCAATAAAATGAACATTAGGAGGGGGATCTACAAGAGTCCAGACTTAGTTTCTCTCAAAAATTTCAAGTTCTTCATGCATGACATTAATCTAACTAGAATCAGATAAAGCATGACTCACATCTAAGGGCTCAAAAGAAGCAACAAATGCAGAATCAATGAAATGAGTGTGAGAACGTGTTACCCTTTGATCAAGCTCACCAATGAGCTGCTCGGGAGGATGCATCCTTTGGATGTGGTGTGGAGCCTAACGGCGGGATGCAGTCTCCCCCTCAACTTGTGTCGGATAGTGTAGGACCGAAAGTAGCGACCAGAGGAGGGGTGAATGGGCGCCTAAAATTTTTTTGCTAAACGATATTTTAATCCCAACATACAAACAAACTTAACCAGACAAATAATATCAGCAGGCAAATTACTGGAGTTAAAATTGTCTAACCTAAAAATGATCGGTATCCTAACCAAAATGATATTAAAGCTAAACTAATTAGAATCACTGCCGTAAATAAAAATGAGTACTAGAAATATTTAATGACTTAATAAGAAACACTAAATATCTTGATAAAATGTTCAGGTTGTAGTCTAAAAATAAAATACTAATTAACTAAATAAAATATGGATCATCCAAAAATTAATTGAGAGATAAACCAAAAATATTTCACGTAAAGACTAGAATTAAAAATCTTTACTTTTTATATAAGCAAATTAACCAGATGTATAAATAAAATATGCAATTACTAAAAAATATTTTGGCAGATTAAATTAACCACGAAATTTCTAAACAATATTTTAGCTAATAGAAAATAGATAAATATTGGTTCAACTAAACAGCTGAAATATAGGGGATTAAAAAACTTACCTGCATGGCGAGCAAAAAACTGAGTTGTGGAGATCTACGTTGTCAACGGCCGTGCGTAATCCTAGAGCCAAAGGCTGCTTCCGCCGTTCTTGCATGTGCACTCACAGAAGTCAAACAGTAGCCTTTGTCTCCTGTACTCCATCAAGGGCCCCAGTGCGATAGCTAGCTATAATCAACAAAAAATGTGCGCGTAGCACTGCTGCGCTAGGCACTTGCGCCAGGAATGCAGTGATGAAGAAAGCCAGCCTGTGCACTGGCGGGAAAAGCTGCGCCTGCTGTCTTCTTTTGCCGTAGGGCCCGCCTGGCAGCGCACAGCGCGTGCGCGCTCCTGCACGCCGACGCACGACGTGTGCATGTCCCTGGTTGCCGCTGACGCACGATGCGTGCCCCTGCAGCCTGCCGAAGACTTTTGTTCAATCCGCCGAAAGCTGCTTCCGATTTCTCTGATGCCGCACAGTAGTCTCGGCCACCGAGCCCGTGCTGCAAAATGCTGCTGGCACACGATTACACGCGGGTCTCTACTGACGACGTGCGCGATGGGAAAGCAGCGAAGAAGGAAAACACGGTGAAGCAGATGGCAGACGGAAAAATAGTAGATGGAAACTGGCGGTGGACTGTGGATTAATCTTAGGAAAATAAAAACAGTCATCTATCCCTAGGGGGGATAGGGGCCTATTTATAGGTGATTCCTAATACATGAAAAGACTAATTTACCCCTAGGGTAAATTAACACTGATTCTAAAATAAATTCCAAAAATTACCAAAGTATTCTTAGAAAATCACCTGACTCAAATAAAAATAT